>JAFNEN010000848.1:280000-399786 GCA_019343175.1 Oedothorax gibbosus | reverse complement strand
TATCTCCCAAAGTTTTAAAAAAAAGTTTTTAAATTTTATTATAAAACCCCCTTAAATTTGGGTTTTAAAAAAAAATTTTTGGGGCCCCTTTTTTAAGATTTAGCCTTTTTTCCTTTTTTAATTCTTATGATTTTTTTTTACTTAAATAGTATTCTTTTTAATTGAGCTTCTTTAAAAAGGTTTTTTAAAATTTAAATTTTTAACGTTATATACCCTTTTTGGGTTTTAAAAAGGGAAAAATTTAGGGGAAATTTCATATTTTATGTAACAAAAATGGAAAAAAAAAAATTTTTAAATTGGGACTTTTAAATTTTTTTTCCCCCTTTAAACCCTTGAAAGTGGGGTTAAACAGTAGTTAGAAAAATAATCTTAAAAATTAGTAAAAATGTTAGGGTTGATTAAAAAAAAAAAAATGGTTTTAGGGAATTCTTTTTTTTTAAGGGTTTAGCAACCGGGAAATCCCTTTGTCGCAGTTTGTCGGAAAAAAACATGAGGGGGTTTTCAAGGCATCTCAAAAATTTAAAGGACGTAAGAATTGATTTGTGTAAAATTATTTTTTTTTAAAAAATTTTTGCCTTTTTTTTGGTTTACAGTTTAGTTTTTTACTCAAATCTAACTTATAAAAGTTGCAAATAGTCCCTTTTTTATTTTCCTATTTTTCAAAAAAAAACAAGTAAAAAAAATATGTTTTTTAAGTTTAATGATTTCATAGTAAAAAATTTAACATAAAAAAATTATCAAGGTAAAAAATTCAGGCGATACAACCCCGCGAAAAAAATTTGCGTTGGGTGCCCCCGGGTTTTTTGGGCCCTTGTCACTTGACTGTTAAAAAAATTAAAACCCCTGCCCCAAAAAAACCCCCTTGTTTACTTATTGCAACAAAAATTCAACCAGCCTTTTTAATAGAAAAGTATTTTAACATGCTAATTTCTTTCATTTCATTGGATAAAACAAAAAAAAAATTTTTGGGGGGGCCCCGGTTTAAAAAGTTTTCCCGCCAGATTTTTTTATTTTTCTCGTATTTTTTTTTTTTCTGAAATTATAATACCCTATGAATTTCTAAACGAAAGCGAAAAATAGGCAAATTTTTTAAAACTGCTATTTTTTTTTTTGAGCTTCCAAATTCGGGGGAGAGGGGGGTTTTGCCCTCGCCGCTATTTTTTTACTACAAAAAATTAGAACTATTAACTTTTACTTTTTAAACGATTAAGGAAAATTTATTTTTTTTTTTTTTAAAAAAAATTAATACCCTTAAAAATTTTTTATCCCGAATCCCTTTTTTAAATTTTGGGACGTAAAATTTGCGCCCCAAAAATTTCCCGGGGTCTAGGCTACAGCCTACTTCCCTTTTTTAAAAAAACCCGGCCCTTTAAATTTTGTTTTTTCAGTTTTAGAAGTCCCCCAAAAGACAGGACGCATTTTCCCCCAATTTCCCCCCTTAAAAAGGGACCCTTTCCCCCCAAGCCCAAACATGGACCCCCCCCGAAAAAAACGTTTTTTCCCCCTTTTTCGGAGGGTTTTAAAGCCCCAAGGCCCCCTTTAAAAAAAACCAGCAGGCCTTGCACCGGGAATGCACCCAAATAAAGCTGCTGTAAACGAACAAAAAGGTTGCCAAAAATTAAAAAAGAAAGAGTTCTATTGTTGAGTTTGTACTTTCTTTTAAAACCCCGATGGATCCCCGGGGTTGAAAGGGGGACAGGTCAGTTTTTTTTTTTCCCCACACTATTTTTTAAAGAAAAAAGTGGAAGGTTTTAAAAATCGTTCGACTTTTCAGCCTGTCCTCTGTCACCCACTTTCCCCAGAAAAAACCCCCAAAAGTCCCACAAAAGGGGATACGTTTTTTGAAAAAAAAAATAAGATTAACTACTTTCCTTTTTTTTTTTTAAAAAAAAATTTTCCCAATTTTGGGTTTTTTTAAAAAATTTTAAAAAAAAAAAAAAATTTAAAAAACTACTTTGAAAAAACATGAAAATTTCCCCATTTTTTTCAATATTTCCACTTTTGCCATTTTTTTGAACAAAAAATTTTTTTGGAAATGAAAATAAAAATTTTTGAAAAAATATTTATTTATGCGATAAATTCATTTTGGCTTTTGTAATATAAAAATAGAGTTCTTTATGGTTTTTTTAATGTATGAAAAAGATGCATAGAGAATTCAAATTTGGCATAAAAAATTGAAAATTTTTCGCTTTTTTTTTAAAAGACAATTGAAAATTTATTTTTTTTGAACTGTAAAAATTTAACAAACGATAAAAAGATTCTCAAAAGAAATGAAAAAAATAAATTGTGGCGCACAGAATTCATTAAAAAAGATTACATTTTATTTTTTCCGCCTTAAAAAATTAAGCAAACGTGTTAATTTTAAATTGATAAAAAGTTTAAATAAAAATTTTAAAATTTTATCTTTTAAATTTTAATTACAACTAGAAAGGCTCTTTTGGCATTTTTTTGGGGTTTTAAAATAGTTTAATTCTGTTGAGCACAATTTGTGGGGAAAGGTTTTTAATGACAGATTCTGTAAAAACCTTTTTTTTATGTAAGTGGGAAATCTTGAATAAAGAATGCTAGGTACCTCTTGTTCCGGTATGGAAGGGAAAATTTTGGGTTTTGGATAAATTTTAGTTTGTCCAAACAATCGGATTTTTGAATTTTCCTGTAGGTTATTACTTAATTAAAGAAAATATAAGACTTGAAATAGGAAAAACCTAAACATTTTTAAATAACATTAAAAATATATTAAAAAGTATTTAAGAAAAATGCCCCTTTTTGGACAATTTTTTTTATAATCATGCAAAAAAAAAACATTGATGTTTTTTTTGTACAAAGAGCAATTATGTCAAGTTAAGTGGTTTGTTTTTAGAAAAAGGAAAACATATTTTTGCGTCCCCCCCCAATGTGTCTTTTCAAATTGCCTTGTATCAAAATAATTTACAAGCTTTTTTTAAAAAATTAATAGATCTGGTTTTTGCTCTCTTAATCATAAGTTTTTTTTTTTACAGGGATTTTGGTCAGAAATCATTCAAAAAAATTTTTCCCACTGTTGGTAGAAAATTTTGTACTTAAAATTTAGAAAAAAGTATCTGTGCAGTTAAAAAATTTTTTTTTTTTGTTTTTGACCACCATCTTTTTTTTGTTTCTTTAAAACCTTTTTTTTTCCCCCTCTTCTTTAACCTTTTTTCCCATTTTTTTCCAAAAACACCTCTGAAAAAATTTTTTCTTCCCCGTATATTATCTTTATTTTTCCTTCTTTTTTGGAAAATTTGAGGAGAAATTAGTAAAAGGTGTTTTTTTTTTTGGAATTGCCTTTGTTTGCTGGTGAAACTGGGGGGCTTTTTTGAAAAAGCGTTGATCAAATTGGGTTAGAATTAAGACATGGCTTTGCGACTAAAAACCATCGGTTTTGTATGTATTTTTGTAAATTTAAAAAAGGGAAAATTTTATTTTGTGAAAAAAATAATTTTTTAGTTATAAGACACCTTATAAAATTTGTAAGTTTTTTTTTCACAAGTTTTTTTTTTTATGAAAAAAAGAAGGTTCTTTAAAAAATTAAAAAAAAAACTTTTGTATGGAAGATGAAAAAAAAATTTTTTATTCAGGTACTTGTTCCTTTTTAATTTAAAAAACCACACAAAAAAAATTGGTCCTTGTTTGCAAATTTTTTTTTGAAACCAAAATTTTTGTGTATCTTCATGAATAATGTTTTACAACAGGATAAAGAAAGTAAATAATTTTAAATATTTTTCAAATAGCTTTATGTTTGAAAAGGGGAAATTTTTTTAAAAAGGGGAAAATTTAAAAAATGACCCGCTTAAACTTTTAAAAATACTATGCCTTTGAATTTTTTCCTTTCACGCAAAAAAAACTGGATTTAATATCTTCATTGGGCCGTTTAAAAAATTAAAAAATTCTTTGTCTATTTTTTGGGGTCCAAATTGGTATTTCTTAAAGTTTATTGAAAAAAAGTCTAAAATTAAAAAAAAAAAAACCCCATAATTTCTTTTTAAGAGATATAGGTCTTAAGACCCCATAAAAAACCCCTTTTTTTTCTTAAGACACTCGTTTAAGAAAAAATACCAACCAGAAACATCAAAAAAAGGTTAAAAAGGAATTAGCCTGGTTTCTTAATGAATTTTTCCCAAATTATTTGTTATAGAAGCTTTTTTTACTTTTAAATGTACGAAAATTGCATGAAAAGAAATTATGGGTCTAAAATATAGGCTTTCCCAAATGGAATGATGCAGGAAGGGTTAAAGGGAAAAAAACCCCATTTGGTTGAAAAAAAAAAAAACAAAATTGATTCACCATGATTAAAAAATTCCTCAAATTTTTTTTAAATAAAATTTTTTTTTAAGGTTGGAAAATTCTTTTAAAAAAAGTTGTTTTTTTTTCATTGACAAAGGGGAGGAGTAAAAAATTTGCTTTTTCAAGTTGGCCCCCGCCTTTTTTCCTTAAATAGCTAAAATACCTGAAAAAAAGGTCATTTTGTGTTTTTAAAATGTTTATTTTAGACTTTTAAAAAAAAAGGGAAAAAGGTTTTTTTTCCCTAAATTATTGCTTGATCTTGAGAAACTTTTTTGGTGAAAACCGTCTTTCTATGTTTTTTTATTTAAAAAGCTACAACATGCCTTTTTTTTTAAAAAAAAATTTTTTTTTTAAAAAATTTTCAAAAAAAATACTTTTTTTTAAAATTTTTAATCTATTAAAAATAACCCAATTAAAGGAAATCTCAGCAAAAAATCCCAAAAAAAATTTGGGGGCCCAAAAAATAGCTGAAAAAATATAAAAAAAAAAACCAATTAAAAATGGTTTAAAGGTTTTAAAACGCTTTTATTTTTATTTTTCGTCAACTTTAGGATTAAAAATTTTTATTTTTTGTGTAATTACCAGTAGTATTGTAAATTTTTTAGTTTCCCTTAACCTTTTTAGCGGAATTTTAAGGATAAAAAAACAAATTTGTTTTAATTTTGGGGAAAAAAGGAAAAAAAAAAATTCGGTTTTTTTCTTTTTAAAAATTTTTTGCTTTTTAAAGCAATTGAAAAATTTTAAATTAAAAATAAAAAAAATTTTTTTCTTTAATTTTTTTTTTTTAAAAATTTTTTTTTTTTTAAATTTAAAGGTAGAAAATATAGTTTTTCAAAACGATGGGGAAAAACCTATTTTATTTAAAAAAATTTAAAATAACAAAGCCCCTATTTTCAAAAAAGTTTTTTTTTTAAAGAGGTTTTTAATTTTGTTATAGGGTCTAAGGTATAAATATTCAGCAGTTTTAAATTATTTAAGTATAAGCAAACATTTATATTCAAGCTCTATCGTATCGAAATGTATTACCTCAAAAACAATTGTCCAACAATAATAAACAAAACTACAATATGCATTGATTTTGCTGTTGTTATCATCCCAGAACTTCTGCCCCCTCGTTGCGAATCTTCAGTTGCTGTGTCTATTTTTGCAACCTTCCCCACAGTCGTTGTCATCGCAGATGTCACACAAAATTGTTTTGTGGGGGCGTAGAACATTCTGGCACTTTTTGCTGTGAAAGTAATCTTGAATTAAGACAGTACTTTCAATTATGCTAGCTTAAAACTATGCATATTAAATAAATGCTACTATTTTTTACATAAATTCAGCGTTAGTAGTAAACAATATTACAACCCACCTCCAGAATATTAGAATATGAGGAAACACGTTTCAAGTGCTTGAAATTTTGTATTTATTAAACAAAACAATTAAAGATTGACAAAATTCTTTTTGTCGCATCACATTTCTTATGATTTGTTGATGAATATAAACTAAAATATTAGCATGGTTTTAAAAAATTCTTATAACGAATTGCACATAAAAAAAATAGAATACATTCAATCATTTCCATAAAATTAGAATAATGTGAAAAACAAGTAACAAACTATTCAAACGAGTACCTGTGAGAATAATCAGTATTTTAGTTATTTGCCCTTTGCTTTAATTACATTCCGCAGACTTTCCACTAAATTTTTGCACTGTTTTTTGCTGATATTAACCCAACAAATTTCACGATGTTTATAAGTTCATTTTTGTCCTTTGGGGCTATTTTCAAGTTTTTTCTTCATTTAAACCCCAAATTCTCTATGGGGTTCAAATCCGGTGAATTGGCCGGCCAAGGAAGCACTTGGATTTCATTGTTTCTTAAGCCAAGACAAGGTAGTTTTCAATGTGTGGTATGCTTCAGACTTGACAATACCTTTCAATATACACAGATTCCCTAGTCTGAGCACTTAACAACCCCAAACCATTATTGAGGTACTGAACTTAACTGTATGTGTCAAGCAGTATGCCTGAAAAGCTTCTTGAGAAAAGCGCCAAACACGGTTACTCTGAGGACCGACAGAACCGCAAAATACCGACTCATCACTACAAAGTACTTTATTCCATTCCTGGGTGCCCCAAGACAACCGTCTCTCTACACCATATCAATCTCTCCTTTTTTGTATGTCAGTACGAAACGGTTTCCTCTTGGGAACACACGATCGAAAACCAAAGTCATGTATTATTCACCGTATAGTATACACTGAGGCATCCTCTCCCGATTCTCGCCACTTCTTGTTTATGAAATTCGCGGTCCTAAACCAATATTTCGTAGTAATCCTTTTTAGGCATCTGTCATTCTCTTCGAAGTTATTCTTTTGGACCCGCAGTTTCACGATTTTTAAAATTCATGTTTTTATAATAAGCTTGAAGAACTGTACTCACAGTTCCTTGAGAACAATTCCTCTTTTGGCTATTCTTTGCTGGTAAGTCCCTCTTCCCGTAATTTCAAAATGACATTCTTAGAAAGAAAATTTATTTGTTTCTACCCATTTTAAAGTGCAACTAACTAAATTTTGCTTCCAAACTAAGAAAAGCCATATCACTACTTCCACTACGTCATAATTTATGCTGAATTTCCACTCCAATGTGGACTAATCACGTAATTTACAAATATTCTAATTTTTGAATTAGTGTTTTTATTATTCTAATAATGTGATTTCGTTCAATTATTTTTATAAATTATTTATTCGTTTATATGTCATTTATGAACAATATGTTGTTGATTAGCATATTAAAAATATAAAGGTTCATATTTTGGGGCGTCTACATTTTATAATCTTAAATAAATCGGGCATTTTACCTAAAAATGTTCAAATAATCTGGAGGAGGGTTGTACAATCAGTGCATTCAACGTATTAACCATTTGGGCCAAAATGTTCATTAAGACAATTAAACAAATTTATTGAATATTAATGGAAATAGTTATCTGCTTGTAGTGTAATTTAACTTTTTAATTTAGAAACTTAGCATCACATAACTAGCATGTGGTCTCAAAAATTCAAGGCTTTTTGCTTATCTTTACTTTTAAATAGCCAGACCAAGGGGTTAGCAGTGAATGGCCTGAATTTATTTTTTAGATCCAGCTTTAAACAAGTAGGTCCCAGTCTAATTACCATAATTGCCACAGCTCAAAATAAACGGCAAATTTAATCCTTTAAAAGCTGTAATTAAAAAACTGCAATAAATAAAAAATTAATCTTACTATTTTTTTCTGCACGATTGAAATGAATTACCAGTATAGCAAATAATAAAGTTAAAACCCTTCACGACCAGGATGTACATTGGGTATGCTGTCTATTCTATAGTAAAGAACTGCAAACAACAGGTTTGCTAGTCTGGTTTTATAGGCTCTTACTCGAAGAAGTTTTGATTTCAGATCACTATAGCAGACGCTAGAACGCCCGCCGTTGATATTTTTATCCGCGAGGATCTCAGGAGATGAGTTACTATGGTGGCCATTTTGAAAAAATTTAAACAAAAAAATTTGATTTATGTATTTTAATGTATAATGTATAAACATACTGAATTTTAAAACGATTCATGTATTTCTTCCCTTTTGATAATGTCTCTGAAAAACTATCAAAATTCAGGCGGTTACATGTATCGCCCCCCCCCCCCTTAAGCCTGGGTGTGAAGGCGATTATTGAAGTAAAATAAATAAAGCGATTTCATTAAAATATCTAAATTTCCCTACTATATTTTTTTAAGCATGTAAATTTTCAATTTTATGAAATAAGTTTTGCATTTGCCAGCTTGTGATGTACATTACCTTGGCTGTAAAAGTCATATACTTTTACTGGAGCTCTCCTCTGCCGTGCTACTTTGTGTATGCGATGAGCGGGGACAGTCACACATGACTCTTCCTTGTCCAACTATTAAAATAATATACAAAATGTTATAAACTTATAGGAATTATTTCAGCAAGAGTAATTTATAAAAATAGGGAGGAGTTATTTCTACGTTAAATCAGTTGAGTTCAATTATAAACGTATTAGAGCTACATAAAGCTTTTGGCCTCATAATTTAGAACCACAGTCAAGTGACATCCCCTACCTGAATAAGCACCAAAGTATATATACAAAATGTTATAAAATTAGGAATTATTTCAGCAAGAGTAATTTATAAAAATAGGGTTTTGTTTGAGTTATGTCTATGTTAAATCAGTTGGGTTGAATTCTCATCGTACTAGAGCTACATAGAGCTTTTGGCCTCATAATTTAGAACCGCAGTCAAGTGACATCCCCTACCTGAGTAAGCACCCAATCCAAATTTCTAAGGGCGACATCTTACACAGCATCGTGAATTTGGAGTTTATTTAATGTGCACTATCTCTACCAGGGTATTATTTGCCAGGCGTTTTAGCTGCACAGAACCAGATTTGTGTAAATTTCTGATGAAGTAGGACCTCCGTCTTACGAAACATGTAAGCTTTTGCATCATAAAACTATTTATGACAAAAATCAACCTTGTTATCTTCAAGTATCTGCAGTTTGATTTTATTGTTTCCTATTGATGTTAAAACAAAAAAAAAGTACTGTGTCTATTCAGTTTAAGGAAAAAGTAGGACAAAAGGCAAAATATAAATGTACCATTTCAAAAAAGGACAAGAAATGGCGTGATTTTGCTACATTTAAAATTGGCAATAGAAATACCATAGGTTTATCTGCTGAAGCAGACATCTAGGGTATTTCTATTATGGACGTCTTTGAGCAACCAAAAAAAAAGTTAAATAAGGTTTTTAATTCAAAACTGTACGGGCTTTTTAGCCATTTTATAAGGAGCTTATATTATTAAAGCGGAATTGGTACGGTAATTAATTTGATTTGTTAATATTTGTTTCGACTTTGAATGAATATGCCGATTTTAAAATATTATAAACACAATAATTTATTTTTCTTAAATGCGACTGACTCCAACAAAATAGGAAACAATCTTAGTTAAAGTTGTTTAATGAATCAGCAAGAAAAAAAAATCATTTTTTAGAACTTCATAAATAATAAATCATAATATATGTAGACCTTTTCCGGGATAAAGTATAATAAAAACACGGTAAATTTCCACAAATAAATAGGTTCATTTACAATACCTTAGAGATAAAGCAAGCACTAAACCAATAGAAATGATCTTACTCTGTCAAAATATATAACCACACTCGTATCCTGCAGTTGTGTTTCGACCCTCTTGACTTTTGGTATTTGAAGGATGCTTGGCAGAGCATCCACATCAGCAACATAACCAGAGGGAAGGCCAACTTCCATAACCGCCATATTGCTAGTGTCGTTCCTTCTTTCTCGCTGACTAATAGGAGAAATTATTAATTAATATAAAATTTGTATAAGTTAATGTACTATCTTTTTAAAGTATTATATGTTATTAGTATAACTGTTGCTTTCAAGATTTGTTCTGCTTCTATTATGCAAGAAAAAATCTATAAAGAATGTTTCAAAGCAATTAATAACTGTGGTTTTAAAACAAAATACAGATTTTCTGACACAAAAAAATAATTCCACTATACTTTAAAAGATAAATTTAGGAATTTTATGTAAAATTTTTAGAGATTTTTTGAGGCAAACTCATATGTCGAGCAGTTAGTCTGTTACAAACTGTAAGACTAAATAATCAAATGATAAATTGCTAAGAATAACTGCTAAAAAAAAGTCTTATTTTACAAGTACAGTAGAGACCCTCTTAACCAGCTTAAATTAGACAAAGGGCAAGCCAGTTAAGCGAAAATCTGGTAAACCGGCAAAGTGAAATTAAATAATACATTGATGATATTTGCCTTATAAAGGCATACACAATTAAAGTAACGTACAAATTTATTCAATATATTCCAGCCTTATGAGTTGCATACCATTAAAAAAAATCCATAAACCAAAAAACTTTTTTTGTTGAAGTCGGAAACCAGCGTGTAAAATACTTTTTTTTGTGTGTATAGCAGTTCTGCTACACCAAAGTATTTGTGTGTAGCAATTTTTAATTAATGCATAGCACTTTTGAAAAAAATTATGGACTCTTCCAGTCGCAGTATCTTTAATTGTTTTTTGGGGAAATGTTAATTTTTGAGAAATATCCCCCTTCCCGTTTCATTATTTCTTGCGAATAATATTTACACACACATTACATTAAAAAACCGCTGCATATAGTTTTAAAAACATTACTGGATAAATTTAGAATATTACATAATAAAGGCTATACTATACTAAAAAGTAAGAATTTTTTTAATTAGATTTGAATTTTATTTTTAAAAACATTTTAAGTTATCTACGTGCTTTGCACATAAAGCGCACGTTATTTTAGTAACAACGTTACCGTTAGATTCGTACTTCAGCCACTAATTATTCAGATCCAACGACGTGATCCAGTTTTTAACAGTTCGTAACTGAACCGCCATATTTTACTTTCGTTGATTTTCGCAACACAAATTATAACAAATTGGAAATCTCGCTAAATCTTTCTGTTCTGGCGCGATTATCGGCGTTTTTTTTACACTTTTCGCTACTCACTTCCAGTCTGGTATGGAGTTGAGATGTTTCCCTGTCCGAACAAAAAGCGGCCAACGGATTCGAATTGAGATTGAGCTCTATGACTTAGACAACTGAACTGAAGCGATCTGACTTCGAATCGTTTTCGTTTGCAAAAACACCATGGTTATGACAAACGGAGATGCTTTGTGAGTATCGTAACTAAATGCGATAACAAGCTAAATCGCTATCGCAAGTTTTCATTTTGGTGTCGCGTTTCGCGATGCGATACCGCTTATTTTACACGCTGTCAGAAACTAATTACATAGTTTTCCATCATACGGATCAACAACGAAACAAGTTATTTTTAGCACATTTTTATATCCTATGGATAAAAAATTTCTCCGGTTAAAGCAGAGACCCGATTTAACAGGTTAGTTTGAATAATCGTCGCAACGAGGGCTATTGGCAACAGGCGTCGTAATTTAGAACCACAGTCAGGCGACTCCGATTTAACAGAGTATGGTAAAGAGGGAGCTTACTGTATGTGCTAGAGGTTCTTATAGAGATCACTTTCATATTAAACAGAAGTATCAGGAATTGAACCAATGATCATCTTTTTTACCCCTAAAAGCACACACCCTAATGCACTTACTGTGAGCAAATACTAAGCTGCAGGTAGCTAGCAGTAGATGTCTTGTCGAGCAAGGCATTCAAGAAGAATTGTGGAGCTTCACCAGAAACTGCTAGGTTAAATGAAGTGGAAACCTAAACATACAAAAAAAAATTACATTAGTTTTAAGAAAATTTTGGAAAAGATCTATATTTTTAAATTTAAGTAGAAAATGTTTACCTGCACCAATCCAACACCAGATCCGGAAACTTCAACTTCCACAAATGGAACCTCTGGTGGTATCTAAAATTCAAACAGGACATAATCATTTTTATAAGCTTACAAGGAATTATCTTATTTTTTTTCAATAATATGAATAAATTGTTTTTGTAAACCCACCTCAACTTCTTCAATATTCAAAGACCTGGAAACTTGCATTGTCTTTTGTCCATTCGGATAGGTGAACTTGACATTTAAGTTAGAGAACTGAGGGGTTATAAATGGAGCTATTTCACTAATAGCATGAAGAGCCACTACTGTATCCTATAGACACAAAAACTTTATCAGAGGTATAATTAAGTATTTGTAAACTAGGTTACTAAGTATAATAATTTAATCCTGCTATATTGACACTTAGTAGAATTGAAATTCTTGAAATGTTGAAAGATAACCAGAAGAAAGTTCAAGTTCATATTTACAATTTTTAACAAAACGATTGTATATAAGGGTATAACTCGATAGTTATACTGCTTCTCATCAAGGGCCAGATTTAGATTTTATGCGCCCTCTAGGCCCATGGTTTTATGTCGCCCCCTCTTCACACCATCGCAAAGGAGAGAGAAATTTGACCTCAGAAAGGACTTTGTGAAGATAATTTGTATTTTATTCTAATTCATTGTGAAGTAAAATTAATTAAATAAAATAAATAACATATTAAATTAAATAAATAACACACTGTGGATACACACTGACAGCCAAGCGAAAGATTCGCCCATCCAGCGTCACCTGTACAAGGAAGGCAAATGGGACTTTTATTCGTGGAGAGCATGTAGATGTACACATATATTGTAGTCTATAACATTTAATGGAAATTTTCCGACCAGAAAAAATGTGGAATAATTTTGCACCCCTCATCATGGTGCGCCCCTAGGCCCGGGCCTATTGGTAAATCCAGCCCTGTTCTCATCACAAAGAAAGTATCAAAAATACTTTCTTCCCTCACCCCCTCGTGCAGGAAACGATGCTCATTTTGTTTTATGGAAAACAACACAAGGGAGTAGGGGGAGAAAGTGTTTTCAAAGCTTGTGTTGTAATCACTGAACAGAAACTATGGAAAGAGTATCCCATGAAACTTCCAACATAAAAGAAAGTCTAAATATCAACTTTGTTACTAGAACAAGTTTTAAAACTGATTGCGAAAAAAGAAAATAAATTAAATATATCTAAAATAACTTTTCCTTTATTGAGACTGTAAGACAATTTTTTTTTGTATAGATTTTTCAAAAAACTGGTCAAGGGTCTTTAATAAAAGTAACTATAAAGTTAAAATATTTATTCAGCAAATACACAGAAATAAAAAGTTTTAACTTTCAGTATAAAATTTTTTTTTCATACCTGTGTGGATGAAAAGCCACCATTTTTGTTCTGCTTTGATATCAACCATTTCAGAACAGGGGTAGCTCCGGCTGGATCGGACCTCAGGGCATAAGTTCGTATGGCATAAGCGGCAGTCTCGATGTCAATAGATGGGGCCAGAAACCAGTAATCAGACTGCTTGTCTGTCATGTTGACTTGGTTCTCCTTGTTGTCCCAAAACATGAGGTCGCCTGGAGTAAATCAGGTTTAGTTAGTTAAGTTTGAATTATCCTTGCACTAGAGCTGCACAAGGGCTATTGGCGACATATTTTAGAACCACAGTCAAGTTACGAGCCGACACCTGAGTAGGAACCCAACGCAACGGGCGACATCGTTCGCAGCGTTAGGACTTTCAAGGATATTTAACGTGCACTTCCTCTACACGGGGTATTATTCGTCTGACATTTTTGGCTGCACGGGCCGTTTATAGGGAAATAAGGTTTAATTTTATAGTAGTTTACCTTAGTTTAAAAACATTTGGAAACTTATAACTTCTTCATGGGTTAGGTTAAATTTGTCATTGCACTAGAGCTAAACAAGGGCTATTGGCAAAAGGCGTCGTAAATTCAGAACTGTCAATTTCAAAAGCCATCACTTGAGTATGCACCCAAAGCAACTGTTAAGGGCGACATCATAAGCTGTATCAGGGTGTAGGAGCATATTCAACATGCAATCCCTAAACACTGGGAATTATAAGTCAGACGGATGCATAGATCGTTTATTGGTTGGCAGTTACTTTGGCAATGCTCAAGCCCAAACTTGGCCCACTCACATGCAAGTTCAGCACCTTGCATACTGGGTTCCCCAGCGTTATTTCTTAATTGGATTTATCTCCAAAAAATGCACCTAAATTATGTGTGCTACCTTCTTAAAATATTTTTAACGAGTGTCACCCGAGACCTACACGTAAATTTAAAACTATTAAATGATTCAGTGCAAAATCAAGCTAAATTTTGTTTACATGGCTTTAAAAAGATTAAAATTTTTTTATAAATTTTAATATTTAATTTAATATATTTTTTATTTTAAATAAAATTAAGATATGAATTCTGGATATTTCAGGGGTTATTAAGAAGGTTTTAGACTAGATTTAACATACTTTTCTTAGAGTTCAGGAATTATTACTTGTCCCCTATTCCTAATAATTTGCAACATAATAAATATTCAAAGTTCTAAATTACCATCTCTTTCCACCATGTTAAGTAGCATTTGAAAAGCTCGGTCCTTGGAAGGGCTGTCCAATAAATGAAGGGTGTAGGCTACGATTGAAACTACGTAAGGACTGGAGCTAGATTGTAGTTCACGTTCAATATAACGCTGTGCTATCACCATTTGCTGACCATACTTTTGCTCCGCCTAACAAATTACAAAACATTAAAACACGATTTTAAAACATAAAATAAGAACATAAATATATTCAAAAATAACACTTTAGATAATTTTTTTGATCATCAATTTAACTCATTTTTTAAATAACTATTTTTGTTCTATTAACTACTCAAAAGTTAAAGAGTTCAAATAAGAAAAATACAATTTATATTACATTACAAAGGCTTTTAGAAAAGCATAACTACAACATTAAGAATAATGTATCATATTAAAAATTCACTTTATGTACAAAATAATGTATCGTATTGGTAATTAACTTCATTTGCAAAATATAATTATAGAATTTAAATAACTTCAAAATAGTTCATAATGTATTAGAAAACAAGTAGGTTTGTAACAGAATCTGTTACTCAACCAGCTTCCATACAACATTTGTGTTCAACAGGAAAAAAGGACCCCAAACACAGTATTAATTCATATTATTATATTAAACATTGTCATTATATTAAACATTTACACACTAAATTTGGCTAGTGTCATTTATTTTATTTTGAAAATTTAATAGTTATTTCTTATTGCTTGCTAAATTAATTTATATTGAAAGAATAAATATGTAATCCAAGAATCTCTTTGCGAAATACGAGGCATCTCAAACTGATTTATGTCGCAAAAAAATTCTTTTAATTTATTACTTAAAAAAAAAAAAGTTTAGCAATCGATTGTTGTGAACGGCAATGGTAATTTAATTCTCATAAAAATGGCTTCTTACGCTTTTTAAATTGCATTAAATTTTGCAGTTTTTTAATAATTGAAGTACTTCGAATTCTAATTTTTTTCAGAGATTTTCAATGTCTTCTAATTTTGATGCACTGAATTTTTTGACGTATCACACTTGCCCGCAGCATTTGCAGTTTAGGCTATGAAAGTGGGTGACAAACAGACGGACTGGGCAATCATAATACCTTCCACTTTTTACGTTATTAACATACTGTGGAAGCTAAAAAGACACTATTTTGAAGAATTTAACTGAACAATATAGTGATAATACAGGGTATTTTAAAATCAAAAATTCATTTTCAATGGAACTTCAAATTCAAAATGATTTGTCAATTTGGAACAACCAGTCAATGAGGGATGCTAAATATAAGTGTACAAAAAGAATAGCATTTTTCACTTACTTTAACCTCAAAAAGGGCCATCAGAACAAAAGCAGTGAGCGCTGCCCCATTTTCGGCACCACCCTGAAAGAGTAAAGCACACTACTTCAAAAAATAGATATAACTTACTTTTATAGTTCGATTATAAGTTGTTTTAAAGGGTTGACCAATGCCAAGAGGAGAAAAAGTGCTCCTCTCAGATGGGCCCCATATGGGGATGTAGTGGTCATCGCCAACAGGTACTATGCACTTATAGGATGGCAGAGAGATGTACAGTTGCCAGAAAAACAGGAATTTACCTGCAGAGCCTTGTGGTGCACTTCTCCCGGTTCTTCAAAGGAACCATCGAGCTTTGTTTTTGAATGACCCAGTCCAAGCCTCTGTTGATAACATCCAAATCAACAAAAATATACTCTTGGCAAGAGACAGGGATCGTATGGCATATGCTGTGAGCCTGAGAATTTCAAATAAGAAATTATTTGTAGTTTAATAAAAAATAAACATGGTTTGTGAAAAAAATGAGCCAATTTTAATGAATGTAGACTACAAATTGGACTTGAAAATTATTTTGGATTTTTAAAACTTTGGAAATAACTAAATATCTTAGGGATAATCTGATACTTTTTAAAACGTAAGAAATACCGAAAAAGTATTTAAACATGTAAGAGATACAGATATATAAACCTGTTACCTAACAGTCAGATTTCCAGCAACACATAATTTTTAAAAATGTATAATTTTTAAAAAAAATGTTGAAGCAGAGTGGAGTCATTTATAATCATCTGCTACAGAAATACTATTTTAGAGAAATTTAATGTTTTAGTTAAAAACTTAAAATTTGCAGTGGAAACACAAGTTTATACTTCAGTCAATTTGCTTATCCATCAAAGGATTAACAATAATAATTTTCTAAACAGAATTGAAATATATTTAATAAAATAACATCTACTTCACAGTAGAGCATAATTATTATTTAGTTCATTCTAATAAAAGGAGATAGCTTGGACGTCCAAGATAATTTATTGTAAAAAGATCATTTAGACTTATTATATCATTTATTATCATTTAGACTCATTTATACTTATTTATTATTATATTAGTATTTAACGGGACGTAGTCAGGCCGGAGTTCGGACCGCCCAAAGCACACAACTTTACATGTCGAGTTAGTTAAAAAGTGACATTTTTATGGTCATGAGAAGAGTGGATCAGAAGTCAAAACTAAGTCTGCTGCGTCTGCAATTTCTGTGGGAAAGAATGTATTGACGCTTCTTGAAACCTGGGAACTGTTCGATGGATCGGCAAGACATTAACTGAGAGTTATTAAGAATGAACTGAATATTAGAATATTATAGAGATTTGTGTGGTTAATATTATAACTTTATAAAGATTTGTACGATATATCACATATATAATGTAATTTAATTATACAGAGTCTTCAAGTCTTAATGCTTACCATGTGCTACCACTGCGATCCCTTTCACCAAATGTGCTAAATGAACCATCTGCTCTTTTATACGTTAATTGTCTTTGATAACCTAGAAAAGGGCGCATTTAATTTTATACTCGAATAAAACACCCAAAATTTATAAAAACTTCAAAAGAACTTAAACGTTTAACATACCATTCCTCAATCCTCCAATAAGTTGATTGCTTAGCTCGCTCGTCAGTCTGTTAGATCGTGATAAGTAGTCCATGATTGTGATGCGAGGGACAACTGTTATTAAGTTTTGTTCTCCACAACCATTTGGCATGTACAGAAGCTTGTGAATGGCTTTAATGCTGGGAGCCATCAAGTCAACTGAAAATATATATATGTAAAATAAGTCGACAGGGAAACTTGGATGTAGTAAAGACTTTTATTTAACAGCTAGACATCGGGAGAAGTTTGATTTGTCGTCTGCAGTCGACGAGAGAGTGTGACCGAATGCCCACAAAAATGGCAAAGAATCTTGAAAGCTCTTCCACCGACCAATCAGAAGCTCAGATTTTTTATGAGAAGTTTGAAAAGGTCAACTTTAAAATGTGATGACTAAACAGTTTCTGCCGGGAACGATTGATCTGGGCGACTGTTTGTCGCCGACAGGGTGTGGTTGGGATGTTAAAGTACTAAGTGACATTAAGGATATACGAAAGAGGTAATTTAAGTTATTAAGTTTAATTGGGGTTAAAAATATAAGATTATTTTGAGGGGGTTAAGTTATAATAATATGTCATATTTCATGAATGTTCAAATAATTAAGGACTATATACATAAACTATTATTGGGCTGTAACAGATTAATAGTTAATCTACAGCACTTTAAATAAAAACTAGCACTAAATTAATGAAACTTCAACATTTAATTAAAAGTATGATATGAATTATGCATATTCAAAAATATAATAAAGAAGTCAGAGGCATAACCTACTGTGATTAATATTTTTTTAAGCAAACGTTTCTGAACAATATTTTTTTTTACATAAGAATAGTGTTTGATATTATTGGTTTCCACAATTTAGTTCTAACTTATTCACAGTACATATAAGATATATATAAAAATTTATATATATATATATATATATATATATATATATATATATATATATATATATTATTATCTCTTATATGTACTGTGAATAAGTTAAAACTAAATTGTGGAACCAAAGTAGTATCAAACACTATTCTTATGTAAAAAAAAATATTGTTCAGAAACGTTTGCTTAAAAAAAATATTAATCACAGTAGGTTATGCCTCTGACTTCTTTATTATATTTTTGAATATGCATAATTCATATCATACTTTTAATTAAATGTTGAAGTTTCATTAATTTAGTGCTAGTTTTTATTTAAAGTGCTGTAGATTAACTATTAATCTGTTACAGCCCAATAATAGTTTATGTATATAGTCCTTAATTATTTTGAACATTCATGAAATATGACATATTATTATAACTTAACCCCCTCAAAATAAATCTTATATTTTTAACCCCAATTAAACTTAATAACTTAAATTACCTCTTTCGTATATCCTTAATGTCACTTAGTACTTTAACATCCCAACCACACCCTGTCGGCGACAAACAGTCGCCCAGATCAATCGTTCCCGGCAGAAACTGTTTAGTCATCACATTTTAAAGTTGACCTTTTCAAACTTCTCATAAAAAATCTGAGCTTCTGATTGGTCGGTGGAAGAGCTTTCGAGATTCTTCGCCATTTTTGTGGGCATTCGGTCACACTCTCTCGTCGACTGCAGACGACAAATCAAACTTCTCCCGATGTCTAGCTGTTAAATAAAAGTCTTTACTACATCCAAGTTTCCCTGTCGACTTATTTTACATATATATTTTTTCAGTTGACTTGATGGCTCCCAGCATTAAAGCCATTCACAAGCTTCTGTACATGCCAAATGGTTGTGGAGAACAAAACTTAATAACAGTTGTCCCTCGCATCACAATCATGGACTACTTATCACGATCTAACAGACTGACGAGCGAGCTAAGCAATCAACTTATTGGAGGATTGAGGAATGGTATGTTAAACGTTTAAGTTCTTTTGAAGTTTTTATAAATTTTGGGTGTTTTATTCGAGTATAAAATTAAATGCGCCTTTTTCTAGGTTATCAAAGACAATTAACGTATAAAAGAGCAGATGGTTCATTTAGCACATTTGGTGAAAGGGATCGCAGTGGTAGCACATGGTAAGCATTAAGACTTGAAGACTCTGTATAATTAAGTTACATTATATATGTGATATATCGTACAAATCTTTATAAAGTTATAATATTAACCACACAAATCTCTATAATATTCTAATATTCAGTTCTTTCTTAATAACTCTCAGTTAATGTCTTGCCGATCCATCGAACAGTTCCGAGGTTTCAAGAAGCGTCAATACATTCTTTCCCACAGAAATTGCAGACGCAGCAGACTTAGTTTTGACTTCTCATCCACTCTTCTCATGACCATAAAAAATGGTCACTTTTTAACTACACTCCGACATGTAAAGTTGTGTGCTTTGGGCGGTCCGAACTCCGGCTCTGACTACGTCCCGTTAAATACTAATATAATAATAAATAAGTATAAATGAGTCTAAATGATAATAAATGATATAATAAGTCTAAATGATCTTTTTACAATAAATTATCTTGGACGTCCAAGCTATCTCCTTTTATTAGAATGAACTAAATAATAATTATGCTCTACTGTGAAGTAGATGTTATTTTATTAAATATATTTCAATTCTAGTTTAGAAAATTATTATTGTTAATCCTTTGATGGATAAGCAAATTGACTGAAGTATAAACTTGTGTTTCCACTGCAAATTTTAAGTTTTTAACTGAAACATTAAATTTCTCTAAAATAGTATTTCTGTAGCAGATGATTATAAATGACTCCACTCTGCTTCAAAAATTTTTTTAAAAATTATACATTTTTAAAAATTATGTGTTGCTGGAAATCTGACTGTTAGGTAACAGGTTTATATATCTGTATCTCTTACATGTTTAAATACTTTTTCGGTATTTCTTACGTTTTAAAAAGTATCAGATTATCCTAAGATATTTAGTTATTTCCAAAGTTTTAAAAATCCAAAATAATTTTCAAGTCCAATTTGTAGTCTACATTCATTAAAATGGCTCATTTTTTTTCACAAACCATGTTTATTTTTTATTAAAACTACAAATAATTTCTTATTTGAAATTCTCAGGCTCACAGCATATGCCATACGATCCCTGTCTCTTGCCAAGAGTTATATTTTTGTTGATTTGGATGTTATCAACAGAGGCTTGGACTGGGTCATTCAAAAACAAAGCTCGGATGGTTCCTTTGAAGAACCGGGAGAAGTGCACCACAAGGCTCTGCAGGTAAATTCCTGTTTTTCTGGCAACTGTACATCTCTCTGCCATCCTATAAGTGCATAGTACCTGTTGGCGATGACCACTACATCCCCATATGGGGCCCATCTGAGAGGAGCACTTTTTCTCCTCTTGGCATTGGTCAACCCTTTAAAACAACTTATAATCGAACTATAAAAGTAAGTTATTTATATTTTTTGAAGTAGTGTGCTTTACTCTTTCAGGGTGGTGCCGAAAATGGGGCAGCGCTCACTGCTTTTGTTCTGATGGCCCTTTTTGAGGTTAAAGTAAGTGAAAAATGCTATTCTTTTTGTACACTTATATTTAGCATCCCTCATTGACTGGTTGTTCCAAAATTGACAAATCATTTTGAATTTGAAGTTCCATTGAAAATGAATTTTTGATTTTAAAATACCCTGTATTATCTTTAAAACTATATTGTTCAGTTAAATTCTTCAAAATAGTGTCTTTTTAGCTTCCACAGTATGTTAATAACGTAAAAAGTGGAAGGTATTATGATTGCCCAGTCCGTCTGTTTGTCACCCACTTTCATAGCCTAAACTGCAAATGCTGCGGGCAAGTGTGATACGTCAAAAAATTCAGTGCATCAAAATTAGAAGACATTGAAAATCTCTGAAAAAAATTAGAATTCGAAGTACTTCAATTATTAAAAAACTGCAAAATTTAATGCAATTTAAAAAGCGTAAGAAGCCATTTTTATAAGAATTAAATTACCATTGCCGTTCACAACAATCGCTTGCTAAACTTTTTTTTTTTAAGTAATAAATTAAAAGAATTTTTTTGCGACATAAATCAGTTTGAGATGCCTCGTATTTCGCAAAGAGATTCTTGGATTACATATTTATTCTTTCAATATAAATTAATTTAGCAAACAATAAGAAATAACTATTAAATTTTCAAAATAAAATAAATGACACTAGCCAAATTTAGTGTGTAAATGTTTAATATAATGACAATGTTTAATATAATATGAATTAATACTGTGTTTGGGGTCTTTTTTCCTGTTGAACACAAATGTTGTGTGGAAGCTGGTTGAGTAACAGATTCTGTTACAAACCTACTTGTTTTCTAATACATTATGAACTATTTTGAAGTTATTTAAATTCTATAATTATATTTTGCAAATGAAGTTAATTACCAATATGATACATTATTTTGTACATAAAGTGAATTTTTAATATGATACATTATTCTTAATGTTGTAGTTATGCTTTTCTAAAAGCCTTTGTAATGTAATATAAATTGTATTTTTCTTATTTGAACTCTTTAACTTTTGAGTAGTTAATAGAACAAAAATAGTTATTTAAAAAATGAGTTAAATTGATGATCAAAAAAATTATCTACAGTGTTATTTTTGAATATATTTATGTTCTTATTTATGTTTTAAAATCTTGTTTTAATGTTTTGTAATTTGTTAGGCGGAGCAAAAGTATGGTCAGCAAATGGTGGTAGCACAGCGTTATATTGAACGTGAACTACAATCTAGCTCCAGTCCTTACGTAGTTTCAATCGTAGCCTACACCCTTCATTTATTGGACAGCCCTTCCAAGGACCGAGCTTTTCAAATGCTACTTAACATGGTGGAAAGAGATGGTAATTTAGAACTTTGAATATTTATTATGTTGCAAATTATTAGGAATAGGGGACGAGTAATAATTCCTGAACTCTAAGAAAAGTATGTTAAATCTAGTCTAAAACCTTCTTAATAACCCCTGAAATATCCAGAATTCATATCTTAATTTTATTTAAAATAAAAAAAATTATAAAAAATATTAAATTAAATATTAAAATTTATAAAAAATTTTTAATCTTTTTAAAGCCATGTAAACAAAATTTAGCTTGATTTTCACTGAATCATTTAATAGTTTTAAATTTACGTGTAGGTCTCGGGTGACACTCTTTACAAATATTTTAAGAAGGTAGCACACATAATTTAGGTGCATGTTTTTGGAGATAAATCCAATTAAGAAATAATGCTGGGGAACCCAGTATGCAAGGTGCTGACCTTGCATGTGCGTGGTCCAAGTTTGGGCTTGAGCATTGCCAAAGTAACTGCCAACCAAGAAACGCTCTATGCATCCAAAAAGTCTGACTTATAATCCCCAGTGTTTAGGGAGTGCATGTTGAATATGCTCCTACACCCTGATACAGCTTATGATGTCGCCCTTAACAGTTGCTTTGGGTGCATACTCAAGTGATGGCTTTTGAAATTGACAGTTCTGAATTTACGACGCCTTTTGCCAATAGCCCTTGTTTAGCTCTAGTGCTAGGCAATGACAAATTTAACCTAACCCATGAAGAAGTTATAAGTTTCCAAATGTTTTTAAAGTAAGGTAAACTACTATAAAATTAAACCTTATTTACCTATAAACGGCCCGTGCAGCCAAAAATGTCCGACGAATAATACCCCGTGTAAAGGAAGTGCACGTTAAATACCTTCAAAGTCCTAACGCTGCGTACGATGTCGCCCTTAACGGTTGCGTTGGGTGCCTACTCAGGTGTCGGCTCGTCACTTGACTGTGGTTCTAAAATATGTCGCCAATAGCCCTCGTGTAGCTCTAGTGCAAGGATAATTCAAACTTAACTAACTAAACCTGATTTACTCCAGGCGACCTCATGTTTTGGGACAACAAGGAGAACCAAGTCAACATGACAGACAAGCAGTCTGATTACTGGTTTCTGGCCCCATCTATTGACATCGAGACTGCCGCTTATGCCATACGAACTTATGCCCTGAGGTCCGATCCACCGGAGCTACCCCTGTTCTGAAATGGTTGATATCAAAGCAGAACAAAAATGGTGGCTTTTCATCCACACAGGTATGAAAAAAAATTTTATACTGAAAGTTAAAAATTTTTATTTCTGTATATTTGCTGAATAAATATTTTAACTTTATAGTTACTTTTTTTAAAGACCCTTGACCAGTTTTTTGAAAAATCTATACAAAAAAAAATTTGTCTTACAGTCTCAATAAAGGAAAAGTTATTTTAGATATATTTAATTTATTTTCTTTTTTCGCAATCAGTTTTAAAACTTGTTCTAGTAACAAAGTTGATATTTAGACTTTCTTTTATGTTGGAAGTTTCATGGGATACTCTTTCCATAGTTTCTGTTCAGTGATTACAACACAAGCTTTGAAAACACTTTCTCCCCCTACTCCCTTGTGTTGTTTTCCATAAAACAAAATGAGCATGTTTCCTGCACGAGGGGGTGAGGGAAGAAAGTATTTTTGATACTTTCTTTGTGATGAGAACAGGGCTGGATTTACCAATAGGCCCGGGCCTAGGGGCGCACCATGATGAGGGGTGCAAAATTATTCCACATTTTTTTTGGTCGGAAATTTCCATTAAATGTTATAGACTACAATATATGTGTACATCTACATGCTCTCCACGAATAAAAGTCCCATTTGCCTTCCTTGTACAGGTGACGCTGGATGGGCGAATCTTTCGCTTGGCTGTCAGTGTGTATCTACAGTGTGTTATTTATTTAATTTAATTAATTTTACTTCACAATGAATTAGAATAAAATACAAATTATCTTCACAAAGTCCTTTCTGAGGTCAAATTTCTCTCTCCTTTGCGATGGTGTGAAGAGGGGGCAACATAAAACCATGGGCCTAGAGGGCGCATAAAATCTAAATCTGGCCCTTGATGAGAAGCAGTATAACTATCGAGTTATACCCTTATATACACTCGTTTTGTTAAAAATTGTAAATATGAAATTGAACTTCTGGTTATCTTTCAACATTTCAAGAATTTCAATTCTACTAAGTGTCAATATAGCAGGATTAAATTATTATACTTAGTAACCTAGTTTACAAATACTTAATTATACCTCTGATAAAGTTTTTGTGTCTATAGGATACAGTAGTGGCTCTTCATGCTATTAGTGAAATAGCTCCATTTATAACCCCTCAGTTCTCTAACTTAAATGTCAAGTTCACCTATCCGAATGGACAAAAGACAATGCAAGTTTCCAGGTCTTTGAATATTGAAGAAGTTGAGGTGGGTTTACAAAAACAATTTATTCATATTATTGAAAAAAATAAGATAATTCCTTGTAAGCTTATAAAAATGATTATGTCCTGTTTGAATTTTAGATACCACCAGAGGTTCCATTTGTGGAAGTTGAAGTTTCCGGATCTGGTGTTGGATTGGTGCAGGTAAACATTTTCTACTTAAATTTAAAAATATAGATCTTTTCCAAAATTTTCTTAAAACTAATGTAATTTTTTTTTGTATGTTTAGGTTTCCACGTCATTTAACCTAGCAGTTTCTGGTGAAGCTCCACAATTCTTCTTGAATGCCTTGCTCGACAAGACATCTACTGCTAGCTACCTGCAGCTTAGTATTTGCTCACAGTAAGTGCATTAGGGTGTATGCTTTTAGGGGGAAAAAAGATGATCATTGGTTCAATTCCTGATACTTCTGTTTAATATGAAAGTGATCTCTATAAGAACCTCTAGCACATACAGTAAGCTCCCTCTTTACCATACTCTGTTAAATCGGAGTCACCTGACTGTGGTTCTAAATTACGACGCCTGTTGCCAATAGCCCTCGTTGGGACGATTATTCAAACTAACCTGTTAAATCGGGTCTCTGCTTTAACCGGACAAGTTTTTTATCCATAGGATATAAAAATGTGCTAAAAATAACTTGTTTCGTTGTTGATCCGTATGATGGAAAACTATGTAATTAGTTTCCGACTTCAACAAAAAAAGTTTTTTGGTTTATGGATTTTTTTTAATGGTATGCAACTCATAAGGCTGGAATATATTGAATAAATTTGTACGTTACTTTAATTGTGTATGCCTTTATAAGGCAAATATCATCAATGTATTATTTAATTTCACTTTGCCGGTTTACCAGATTTTCGCTTAACTGGCTTGCCCTTGTCTAATTTAAGCTGGTTAAGATGGTCTCTACTGTACTTGTAAAATGACTTTTTTTAGCAGTTATTCTTAGCAATTTATCATTTGATTATTTAGTCTTACAGTTTATAACAGACTAACTGCTCGACATATGAGTTTGCCTCAAAAAATCTCTAAAAATTTTACATAAAATTCCTAAATTTATCTTTTAAAGTATAGTGGAATTATTTTTTTGTGTCAGAAAATCTGTATTTTGTTTTAAAACCACAGTTATTAATTGCTTTGAAACATTCTTTATAGATTTTTTCTTGCATAATAGAAGCAGAACAAATCTTGAAAGCAAAAGTTATACTAATAACATATAATACTTTAAAAAGATAGTACATTAACTTATACAAATTTTATATTAATAATTTCTCCTATTAGTCAGCGAGAAAGAAGGAACGACACTAGCAATATGGCGGTTATGGAAGTTGGCCTTCCCTCTGGTTATGTTGCTGATGTGGATGCTCTGCCAAGCATCCTTCAAATACCAAAAGTCAAGAGGGTCGAAACACAACTGCAGGATACGAGTGTGGTTATATATTTTGACAGAGTAAGATCATTTCTATTGGTTTAGTGCTTGCTTTATCTGTAAGGTATTGTAAATTAACCTATTTATTAGTGGAAATTTACCGTGTTTTTATTATACTTTATCCCGTAAAAGGTCCACATATATAATGATTTATTATTTATGAAGTTCTTGAAAAATGAGATGATTTTTTTTTCTTGAAGATTCATTAAACAACTTTAACTAAGATTGTTTCCTATTTTGTTGGAGTCAGTCGCATTTAAGAAAATAAATTGTGTTTATAATATTTTTAAATCAGCATATTCATCTAAAGCCAAAACAAATTCTAACAAATCAAATTAATTATCGTACCAATTCCGCTTTAATAATATAAGCTTCTTATAAACAGCTAAAAAGCCCTTACAGTTTTGAATTAAAAACCCTATTTAACTTTTTTTTTTGGTTGCTCAAAGACGTCCATAATAGAAATACCCTAGATGTCTGCTTCAGCAGATAAACCTATGGTATTTCTATTGCCAATTTTAAATGTAGCAAAATCACGCCATTTCTTGTCCTTTTTTGAAATGGTACATTTATATTTTGCCTTTTGTCCTACTTTTTCCTTAAACTGAATAGACACAGTACTTTTTTTTGTTTTAACATCAATAGGAAACAATAAAAGCAAACTGCAGATACTTGAAGATAACAAGGTTGATTTTTGTCGTAAATAGTTTTATGATGCAAAAGCTTACATGTTTCGTAAGACGGAGGTCCTACTTCATCAGAAATTTACACAAATCTGGTTCTGTGCAGCTAAAACGCCTGGCGAATAATACCCTGGTAGAGATAGTGCACATTAAATAAGCTCCAAACTCACGATGCTGTGTAAGATGTCGCCCTTAGAAATTTGGATTGGGTGCTTACTCAGGTAGGGGATGTCACTTGACTGCGGTTCTAAATTATGAGGCCAAAAGCTCTATGTAGCTCTAGTACGATGAGAATTCAACCCAACTGATTTAACATAGACATAACTCAAACAAAACCCTATTTTTATAAATTACTCTTGCTGAAATAATTCCTAATTTTATAACATTTTGTATATATAATTTGGTGCTTACTCAGGTAGGGGATGTCACTTGACTGTGGTTCTAAATTATGAGGCCAAAAGCTTTATGTAGCTCTAATACGTTTATAATTGAACTCAACTGATTTAACGTAGAAATAACTCCTACTAAACCCTATTTTTATAAATTACTCTTGCTGAAATAATTCCTATAAGTTTATAACATTTTGTATATTATTTTAATAGTTGGACAAGGAAGAGTCATGTGTGACTGTCCCCGCTCATCGCATACACAAAGTAGCAAGGCAGAGGAGAGCCCCAGTAAAAGTATATGACTTTTACAGCCAAGGTAATGTACATCACAAACTGGCAAATGCAAAACTTTTAATCTATATACATAAAAGGCAACTTCCGTTTGTTTGTTTAAGGCACGAGATCTAAAGAACCACGCAACAGATTGTCACGAAATTTGGCACAAAAATTCATCTCATCTCCGGAACAAACATAGGCTAAGAATTTTTCGAATCAGACCATTCCTTCTATCGTTTTGAACGTTTTTCTGAAAAAAACTACACCACTTTGGCTCAAATCCGATCATTTTTTTACTTTCCTGATGCCATCGGCTGAAAAAATTAAATAAAACTTTTAACAAAAGTAATTAAAATTGAAAATGTTTATTTTATTCTGTTGCCATTAACTTCAGAAACTAAATTCATTATTTGAAAAATAATTGACATGTTTCAAGTGGCATAATTCCGGCGGTCTCCATTCCCGGATTTTATTGTGGGTTTATTTGATGATTTTTTCATTGATTTTTCTGTTGACTGCATGTATGCATATTTAAGCAATAAATTTATCGTTAAGCTATTACTGAACTATGATGGTTAATAAAGGCCGTCGCACTAGAGCTGCATATTAGGATTTTATGTCTTTATTTTTTCGCCAAATACGTTGCCAAACTCGCCAAATTATTAACTAAAACTTGCCGAATGGTAATTTTTTTTATAAATAATTTATAAGCTGGTTGGTTGTTCGAAGGTCATTGTGTTAGAGCTGTATAATGGGTGTGTTTGTAGCTATATCTATTTTCTCGCCAATTTTTTTCCCAAAACGTGCCAAATGAGCTAAAAGGTTTTATCTATACATAAAAGGCAACTTTAGTTTGTTTGTATGCTTGTTTGTATGTTTGTTTGTATGTTTGTTTGTTTGTTTGTTTATCGGCTGAAAAAATTAAATAAAACTTTTAACGAAAACTTTTAAAATTGAAAATGTTTATTTTATTCTGTTGCCATTACCTTCAGAAACTAATTTCATTATTTGAAAAATAATTGACATGTTTCAAGTGACGTAATTCCGCCAGTCTCCATTCCCGGATTTTATTGTGGGTTTATTTGATGTGATTTTTTCTGTTGACTGCATGTATGCATATTTAAGCAATAAATGTATAGTTAAGCTATTACTGAACTATGATGGTTAATAAAGGCCATCGCACTAGAGCTGCATATTAGTGTTTTATGTATTTATTTTTTTCGGCAAATACGTTGCCAAACTCGCCAAATGGGCAATTTCTGAGCTAAAAGGTTTTATGTATTTATGAGGGAATTTTGATGACATTTATGAGTGCATTTTATAGCGTATTTTTCATTTTGGAATTTTAAGGCAATGAAACGGGACTTTATACTTTATAACGAGCGGGAACAATAACATAAGTTTATGATCCTATAACAGGTTATATGGTACACATATTTGGAACGATTTGATAATTTTTAATCCATGCGAAGAACGGGTATAAAATTTCTAGCGTTATTATTGTATTTAATTTCATTCAATTATTATTGAATTTATTTTCATTCAATTATTGTACATATCTGCATTGATTTAGTACTGTATACATAACATATGCATTGAATTCTTAATTTTTCAGCATTTGTATTGAATTATGGTAGAAATTTGTACTGCTTATATTGTATTTATATCTACAAAGTGTCCAAAAAAAGTTACTTAATTTATTATAGAACTCCCTTGAATTGCGTTAAAATGAATGTTTGAGACCCTTTTAAGATTTAGCTGTTTTTCCATTTTAAATTCTTACTGGTTATTTTTTACTTAAATATGTATTCTTTTTAATTTGAGCTTCTTATCAAAGGTATTTTTGAAATTAATATTAATCATTACTATAACCAAGTTGGGTTATTAAATGGAAAATTACTGGGTAATCTTCATATCTTATGTAACTAAAATGAAAGAAAAAAATAGTTAAATTGACTGTTAAATTATTTTTCCACCTCTACCCGTGCAACGTCGGGTATAACAGCTAGTATTTCATAAAATTGAAAATTTACATGCTTAAAAAAATATAGTAGGGAAATTTAGATAATTATTTTAATGAAATCGCTTTATTTATTTTACTTCAATAATCGCCTTCACACCCAGGCTTAAGGGGGGGGGGGGCGGTACATGTAACCGCCTGAATTTTGATAGTTTTTCAGAGACATTATCAAAAGGGAAGAAATACATGAATCGTTTTAAAATTCAGTATGTTTATACATTATACATTAAAATACATAAATCAAATTTTTTTGTTTAAATTTTTTCAAAATGGCCACCATAGTAACTCATCTCCTGAGATCCTCGCGGATAAAAATATCAACCGGCGGGCGTTCTAGCGTCTGCTATAGTGATCTGAAATCAAAATTTTTTATTTGAAAGTATTCATAAAACTTGCATCATTAAAAGGGTTTAACTATTAGCTAACATTTTTGAGGTTTAACTATTAGCTAACATTTTTGAGGTTTAACTATTAGCTAACATTTTTGAGGTTTAACTACTATTAGCTAATACTATGGAGAAGACGTATACAAAATTTTATAAGGATCCATTGAGAACTTTTTGAGTTATCTTGCCCGCCAATTTTAAAAAAGTAGTTTTGAGATAAACATGCTTAAATTTTTGACAAAGCCCTCAAGTGGCGAGTTGAGGTGAAGCATTTATATGAGTGTTTAATCAATAAATAATGCGAATTTTATTCTAATAATTTGTAGGCATATTTTTGACATGTTATTTTAACTATTAATGAAATGAAAAAAAATGCAATTTTTACATGTATAGCCCCCTTTAATTTCTCGAGTAAGAGCCTATAAACCAGACTAGCAAACCTGTTGTTGCAGTTGTTTACTGTAGAATAGACAGTATACCCAATGTACATCGTTGTCGTGAAGGGTTTAAATTTAATATCTGCTATACTGGTAATTCATTTCAATCGTGCAGAAAAAAATAGTAGAATTATTTTTTTTATTTATTGCTTGTTTTTAAATTACAGCTTTTAAAGGATTAAATTTGCCATTTTATTTTGAGGGCAATTATGGTAAATTAGACTGGGACCTACTTGTTTAAAGCTGAATATAAAAAATAACTTCAGGCCAGAAGTGTCACTGTTGGTGTAGCTATTTAAAAGTAAAGATAAGCAAAAAGCCTTGAATTTTTGAGACCACATGCTAGTTATGTGATGCTTAAGTTTCTAAATTAAATAGTTAAATTACACTAAGCAGATAACCATTAATATTCAATAAATTTGTTGTTTAATTGTCAATGAACTTTAAAATGATAATTTGTTCTTAAACAACTTAAATTTTGGCCCAAATGGTTAATACTTTGAATTGCACTGATTGTACAACCCTCCTCCAGATTATTAGAATATTTGAACATTTTCTAGGTAAAATGCCAGCTTTATTTAAGATTATAAAATTTAGACGCCCCAAAATATTAACCTTTATATATTTAATATGCTAATCAACAACATATTGTTCATAAACGAATAAATAATTTATTAAAAAAACTTTAACAAAATCACGATATTAGAATAATAAAAAACACTAATTAAAAAAATTAGAATATTTGTAAATTAACATGATTGGTCGACATTGGAGTGGAAATTCATCATAAATTATGACGTAGTGATAGTGCTTTTCTTAGTTTGAAAACAAAATTTAGTTGTGCTTTAAAATGGGTAGGAAGATAGACGTAAATTTTCTTACTAAGAATATCATTTTGAAATTACGGGAAGAGGGGCTTACCCAGCAAAGAATAGTCAAAAAGGTGAATTGTTCTTGAGGAACTGTGAGTAAAGTTCTTCAAGCTTATTATAAAAACATGAATTTAAAAAATAATCGTGAAGTTGTAGTTCCAAAAGAATAACTTCGAAGAGACAGGACAGATGTCTGAAAAGGATTACTACGAAATATTGGTTTAGGACCGTGAATTTCATAAACAAGAAGTGGCGAGAATCAGGAGAGGATGCCTCAGTGATACTATACGGCGAATAATACATGAATTTAGTTTTCGATCGCATGTTCCCAAGAAGAAACCGTTTCTTAGTGACATACAAAAAAGGAGACATTTGATATGGTGCAGAGAGAGGTTGTCTTGGGGCGAGTCGGTATTTTGCATTTATGTCGGTCCTCAGAGTAACCGTGTTTGGCGCTTTTTTCAAGAAGCTTTTCATGCAAACTGCTTAAAACGTACAGTTAAGTTCAGTACCTCAATAATGGATTGGGGTTGTTTAAGTGCTCAGACTAGGAAATCTGTGTATATTGAAAGGTATTGTCAAGTCTGAAGCATACCACACATTGAAAACTACCTTGTATTGGCTTAAGAACAATGAAATCCGAGTGCTACCTTGGCCGGCCAATTCACCAGATTTGAACCCCATAGAGAATATTTGGGGTTTAATAAAGAAAAAACTTGAAATATTGGCCTCAAAGGACAAAAATGAACTTATAAGCATCGTGAAATTTGTTTGGCTTAATATCAGCAAAGAACAGTACAAAAATTTAGTGGAAAGTATGCCGGATCATCTGCGGAATGTAATTAAAGCAAAGGGCACTATAACTAAATATTGATTATTCTCACAGGTACTCGTTTGAATAGTTTGTTACTTGTTTTCACATTATTCTAATTTTATGGAAAATGATTGAATGTATTCTATTTTTTTGATTTTTTATGTGCAATTCATTATAAGAATTTTTTAAAACCATGCTAATTATTTTAGGTAATATTCATCAATAAATCATAAGAAATGTGACGCGACAAAAAGAATTTTGTCAATCTTTAATTTTTTTGTTTAATAAATACAAAATTTCAAGCACTTGAAACGTGTTTCCTCATTATTCTAATATTCTGGAGGTGGGTTGTAATATTGTTTACTACTAACGCTGAATTTATGTAAAAAATAGTAGCATTTATTTAATATGCATAGTTTTAAGCTAGCATAATTGAAAGTACATGTCTTAATTCAAGATTACTTTCACAGCAAAAAGTGCCAGAATGTTCTACCGCCCCCACAAAACAATTTTGTGTGACATCTGCGATGACAACGACTGTGGGGAAGGTTGCAAAATAGACACAGCAACTGAAGATTCGCAACGAGGGGGCAGAAGTTCTGGGATGATAACAACAGCAAAATCAATGCATATTGTAGTTTTGTTTATTATTGTTGGACAATTGTTTTTGAGGTAATATATTTCGATACGATAGAGCTTGAATATAAATGTTTTGCTTATACTTAAATAATTTAAAACTGCTGAATATTTATACCTTAGACCCTGTAACTAAACTTAAAACCTCTTTAAAAAAATAACTTATTTTAAATAGATATAGGGGCTTTATTACTTTAAATTATTTTAAATATAAATAGGCTTTTTCCCAATCAGTTGTGAAATCTTTATGCTTCTTACCTTTAAACTTTAAAAAGAAAATAAATTTTATAAAATAAAAAATTAAAGAAAAAGATTTTTATTATTCTTAATTAGAATGTATTTCAATTAGCTTTAAGAAGCAAATAATTTCCGAAATAGAAAAGAACCTAATTGTATTTTTACCTTTTACCTCGAAAATTGATATAATTCAAATATTAGTTTCTATACACGTTAAAATTCCAGCTACAAAAGGTTAAGTGAAACTCAAATATTCACAATACGTACTGGTGAAGTTACACAAACAAATAAGAATGTGTTAATCCTAAAGTTGATCGAAAAATAAAATATAATAGCGTTTAATACCTCAGGAACCATTATTGAACTTGGTCCTTTTTTTTATACTTATTTCAGCTCATTTTAGGGCCCAACTTTCGTTTTTGGAGATATTTTTGCTGAGATTACCTTTACTGTTGGGGTTACTATTTAATAGTATTACAATATTAAATAAAAATATTTTTTTTTGCAAATTATTAACAGAATAAAAGATTTTTTTTTTAACAAAAAAGGCATGTTGTAGCTTTGAAAGTAAAATGCATAGAAATGACAATATGGTTTGCATCAAAATAGTTTCATAATGATCAAGCTAATATAATTTGAGGGATAAAAACCTTTTGCCCTTTTTTATTTCAAAAGTCATAATAGCATGTTTCAATCAACAAAATGATCCTTTTCCTTACAGGTATATTTATTAGCTATTTTAGAGGAAAAGAAGTGCAGGGGCCATTACATTGTAAATAGCAGTAATTTGTTACTCCATCAACCCGTTTGTCATTATGTCGAAAAAAAAGATGAACTTTGTTTAAAATGTAACTTCCAACCTTACAAATGAAAACATTTTGATTGATAAGACAAATTGAGGAGATATGCTTTTCAATCAGTGGTGAATACTAATTTAGTTTTTTTTATTCTAACCAAAGTGTGGTATTTTCCTTTAACCCTTCACTGCATCATGTGCCATTTGTGGCAAAGACCTATATTTAGACCCATAAAGCAATAGATTTACTTTTCATGCAATATTTCATACTATTTAGAAATGCCAATCAATGAGAATGAATTGAGAAATTCTATTAATGAAACCTAGGCTAATTAACTTTTAACCTTTTTTGATGATTTACTGGTTGGATATATTTTACTTAAACTGAGTGATACTTATAGTAAAAGGTTTATTATGGCGTCTTAAAGACCGTATATCTCTTAAAAAGTAATTATATAGGTATTTTTTTCACATTTTGAGTCTAACAATACTTTTCAAATAAATCATAAATTTGGACCGCAAAGAATTTTTTCTAAGTAATATGGCCAACTGAAGATATTAAATCCTAGCTTTTATGCAGAAAGAAAATCGTGCAGTGAAGGGTTAAAATTCTAAGGCATATGTATTTTTAATTAAGTGTTAATGCTAAAAAATAGTCACTTAAATTAGCCCTGATAAAAAAAGTTATCCCTTTCTAACATAATTATTTGAACAATAATTTAATAACTTGTTCATTGCTTTCATACATGTAGTATAACAGGAATTTATTTTTAAAAATAACATTAGTTTGTATAAGATACACAAGAAAGTTTGGTTCAAATAAAAATATGCAAACAAGGGCCGAATTTTTTTTTTGTGTTCGGTCAAATTAAGAAGGAACTGTTGTGTCCTGAATGAAAATATTTATTTTTACATCTTCCATACAACAAGTTGTTCTTTGTAACTTTTTAATTTTATAAATGAACCTTACTTTCTTGCATAAAATCTTGTGAAATAAAAACTGTACAATAGTTTTATATACAGAGTGTCTTATAACTAATAAATTGATTTTTTTCACAAAAATAACAATTTGCCTTATTTTAATTTACATAAATACATACAAAACCAATAGGTTTTCTAGTCAGCTAAGACCATGTCATTAATTCTAACCCAATTATGATCAACAGCTTTTTCTAAAAAGTCCACCCAAGTTTCATCCACAGCAGAACAAAAGTGACAATTCCTAAAAACAAATATCAATGCATCCTTGTTACTAAGTGTCATCCCTCAAATTGTTACCAATGAAATAATGGATAATGAAAAAGACAATTTTTATAACGTATGGTAATATACTGGTCGCTTATTGCATAGTTTAAAGAAGATTGTTCCCTGTTATTCCTGTGTGCTTATTTGTTTTAGAAAAAGTCTGGTCCCATGATATCATGGGCCTGCAATAGGGTACTTGACAGTATCGTTAAAATACCTTCCAATATTAAATTATAGTTTGAACCCAAATATAACAAACGTATATATTTTTTTGCAAAATAAATCTTTAAATAATTAATAAAAATCATTTTCAAATCTTTTTTTTCATTGGTACGTCACATGATCACAGACACGTCGATTTGGCTGACGTCACTAGTATGTATAAACAAACCAGTGTGATGTTTTTTTGTTTGTAATTAAACTGGTTTTAATCTTACTATTAAAATAAGAATTATATAGATAATGGGTGGAGGTTTTACAGAAGCGGATAGTTAAAATTTGCTTAAAGTAGATTCTAAAATGATGTTTCAAAGTTTGTTTATAGTTACTAGTGACATCATAGATGGGTCATTCCTGAGAAAACGTACAATTTGAGGCAAAAAATCTCGAAAAAAAATATTGATGAAAGTTTTTGAAACTTTGGATTTAAGTTATACTTACATACTACATTCGAAATATAGCATCGGTCCAGATCATACATTTAATATTAATTATTCTGATAGAAAGTTTTAATTTAATAATGTTTCATTTAGAAAAGTTTTAACCCCCAAAATTCACATAAAAATATTTTATTGATGTGTTACACTTTAATAAAATTTCAGCTTTACATTATTACATTACTTCACGGCAAAATACTGTGTTACTATAATGTATTTCACTTATATTTAATCGATTTATTCTTATATAATTAAAACGTCATGTCCGTGTATACAAACATCATGTCCGTGGGCCAAAAACCACGGACATGATGGCTCACGGATATGATGAAATCGTAAATAAGGGCTCACAAACAGAAAAGTTTTAGGCTTAAGAGAACGAAGCATGCAAACTAAGCTTATATAATATATTTCTTTCTACAAATAACAAATTATACGTTCAAATCATTGATTTACCTTCTTATATCTTGACCACAGACATTACGCTATGATCTTGTCAGAAGCCTTTTTTTAACTTTCAACTTCAAATTACTTTTTATCTACTTCGGTATTCAAACTATCGACTTGATACAACGTTTTGCGTGCACGGTTGAATAATAATAAGACTGAAACAGAGTACTGTTGTCATTTCTAGATAGTTATGCAAGCTAAAGAATACGTTGTACACGGACATGACGAAAATCTGTGGGACATTTTATTTTCACAGAATTTATAAATTTATAGTATCTATAATAATTTTATTTTGTGTTTTGTATGTTCTAGTAATGCCAATTTAATAAAAAAACAATATTTATTATAAAATATAGGGATTTAATTGGGATTTACTAACCAAAACAATCCACGGACATGACGGTGAGACATCCCACGGACATGATTTGTCATAGTCTGTGGACACAAACTTTCACACAAAATAATAAATTTTTTTAAACGTTTCAACGCTAGTAAGTAGATAAAATATTCCTTATCTTAATTTATTCAAGTGGAAGCATAACTTTTCTTCCTGTGAAAGATATTTTGCGGGGACATGTTTTTGTACGTTTTGTCAGGAATGACCCAGATACCACGTGACAGCCACAAAGCGTTTTCGGGAGTGATTTTTCGTCTTAATTTTAAAATTCATTTTTTCCCCTTTTTATGGGGTATTTGAAAAAAAGAAAAAATACGGATCTAATATTTTTGGCATAAGAATATTTTAAGCCATTAAAAAAAATTTAATCAAGTACCCTATTAAGAGCCAGAGAGGCTTATACCCTAACATATAAATATTTTAGGTTACTACATGGAAGTATTTTAAGACATGGTTTAAAGATTTAACAAATAAAACAATAGGTGAGACTTCAATTATGTCCCTGCAACATATCCTTAAGTTATCTTAAAATTTCGTTTTACCACCTGTACAGATACTTTCTTTATCTGAAATTTAATGATTACAAAATTTTACTTACCTAACAGTGGATAAAAGTTCTTTTGAATGATTTCTGACCAAAGATGCCTGTGGAAGAAAAAATACATTATGATTAAGAGAGCAAGCCTAGATACTATTAATTTTTCAAAAAATGCTGTGTAAATTATCGTGATATACAATGGACAATTCAAACAGACACATCTAGGGTGTTTTGGGACGTCAAAAATACGTTAAACATTCGTCTAACAGACAAACCACTAGAACTTCTACGTAAATTCGTCTCTTTGTACATATATTAAACAGTCATTGTTTTTATTTTGCTTGATTCTAAAGAAAATGCCAAAATTGTCTGAAGGGGACTATTTGTCTTATAACACAGTTATATTAATGTACTTTTTAATGTTTTTAATAAATTTTTAATTTTTTCCACATTTCAAGCCTTATATATTTTCTAAAGCTAATAATCACCTACAGGTAAAAAAAATATCATTTATATCCGACAAAGAGTTCTATAGTAGGGTAGAGGAACGACTCGTATTGAGCTGCCATCGGCAGCCATGGCTCACTACGGAGCCGGAATAGAGTGGCAAAAGTGCTAGTTAATTTATAATTTTGATACTGAGAAAGATAGTACACCCAAGCGAAGGCGGGAATCGAACCCGCACCTGATACAGTGCGCAGACTGCTAGCGTTATGGCCTGCGATCCAAACCACTCGGCCATCGGGCCCAACATGCCACCCTATATTGTCTCCGTGTTGGTCCATGGTGCTGTTGCCAGGTTCAGTCTCTACCCTACTATAAAACTCTTTCATATCCGATTGTTTGGACAAAATCAAAAAATATCCTAAACCCAAAACGAAGAGTACTATAGTAGGGTAGAGACTGAATCTTTCAACAGCAAGATGGACCAACACGGAGACAATATAGGGTGGCATGTGGGGCCCGATGGCCGAGTGGTTTGGATCGCAGGCCATAATGCTAGTAGTCCGCGCACTGTATCGGGTGCGGGTTCGATTCCCGCCTTTGCCCTAGGTGTACTTCCTTTCTCGGTATCAAAATTATAAATTAAGTAGCACTTTTGCACCTATTCGGGCTCCGTACTGACCTGGCTGCGATGCAGCCAGTACGAGCGTTCCTCTACCTACTATAGAACTTTTGGACCCAAAAGTATCATTCCTATATCGGAATCAATGAGGTACCTAGCATTCCTTCTTCAAGATGTCCTACTATACATAAAAATACTGACCTGTCCCCTTGCAACCGAATGATCCATCGGCGGATATAACGAAAGTACGAAATCATCCACAATAGAACTGCTTTCTTTCACAATTTCGGCAATCCTGTCCAGTTCGTTTACAGCAGCTTCATTGGATGCATCTCCTCTGTGTGCAATGGCCTGCATGGTTTTCTTAAGGCAGGCCTTGGCAGCTTTAACCAGTCCAGAACAAGGTAAGAGGACGTTTCGATCGGAGGGCGTCCATGCTTGGTCTGGTAGAATCGGGTTTCCATTTAGAGGGGGAAGTTGGGATAGATCGTCGTCCATGTCTTGGGCTTCACTGTCTAAAGACTGAAATGAATACAAAATAGCTTCAGGACCGGATTTCTAAATAGGCTAAGTAGGCTGTAGCCTAGAGCGGCAAATATTTTGGGGCGGCAAATTTGACGACCAATTAAAGCGGCATTCGGCATAAAAATTATTAAGGATATTAATATTTTTAAGAAAGAAAACAAATAATTTCATTAATGCGTAAATCGTAAACTATATATGTACTAATATTAGTATAAACATGTAGCGGCGAGGGCAATTGCACCCTCTCCTCGAATTGGAAGCTCAAGAAATAATAGAACAGTTTAAAAAAATTGCCTATTATTTCGCTTTCGATTTAGAGTGTACATAGATGATTCTAATATGCAGAAATAGAAAATAGTCGAGAAAACTATATTTGGCGGCAATCAATCGTAGCCTACGAGCGGTAAATCTTTAAATCCGGCCCTGAATAGCTTGATATACGACATATATCCAATGAAGTGAAAGAGTTAGCATGTTAAAGTACTTACCGTTAACCTAGGTCTGGTTGAATTATTGTTGCACTAGAGCTAAACAACAGCTTTTGGAGACAGGAGTTGTAATTTAGAATAACAGTCAAGTAAAAAGCCGACACCTGAGTAAGCACCCAACGCAACTTTTATGCGCTGGATTGTATGCAGCGTTGATTATTTATGAGCCTTGAGTATTTATTGTTAGTGATTAACTTTTTGACTATGAAATCATTAATCTTAATAAATCATATTTTATTTACATTGTTTTTGTTTGAAAACTATAGAAAAATAAAAGGAGACTATTTTCAACTTTTATATAGTTAGATAGTTGAGTAACAAACTAAACTGTAATCCAAAATGCGGCAAATTTCGAAGTAAAGATAAATTTACGACAAATCAGTTCTTACGTCCATTAATTCTTGAGATGCATCTTGGACCATGTCATGTTGTTCTCGACAAACTGCGACAACTGCATCCTGGTTGTCTAAACACATAAACCATTAACAATAAAGAATTCCATAAATGCATTTTTATATTTTTAAGTCAACCATAAGCATTATTTACTAATTAAAAAAAGTTTTATTATGTAGTAACTATAACACTTACTTTTAGATAAATTCTCAACATTCCCACATTGTTCCCATAAATCTCCTACATTTTGGAGCTGGTTATTCCTGACAAAAAAAAATCAAAATATAAACTCGTGTTGAAATATAATACAGGTAAACATACGATGAAATAATAATTAATAAATTACATTAGTGATCAAAATATAACTTTTTTTTTTACAACCATATTAAAAAAATAATTGGTATCATGTTTTAAACCATAAACAATAGGACTTGCATAGAATATTTCTTTTGTTTTTAATACTAAGCAATGACTATTCATATATTTAGTAACAAACCAAACTACTGAAAACCCAGAAAAGATATTAAAAGTATAGTTCTTGTGACCAGAGAAAATTTTAATTAAAAATAAACTTATTTTAAGAAAAACTAAAAATCAATAATAAAAAAACTCTTCAATTGAATACATTTAGGATAAATCAGCACAAGTAGTAAACATGATTCTATTATGCTATTTCCATCGCCCATTAGGTGGCAACAAAATCTTCTGCCCAAAATTTGTGTAATAAAAAAGTATTATCAAAAGACCTATGCATACCCTTGATTTCTTATGGCCGTACATAAACTTTTCATGCCTTGTAAGATACCAATCACATACAAAAGTATTTCTTTATGAAGTGTTTTACCTGTGAATTGAATATTAAGTAATATAACAAATATATAAGAATAATACTTTATTCAAACATCATTTTAGAAAGAGATGGGTAAACAACAGCAAAGTAAACAACTAAGTTGAAATACACAGTCAAGTTTTTTAAATATAAAGAGTTTAAAAGTATATCGCACTTTAACAAATTATTTATTGGTCAGCCTTTTTTTTATTTGGTACATTCACTTTATATTCTTGTACTTTACAATTTATTATAGTAGTGAAGCTCAGCTCAAGAACTCATAGCAAGATAATTACTTATTATGGGTAAATTTATACAATTCCTTATCTAGGAATTGATTTGAGGTTTTGATTTTAAATAGTGTGTTATATTTTATGATTTGTGACAACAATTTTAGTAATAGATTGGTAGCACTTAAAAACTGCCAAATCTGTAGCTATGGTGGCTTTGATACGCAAGTACTGTCAGTGCAGGTAACTTTGGTCCAAAATCATAGTTTTTTTTACAAAAGAAGAAAAATTAAACTACAAAAACGATTTAAACACTTAAAAATCATTATGCATTCTAATTATAAAAAGTATTCAACTTAGAATAAAACAAATGGTGTAATATTCATCCCCATTAATAAAATAATAGTATAGAGTGTTTTATTTAGCTATTTTCAATATTTTTTCAGGTGTTCCAGACAAAAGTTGGAAGAAATAGATTTTTTTCATTAAATGCTCGTAAGAGTACAAACGCCATTTGTAGTATTGCCAAAATTAGGATGATTTTTTTTACATGAAATGAAAGGCAATGTTTCCACCTTTCCAAAAATGTCAAACAATTTACGATGGGATCATTTTATGAAGAGAAATTAAGAAACAAATATTTTTCCGACGCGTGGACCATAGTTACCTTCCATGGCCAAAGATACCCGCTTCGACGATACCCAAAAATGTCATGAAAATATAATAGAGTTACAAAGTATATTTTTATTCTGATAATATAGGTGTGATATGAAGTTAAAATATTACCAAGAAAGATAATATAAATTAAAAACCTTTTGATTTTGGGAGCGTTACAAATACAGCTAACAGGGTTAAACACTTCTTTTCAACACTGTCAATCAGACTTTTACATTCATCAGTGGAGTTCATTCCTTGTCCTTGAAAAACCATGCACAGCTTGGTGGCTTCATGAGAAACTAACTTTGTTGCACCAACTGTTGGAAATTATATTAATTAGTAAATTAGTTTTCAGTAGTTAGTGAAAAATACAAACAAGATTCCTAAATTTTTTTTAATAGGAATCACATGCATGAAAATAATTGAGAAGATTCATGAAAAATTTTAATTATTGGCACGATTAGTTAATTCTGTAAATATTAAGTGCCAAAAATTAACATTGTTTTCTTTGTGAATCTTCTCATGTATCATGCACAAAGTCAAAGATATTGTCTGAATGTAACCAAAATTACATTTAAGGGAAAGATATATTTGGAGCAGGGTTGGCATGGTTTTTACCATCCCCGGTAAATACCATGGTAAAAACCGGTATTTACCCGACCGTCTTGGGAAAAATTATGTTTTTACCACCTGGGAAAAACTCAATTATAAAACAACAATTAATCACCAAATGTTATTTAATGGGACTAATTAAAATAATTAATTTTGTATTTTAATACATATTTATCATGGCCTTAATATTTTTAAAAATAGACAAGTTTTCTTACGTTATTTTACGTCTATGGTAACATAATAATCATGCACTCTTGTTTATTATTTAAGTGTTCCCATCTGAATAAACATAAATAATTGTTACAATATTGTCTGTGGTAAATACTCATTAAAATATTGTGTAGGGTAAATAATTATTGAGTTGTCTATGAAATCTAGAAAAAAATCAAACGACTTTACTAGGCTTTGGCAAACTACAATGGCTATAGTGAGGATGAGAGGGAACAAAAAGCATGATCTTAACAAGGGTTCCCCACCCAGACAGTGGCATAATTGCAATCCTAGCCAAAATACATAAATTAGGATACAAACAAAAAAGAAATGTTGATGTTTACTTTTATAAAACTTTTTAATCAAAAGGAATTTCCCAGATAAGGAATATTTAAGAAAGAATGGTATTTCCCAGTTTTTCGCGGTATTTACCAATTTTTCCCGGTATTTAAAAATTTACTGCGGTATTTACCAATTTTCCCCGGTATTTACCAGTTTATTCCGCTGGGATGGGAAATATTAGTTTTGGATCGGAAAAACCCAACCCTGATTTGGAGGAGTCAATTGAGTATGGTACACTAATGAGATAGGATCAGATTTACTGTACGGTCCCCCTCGGCGCGATTTTTTCGGATTTGGCGCTAACTAATTTTTTCTGGCAACCTGTCTGACTTCAACTGAAGATTCTATTCGAATTCTATGACTTCGCACTGATGACGTTTTCCGGCAGCCCTATCGGACCGTTGGTTGAGTATTCATAAGAAATATTCCTATACAATATTTTCTTTCAATGGGTTTTTTTTTTAAAAAATCGCCAAAAGACGGACTTTTGGCGCGATTTTGGAAAGTTCGCCAAGGGGGACCGTACAGTAAATCTCTACCATGAGATATCCCATTTGAATTGAGATCAATTGTGATATGTGTGTGATTGTATATTTTTCCGGTTCCTTTAATCGTTTTGGTCAGATATATTCGGTCTCGTTAGTATTTTCGGCAAGTATTTGTTGTCATTTCAAGGTGGCAACAGACTTGGCTTACGTCAGGTTTGTTGTCATTTTGACTTGGCGACAAATTTTTAAATGTCGCCAAATCCAGGACCTAAAGCTTACTTTAACCTTTTTTGTTATCGTTGCTTTGCAACATGACAGAAATCGCCAAACTTAAACCTATACCTTTATCAGCTGCTACTTCCTTAACACTTACTGAAATTTGTCCAAAAGTTGTTCAAATCAAAATCTGGATTCTCCCGGTCTGGTCTCTCGTCTAAAAAAAATTATATTCGTCAGAAAATTTATTTTTCAAAAATTAACGAACATTAAAGTCTTAGTTTAGGAGCAAATGCAAATTTAGCAGAATCCGTATTGTATTGCAATCAAGCACGTTAGCACGTTTCCTTACCAGTAATTTGTTGTTTAGCAAGTTCTAAACTTCTTTCAAAGCCTTCTAAGATGCTTCGTATACTGATCGAATGTGACGCTGAATTGGCCATTATATTAAATTATAAATATAAAAACCGGTAATATGCGACTAAAATAAAAATAAAAATCGTTCTCGCATTTCAATTTCAAAATATTTTCGAAATCAAAACAAAAACAAAAGTCATTACAGTTACAGTTAATAGTTATACATAACATGTGTACTACATGGTTTAAGTTATTTATAAATAGTTTATTTGTTAAATGAATTCACATGATATAATGAATTGATTCAAATTTTTGTAATAAAACATATGTATTTAGTATAAATTTATATTTTTTAAAAAATTAAACAAAGTTTTGTTGATTTTAAATGTACTTCAATTTACTTCAACTTCAAACACGCCGGTTAAGGGGAAGTTGGTGTCTGCAGTTTGGTTGTTGAGTGTTGACATTTATCCTTGGCAAATAATCGTTTATTGTAATGCTTATATTTTGAAATTTATAGTTTAAAGAATTACTCCAATTGAATTTTGGAAAAAATGAATGCTAATCAAATTCACGAAAACTTGGTCTTGTAAGTTATTGTCTCTGATTTTAGATGTGTTATTGCAGTGTCATCAAATGTGCATAATTTCCGTCTCAGTAATCAATTTTTGGTTTCCTGGATAAATTTAAAATGTGTAATTATTTAACCTTGATGCCTCAAATGTTGCCTATTTCAAATCAAAAGTTTTCCTTTAAAATGTCTTATCTGTGTAATTCTTTAAACTTCAGAAGTTCCACTCAGCAACTCATTTTTATATTATTTAAAAACTGTGAGTGGTTTTGTGTTAAACTTTCCAATTATATAATACTTTGATGTATGAAACATTAAATATGAGTATTTTTGTAATGGATTACTTGGAAATAAAAATATATAAACTTCTCATACCTCCAACGTTATTTGGGGATAGAATAAATGTTGATTATTTTGAAATTTACAATGCAATTTCTGACATTGTTATTTCCAGATACACTACACCTGAAAAGTTTTTGATCGAACCTGTTGGCAATTATGATGAACTGCTTATTATTGACAGAACATCAAGGGAGATAAGTCTGCAACGTAAGTTATCGAAGTTGTTTCGTTAAACAAGGTTGAATGGTTTAGTGCTAGGCTTTGCCAAAGAAAACTTTAAATTTGACAATTACATTTTCAACAAACTCTGTGTTTTAAATTTCGGTAACATTTCCGTAAGCTGCGTCACCACACCAAGCAAAGGATAAAGCTCCATTATGGCAATAATTATATTAAATTACATTGGTGACCATGACATGTTTTGACGACTAATTCAACATTTGCATCCTGCTGAAAAGTACCCAAAATAAAATGGTTAAATCGTACCAATAAAACCATTTTATGTATATACATGTAATAGAATAACATCTACTACACATGAGAGTATAATTTTTATTTAGTTAATCGAGAAATGAAGGTATATTTGTCGTCCAAATAGTGGTTTATTGTAAAGAAAGCATATTTAAGAGTTTGAAAGGACAGGGGTCGGAGCCGTAGCTCGGCACGCCAAAAAGCACACAACTTTACATCTCGAGGTCTAATTAAAAAGTGACTATTTTTAATGGTCATGAGAAGAGTGGATCAGAAGTCAAAACAAAGTCTGCTGCATCTGGAATTTCTGTGGGAAAGAATGTATTGACGCCTATTGAAACATGGGAACTGTTCGATGGATCGGCAAGACATAACTGAGAGTTATTTAAGAAAGAACTGAATATTAGAATATTATAGAGATTTGTGTGGTTAATCTTATAACTTTATAAAGATTTGTACGATATATCACATATCCGCCGACTAAACAGTTTATGTGGGAACGGTAATTTGGTGCGACTAGATGACGCTGTTGTTGGTATGTTAAAGATATTAAGGATATGTTAAAAAGGCAATTTAAGTTATTAAGTTTAATTGGTGTTAAAAATATAAGATTTAAAGGGGGTTAAGTTATAATATGTCATACATGAATACTTTTAATGGCTTACATTATTTATTAAGCTCATCCTAAATTAGGGTTATTTAATTTTTTTTTACTTATATACAGGCAACCAAGGTCAAATTCCACCGAGTGCTACCAGCCAAGCTATATGTGGAATACTGGGCACTATAAATTTGATTGGAGGTAAGAAAAATTCTGCATGAATCTTGATTTATACATTATTACAAACGGGTCCTTTTAATTTAATTAAATACATAGCCTTTGAATTATATAGAAACTTTACAGGCCTATTGATAAACCTTAACTTTTCCTTTTTAGTGCTAATTTTTTTTTATCATAAAATAATTCAATTGGTTGATTTCAAAATATTTAGATTTAACATTTCTTTGGATTGGTGCTATGTTCCCATGTGACATTGACTCACCAATCGAAGCTTAAAAAATAATTTATTTTCATTCAACATTTCTGTTGACCCTCAATGCCTGAAACATAGTTATTACTTTTGTAAGCAAACAGTGAGTTATGAGTTTTTTCGCTCCTAGTAATTTTGCCACGGCATCCACCGATAACGTCTCGTAGTGATTGTTAGTTCACGGCGTTATCGGCGGATCGCCGGATTTGATTACAGCTCTGGTTGAGCCTGGTCGGCCAACCAATGCTGTGGCTTTTTTTAAGAAGCTGATGTCCGTGACATTGTTGTCCCGGTATATAACGCATGTTGCGTTTGTTTTCTGTTGTTCCTTTTTCTTTCTCTGCTTATGTTGTTTTAATAAACGTTAGATGTCTTTTAAAACAGTAGTTATGTTTTATTAGTTTTTACGTTTTCCAACAAGGGTTATGGGCCCAGTAACGCCCACCGCGTTTTGTTTAAGGAATGTTAGATATTTAAATGGCAGATATGATAGTCAAAAAGCTTTGAAATATAGTTTTTTAAATGTTTTCGGGTACCGCCTCTCACTTTGAATTTGGTGTTGCTGAGACGGGGGCCACGCACTGACGAGATGGATGCAGAAGTTTCTCGTGGTGTCACCATGCTTAACGGTGACAACTACCACACGTGGCGGCAAGACATCAAAGTCTTGTTGATGGACAGGGGCTGCTATTCCTTTATTGATGAAACAGAGCCGAAGTTTGAAGCCGAAAGCATGAGTCGTCGCGAAATCCAAGACTACAATCTTCGATTAGCTCGGTGTTTCTCTACGATCTACTACAGCTTAGAGCCACCGTTCCGACTTCTCATCAACGATGCAGCCGACGGTCCTACTGCCTGGAAGCTCCTGAAAGATACCTTTGAGCAGGTGTCCCGTGCTCGAGTGATACAACTCATGGATGAGTTTTTCAGCATCCGCCCCATGGAAGGGGAGTCAATCAGCATCTTCTGTGCAAGGCTTAAGTCCGCCGTCGCCCAATTGGCCGATGCCGGTCACCCTTTGGAGAATATCTATCAAGGTTTTCAAGCTATCCGATATCTCTCCAGTGATTTTCAAGGTATTGTGCAGACCATTTACAGGTGGGAAGATTCTAAATTTACCTTTTCTAATATTGAAAAGGAACTTGTGATGGAAGAAACCCGAATTGCCCAACTGAAAAGGGACACTGGGGACATTACAGAAGTTCGTGGTGCTTATAGTTTAAATCATAAAAATATTAAAAATGTGAATGTTTCTAATGATCGTTTTCCTAAAAGTGTAACTATAAGTAAATCTAAAAAGTCTAAACCTGAAAACCGGGGTAAGAAAGTTTCTAATAGCTCGAAAGAAATAGGCCCCTGTTTCCATTGTTTGGAATACGGCCATTTAGTCTCTAAATGCCCTAATAAGAGTTCAGAAGTTGTAAATAGAAGTAAGGCAGAGGGGAATTTAGTAACTTATCATTTTCAAAGTAATACAACCGAGTCAATGTCTAAGCAAAATGCTTTCGTAGTAGAACGACTAGCTTGCCAAGTAGAATCACAAGATAAATTCAATTGGGTTATCGATACGGCAGCTACTGGTCACTTTTGTAATAACCGTGACTTATTCTTGGACTATAAACCTGTTAAAAATGCTAGTATGTCTTTAGCTGTAAATAATGCCCACAGTAAAATTGAAGGAATAGGTACAGTTAAGTTTAATGTTTTTATTAAAGGTCAAAAACATGAAATTTTCCTCCATGATTGTATGTATTCTCCTAGTTTGAGACGTAATCTCCTTTCTGGGTCCGTAATAGAAGAAAATGGATGTTATTTTATAGGCACCCAGGGAAAATTGCTGGTGTATACTCCTGAAGGAAAGCAATTGTTTTATGGTAAACGTCAAGATGGTCTTTATTTTGTTAGACCAAAGTATGAAAACGTTAGTAAAGTAACTGTAAATATAAATAAGGGAGGTAAAGCTAAAGGTAATATTGTAAATTCTAAGAGTAATGTTAAAAACAATTCCGTGACTGTTCAAGATGATATTGACTTGTGGCACAACCGTTACTGTCATATTAATAATGATTATATTGTAAATACGTTAAAAAATGGTGCCGTTCGTGGATTGCCTGGTCTTAATGCAACTAAATCCCCATGTCAAAGTTGTAAAGTTGCTAAGACCAAGCAAGTGTCACATAAATCTATTGGTGGTATTAGGTCAACCAAACCTTTAGAACTTTTGCATTTAGATGTATGTGGACCTCTCCCGACACCAAGTCATTCCGGGTGCAGATATTACCTATCTATAATTGATGACTTTTCACGGAAAACTACCGTTTTTCCAATGAAGCAAAAATCGGAAGTTTTTGATTGTTTCACTAAGTTTCAAGTTCGAGCAGAACGATTTTTAAATACTAAGATAGTTAATGTTCGCACCGACAACGGAATGGAATTTTGTCACAACAAGTTCAATGATTTTCTTTCTGATCAAGGTATAAAGCATGAGAAAACAAATGTCTATACTCCACAACAAAATGGACTAGCCGAAGTATTTAATTTGTTAGCCCTTGATGGGGTAAAAGCTATGCTAAATTCTAGTGGATTAAGTAATAAATTTTGGGTCGAAGCACTCTTTTGTTTTGTATATGTTAGAAATCGTATTTGTTTAAAAAGGGATAAGACGCCATTTGAACTGTACTGTGGCAACAAGCCTTCTGTAAGGCACTTAAAGGTGTTCGGCTGTGTTGCGTACGTGGGTGTGCCAAAACAAAAACGAAATAAGTTCGACATGCGTGCTAAACCGGGTATCATGGTAGGATACGCACAGCAAACTCGCGGTTATAGAATTTGGCTAACTCACGAAAGGAAAATAATAGAAACTTCAAATGTAAATTTTAACGAAAGTTTAAAAGGAGTGGAAGCTGTCCTGGGCCACAAAACGCATAATACTGCTTATTTTAAGGTAGATGATTATTTGTCTGATTCCGAGGAGGAAGTTCCGATAAATTCTAAACGTACTGACATTGGGGTGTTACCTGAGTTTGTTAGTGATTCTGCTTCGGACTCTGACGATGAGGAAGACAAATTGTTACCATGCGACAGTATTCAGTGGGTTAGGAAAGCGGTCCCTCGAACTAACAGCTCTAAAGTAGATATTTATTATAATGTTGAAGGAAATAAAATGCGATTACGCTCGTATCACGATGTAGAGAAATATTGCACTAAACATAACATCAAATTTGAAAGGAGTATGTTCGACTTTAGTGGTAAAAATAATTTCTCTGGACCAATTCGTAAAACTAAACCTACACTGCCTGAGGTTCATAATGTAGAACTACATATTCCCCGTAACTTTCAAGAAGCCATAAAATCTCAGAACTGTAAACAGTGGTCCAATGCAATGGACGAGGAGATGAAAGTCATGGTTGAAAGAGACGTGTGGGAGCTAGTACAACCGCCAAAAGATAGTAAAATTTTGGGTAACAGATGGGTGTACAATATAAAAAGGGATGAAAATGGTCAAATAGCCCGCTATAAAGCACGACTAGTTGCAAAAGGGTTCAATCAGGTTAAAGGGGACTCGTACGATGAAGTGTACAGCCCAGTTGTAAGTTTTGCCCTTATAAGATTTTTCTTTGCATTTTGTGTATGCTATTTAAATTGGGTCTACTGCCAGTTAGACGTTAAATGTGCATACTTGCATGCCAAATTGAAAGAGACTATTTTTATGAGACAACCCGAGGGTTTTGTTGATAGTACAAGACCTAATTTTGTTTGCAAATTAAAACGTGCCCTTTATGGACTTCACCAATCGGGCCGAGAGTGGTTTTTAGAGTTTGATTCTGTTTTAAAAGTGCTTAATTTTGTAAAAGTAAAATGGTGTAATTGTGTGTATTTATTAGGATCTAGTGTTATATTATTAATTTATGTGGATGATATAGTTGTATTTTCTAAAAGTCAAAATGACCTAGATCAAGTGTTGCTCTCGATGAAAGAGAAATTTGATATCAAAGTTTTAGGGAAAACTAAAAAATTACTTGGTATTGAATTTGAGAACCAAGGTAATAAAATATTTATTCATCAAGAGCAATACATAAATGAAATCTATAAGAAATATTGTAATTATCATATACCAAATAGCTCGCTTCCAATTCCAAGAGGCATTATTTTGACCAAATTAGATTGTCCATCATCAGAGGAACAGATAAATCAGATGTCCAAATTACCTTACCGGAATATTTTAGGTTGTGTAAGTTTCATTGCTAACCGGACAAGACCGGATATTTCTTACGCGGTTAATATACTTTCTCAATTTCAGTCAAACCCAGGTATAGTTCACTGGAACTACCTCTTAAAATTATTGGGATATATCAATGATACAAGACACTACCGCTTGGATTTATCGAGGATAGATGATTTAAAATTAAAGTGTTACTCTGACTCTGATTTTGCGGCCAATCGGGACGACCGCGTGTCCATCGGTGGCATGATATTATGCTTGGGTTCAGTTCCCATTTCTTGGAGAACCTTCAAGCAAAAATGCATTTCTTTATCAACTATGGAAGCTGAATATGTCTCATTAACGGAAGCGGCTAAAGAGCTTACTTGGTTTGTAAATATTATTAAAGAATGTCGTATTTTAAATGTTTCCATTAATCAGTATGTTTTGCTTTGTGACAATCAGGCGGCAATAGACTTTTCTCACTCACCAGTCGAAAACCATCGCACAAAACATATCGACGTAAAATATCATTTTCTTAGAAATTTAGTTGAGGAAGAAATTTTTGATCTTTGTTTTATTTCAACTAAACTTAATAAAGCTGACGGTTTTACAAAAGGTTTCACCAAGTATGATGTGAACAATTTTTGCAATTATTTATTTGGTTATGATGGTATCAAGCGAAAAAAATCATAAGGGGGCCACTTGTAAGCAAACAGTGAGTTATGAGTTTTTTCGCTCCTAGTAATTTTGCCACGGCATCCACCGATAACGTCTCGTAGTGATTGTTAGTTCACGGCGTTATCGGCGGATCGCCGGATTTGATTACAGCTCTGGTTGAGCCTGGTCGGCCAACCAATGCTGTGGCTTTTTTGAAGAAGCTGATGTCCGTAACATTGTTGTCCCGGTATATAACGCATGTTGCGTTTGTTTTCTGTTGTTCCTTTTTCTTTCTCTGCTTATGTTGTTTTAATAAACGTTAGATGTCTTTTAAAACAGTAGTTATGTTTTATTAGTTTTTACGTTTTCCAACAACTTTAAATGAAATAAAAGTAATTTTTAAAAATTTAACCATTATATAATGGCATATTGAAGAAGTATAAGGACAACCAAAATAAGCAGGAACCAATTTTTAAGAATGATTATTTTTCTTAGTGTCAATAAAATTTTATGCCTGCTACAATCAAGTTATTTCATATGAATATGAAAGGAAATTAGTTAAAATTGCTTTGTGTAATTTAATTTTGAATCAGTTTCAAATGGATATTTAAAGATCATTAAGATTTCTCTGGAGTTTTTTTAGTAAAAATTAAGAATAAAGTAATTGATACATACATTAATTACCATCATTTTCAAGGACCTTATTTCATGGTTATAACAAAGAAGACAAACGTGGGAGCTATCTATGGACAATCTATTTGGAGAATGGATGATGTTGAAGTCATTCCTTATTCCAGAACAATGCTACACTTATCGGATGAGCAAGTAAGAGCTAGAATATGCTATACTACTATACTTTGTTTAATTATTAAACGGCTTCAAAGACAACTATTTTCAAGTCAAAGTTGACCCAAGCTTTTCAAGCTAATAATTTATTATTAAATACAATTTTTTAAAAATAAAGTTGCCTTTTCCAATCAGTGTCAACTCTGCCTTGACTGATGAGTAACGGAATATTCAAGAAGAAAATGAATACTAGGTTATATTGTTGGACAATTTCTGGATTCGAGACAACAATCCAGAAAATGAATATTGAGATACTACCTTTTACTTATAAACCACAAGGGGGCTGGGGAGCCCAGTCGGTTAGGCATTCGCCTAGCATGCGGAAGGCCCCAGGTCCGGGCAGGTCTGGATTGTGAGACAACAATCCAGAAAATGAATATTGAGATACTACCTTTTACTTATAAACCACAAGGGGGCTGGGGAGCCCAGTCGGTTAGGCATTCGCCTAGCATGCGGAAGGCCCCAGGTCCGGGCATCGCCAAAATTACTGCCGGCCTATAAACGGCCCGTGCAGCCAAAAATGTCCGACGAATAATATGTACCTGGTGTAGAGGGAGTGCACGTTAAATGTCCTTCAAAGTCCTAGCGCTGCGTACGATGTCGCCCTTAACGGTGGCGTTGGGTGCCTACTCGGGTGTCGGCTCGTCACTTGTCTGTGGTTCTAAAATACGACGCCCGTCGCCAATAGCCCTTGTGTAGCTCTAGTGCGACGATAATTCAAACTAAACTATAAACCACATGCACTGTCGACCCTTGTAATGGAAATTTCAATTGAGCATAATAACAGTTCCTGTTAACTGAATTTCGTGCGCACTATCAGGTGAATTTTGAGTTTCATTGGTGAATGATTAGAGTATTTTGAACCTGATTTTTTGTTCTTTGATAGTTTTTCATTTCAAATGCAATTTATTATGTTTTCTTGAAGTAATAATTGTAAACAATGGATAAAATTACAAATGAGGAAAATAAATGGTTTGAACTTTTCAATTGTTTATCACTAATTTTATCTTTAAAAAAATTATGACCAGTAAAAAAAATTAGTTCATGGTAAACATTTCATGTTAAGAGATTCACAGTAAACAATTTTTAGCATCAGTTTTACATGAGTGAGGTTCAACTGTGTAGTGATATATGGTTTAAAAAAATATTAAATTCATATGTGTATCAAAATGAGCAATTATGAATTTGTAGATTTAGAAACTATGTCAACATTAATAGTTTTAAGTTTTTCTAAAAGGTAATTCAATCTTTTCTTAACTATTTTATTTTCAGGCATTAGTTTTTAAGTTATGTGCTACACATATGTGCTGGATTTATCTATGGTGGCTGGAAGTATATGAAGTTTTGTCATTGCCGGATTTCTAAGTAGGCTGTAGCCTAGAGCGGCTAATTTTTCGGGGCGGCAAATTGTACCACCAATTAAAACGGCATTCGGCATAAAAAAATTTTTATAACGATGCGAATATTTTTAAGAAAGAAAACAAATAATTTAAATTAATGCGTAAACCGTAAATATAGTACTAATATTTCGTCGCAAACATGTTCGCTGTGAGGGCAAATGCACCCCCTTCTCCCGGATTTCGAAGTTCAAAGAAAAATAGTAGAACAGTTGAAAAAAAATTTGCCCATTTCAGTTTCGATTGAGTGTGTAAAGGTACATAGATGATTCTAATATGTGTATCTATTTTAAACGGCACATACCACACCCTATTTTACAGCTAACCAGCTACCTTTCCCCGAAGGGGGAGAATATTGTGACAGAGGCGGCAAATAAATCGTAGCCTACAGGCGGCAAATCTTTAAATCCGCCCCTGAGTTTTGTGTGTGTGAAATAGTAAATGTCCGAAATTAATAACAACTTGTTTTACAAAAAAGTTTCAAATAAAACTTTTATCTTGCGTATATGGCATTTAAATTCTCTTTTTATTTTCTAGTCACAATACAACAAAGCTTATGTGTCCATGGTCCATTCTGTGCTAAAGACGCCCTACTTCTACTTCTCTTACTCCTACGACATTAGCCACACATTGCAGCGTCTACACAATACAAGCCCTGACTTTTTGCAAATGCCTCTATTCCAGAGGGTAAGTTTGTTTTTTTAATTTGTGTTTCACATACAGTCCCTTGACAAATTATTAGACGAACAACAATGGCCAGATGCGCGTTATACGCAGCTTTACATAACTTCGTCCCCAGGCCAAAGTATACATAATGCGTCTTCCTTTCTAGAAACTTCAGACGACAAAAATTACATGTTTAATGTATTTATTTTCGTCCCTTAAGTAACATTGACGAAGCATTTCCTTCCTTCCGCCTATTGGGGACAAAACATGGGTGAAAACCACAATATCGATAGCCCCCTGCCAATTAGCCATCCACTGCCCTGAAGCTATACATTGCTCGTGTATATACAGTCGCTGGACAAATTATTAGACGCACTGCAAGATTTCATGTAAAATATTAATTACCGGGTGATATTGTACCTACATATTCGTATAAATACAAATATGTAGTCTACAACAATTCTTTTAAATAAAAATCAATAATATTGTAGTTTAAATATACCATTATTGCATAAAAACTCTACAAGAACATAAGAACATCTAGAAACATAAAATTACTAAAAAAAATACAGTGCGTCTAATAATTTGTCCAGGGACTGTATATCCATCTTAAGATATTCTGTTAGTATTCCAGAACCATTGGCATATGTTATAAATAAAACTACAGGTGCATGCGTTTAGAATACCATAAATATTCTTGAACCATAAGACCCTGCCAAATAAGCGAATTGTCTGCCAAAGACCTCCCATTACCAGTTAAAGACCATGCCGAAAAACTTTCATTGATAAAGAATGTCCCTTTTATAAAGCCCTGTCTCGCCTTAAGAAACTCTCTTAAGAAACATAAAAAAACGAAAACAAAATACAGTGTGTCTAATAAATTGTCCAGGGACTGTATCTGTACAATGCAAATGTCTGTGTATTTGAAGGGTCAAGGTGCTAAACTCGCATAATCCGCATCATAACTAAAATATAGGGTTATAGGCTAAAATATAGGGCACTTTCATTGAACAGTTCATCCAATTAGCTTGATCATCAAAATCACCAATGAAGAGACCGGTCCATATTTCTTAGTTATACTTTGGAGACTGTGACTTGTGTAACTAGACTTTTCGTTTGTGCTATGGACACACTTAAAATTTTGCTAAGTATTAATTTATGTGAAACAAGTTGTTTTTATGGTAAACAAATTAAAGGTGGATTTATTATTTTAATTTCACTAACATCACTTTAGGGAGTCCTTAAGAGGGACTGTCACTCCCATAGAGCTAATGCATAAATTGAATCACACTTCCGCAAAAGTATTGCTTGCCTAAGCCCTTTCCCCAGGTATGGACCCCAGAATACATAACATCGAAATGAAACCATTCGAAACGAAAATGTTATCTAGTTATTTAATTATATAGTTGAAGTTTAAAATACCAAAATATCAGTAATGGCGACACTATTTTAAAACTTTGTCAAATATAGTTAAATAACGGATCATATTTCTTCAATTTGTTTCAATGGTTATGACGATTCCATACCTGTGAAAAAGGTTAACATGCAGACATACTTCTGCGGAAGTGTGATTCCAGCTAATGCATTAGCTCTATGGGACTGACAGTCCCTTAATGTATTATAAATTTTGTACTGAGTTTTTAAATTTAGTCCTATAACTGATCTCTAGGACTTCACAAAAGTAACTCTTGCAACCAATAAATTACTTAATTTTATTACTTAAATTTAAAAATGCCTTGGTATCATTTTTGTGTACATACTTAAAACTTTATATTATCTTAAGTATTCGTTCTAATTTTGTATAGTTGTTAAAAAAAATTACCAAATTAAATATAATATTTTAAATTTTGTATTTTTCTCTTAGGCTGATCCTAGATTTATTTGGAACTCTCATGTAATGAGAGACTTCCTGGCTCAACAAGAGGTAAGAATTTTTAATGTCGGTACTTTTAGATTTCACACCACGAGAAGAGATTATTAGAGAAGGTGTGTCTATCCATCTGTTACCCACTTTAACAGACCAAACTATTAATGCTACAGGCAGTTTTGATATGCCAAATTGTCGAAAAATTAATTCTAGGCTAAATTACAAATTTTATTGAAATATTCGAAATAGAAGTTTCATAAATATCTTTAAAACTTAAAAATTTAATAATATTTAAACAACAATAGAATTCAATTTAGATCAAATATTTCTGCTGTTGTCACTTCTATGAAAGCTCAAAAAACTTTGTGTTTAAATTAAAAATTTATAGTTTACTTTTATTTACTTTTTTATGTAATGAATATAAATATTTACTTTTTGTGGCATAAATTATTTTTAGAAGGACATGGTATATGTCACACTAAAGTTCTTCTGTTGGTTCATTTTACGTTTATTATGAAAAGGTCCAAAACAGTTCTAATTCCTTTTTGAATAAATAATATGGTCATTTTTTAACTTAATGTTTATTAATGTTTAATTCGTACCAATAATTGATTTTTTTGATCAAAAATTGTAAATCCTTGTTTGTAAAACTAAAAAAAAGATGTTATAAGTTTTGCATATATTTTAAGAGCAAGTAATATTACTAAAATTTTATTCTTTAAGCTGCAAATTAATTTGAAAAACAAGGAAAAAATTCATTGAATTTAAGAAAGAAAGTTAATGAAAATAGGCAATTTTAGTGACTAAAAGTTTAAATTAGAACTTAATGCTTTTGTTTGACGATTTTGTTTCTAAGATTATAATCAAGCCTCAAAGAATTTAAGTTAAAAATGATTGCTTTTCCACTTTTTTTTTTGTTTCAGTTACAAAGCTATTGGCTTCCTGTTATACATGGATGTATCCTTTTTTATTATTTTTACCACTAAAACCTATTTTGGATAAAATTGTTTATAATTTAAATAGATTTAAGGTAATTATAATTTTTGTTTAATATGTTACAAATTTTAAAATGTGCATGTGATGATGCAATCAAGGGTTATTTAAAAATTTCAATAGTAGTAAAATAATTATAGATATTCATTCTGCAAATAAAATTCAATTGTTAACAAACTTTAAAAATAAATTAAAGAATATGGTTGTAACTTTGATATTTAGACAATATTTCTAAATAAAACCATTCAATTTGTTTAACTTAACCAACGTTAACAAGTTATGGTTTACGTTTTAATGAAATCTAAATTAATTTTAAATGTAAAATTTACGAAACTGGACAAAATGCAACTATCAATAACACAGTGTATTTAGAACTGGTGCATGTTGAATCTGCCATGATCTTAAGTCTTAAAGCTTTGTGTAATGGTGTTATAAAGTTAGTGTTGAGTTACAGCTCAGGTGTTGCCCACATCACAAGAATACTTTTAAGAATTGTAAACCAGTGGTGGCTCGTGGCGTACAGCCAGGCTGTACCTAAATATTCAGTTTAAAGAAAAATCCCAAATCCGATCATATATTTTTTATTCATTGTATTTTGCCCAAAAGGAGTGCATTTTTTTAATGCAACGCTTTCACTACAAAAATGAAAATTCCGCTCAAATAGTGGGATTGGTAAAAGGTACCTATTTGGGTATCAAATGAGTTGCATGCTTATAATCCAATCCTACTGCCTGCAGTCAGTGAAGAGTAATGAGAAAAGGGCTGTACGGCGCGAGCCTGGTTGCCATGACGACAAAGAATATGCATTGCTTAATCCACGTACAATTAAATGGATTGAGGCACGGAGTGCAGCCCAGAAAGATATTATGTTTTTCGGATGCAGTTGGAATTCGATGATATGATTGGTGGCCGCCAAACCCGTGATAAGCCATGTGTGATGATGGGGAAATCAAGAATTTGAACTCTTCAGCGTTCAAACGATTATTATTTTTCTGTGTTAACGGAATGCTTTTGTTTCTCAGTTTCATTTGTTCTTTATTAAAAAATGGAGCCCCGCTATGATAAAATATACTTAAAGTAATACACTATGGGTTAAATCCTAGTTTCGGTATACGGCGACTTTTTCGGAACGTGGCGACAAAAAAAAAGGCGATAAATAATTCCAATCTGGCAACCCAGTTGTTTGACTTCGCGGTTTCCGAGTAGCATCGTCTAATCACGCGTCGCGTCGGTACGCAATGTTTTCCGCCAACAAGTTTGGCGAGAAATAAAAAGTCGCCGTATACCGAAACTAGGAATTAACCACACTATGTTTTTTTTAAGTAAGTTTTTCTATTTTCTATAATTTATATACTTTTTTAATTATATGCTTTTCAATGTATGCTCAGCTAATAAAAGTTTGTGTGGGGGGGGGGGGGTAGCGTTGCCTTGGCTGCACCAAAATTTTTTACCACGTGCCGCCAATGCCCAGTTGCCAATATCCTTTATGGGACTAGTAATGTGTAACACTACACGACTTTCAAATACTGCTCAATAAATCAACACATTTGAAGGTAATTACGTACCCGAAAAAGAAATTTAAATAACTTTAAAACTTAAATAGTTCTGTGACAGCTACCCGTTGCACATGCATGCATAATTATGGAAATTTCATGAAGGAAATTTCATGCATAATTATGGAAATTTCAATTCAAGAAAGAACTTAATAAAGCTCAATAAAGAACTTACTTAACTAAAACCTTATTACGATGTCTGATATGTACAAGAAACTTGTGTACCACATTGGAAGTAGCTTTTTTTATTTCGAGCTGTAGAGTTTCAGACGGACAAACCAGTGTGAAAACACACTTTTTTTTAGAAACAGCACCCTCCAAAACATGTTGAAAACACAAAATCGCCATTTTGTATTGCCAACCCCATGGCAATACTTTCATTACCTTACGTTTAAAAATTACAAGCCCTGTTACCAATGTCCCTTATGAAAGAAATAGTGCTATGTCAATTCACAAAACCAACTTCCTTAACTCCACTTCTAGTCATAGCTATCAAGCAGTGCACCATTAACCAGAAGTCCTTTTCCTGGATCGTGGTCTCTCGACGGAGCTGCTTAAGAGCAGGATCCCGTTTGTTCATGAGGGGTTTAGATGCGGACGGACAACCAGCCAACTTTGTGGAGACGGAACAGATTGTGGAGTGCGATGGAAGCAAGAGTTCTTTCGTGCAGGTATGTTGGAGGCTCGGCTTGATCAACTCCACATGAGTAGCGTAAGGCCTGGTCATGTAATATATTAACATTACAGGATTTATAATCTTCCTGAAAAACTCCTGAATTTTATATTTTGTTTGTCTAAGGGCCCTTAAACTCCTGAAATTTGCATTAGAAATCAATTGTAAGAAAAAAAACTTTTGCCTGTCTGGTAGTTTTATGATTTTTATCTTAATTTTTGCTGTTGGCAAATTATTCGATATTATGGTTATTGATATTATGGTTTATCGCAATTTTGCTAGTTAATAGTTTTTTTAATTGATCCACAAGATTTATTTTATTGCTGGTCAATGATCTAAATTTTTAAAAAAATGTATTATTTTAGTTTAAATATTTATTCTGAGGGCCTGTACTATGAGTACATATGTGTACTATATACTATGATTGCATTTGTGTTTGTTATCTCTGAATTTGTGGAACTGTAATCCTAAAATATAAGTCCTAAAAACTCCTAAATTCCACAATTAAAAATAGAGTATGAACCCTGACATTTGGATTTAAAATTGTTTTGTACAAATATATTTCTTCACGCTTATAGCACACGTACTGCCCATTGTGTTGGTGTTACTCTATACAGACTACAAAATTAATCAGCCGACAACAATTAATACTTCTTTTGACATTTCTGTTTTTAATCTCTCAAAAGTTTTTAAAAATAAAATCGTGTACCTTTTTTTCATCTGTGAAATTCACATAATAAATTGGCTTTGAGAAATACAATTTCTTTTCATGTTCACTAATATAATTTTAATACTCAATCAATAGTATTGTTTGGAAATGCCAATTTTTCAAAAATCTCCATTTTAAAATGTATTTGAAACACAAAAATGTATTTGCACCAAAAATAATGGCTTTGCTAATAAATATTTCATATTTTCTCTTGCAGACTCGAGGCTCCATCCCACTGTTTTGGAGTCAACTACCAAATTTGAAGTATAAGCCGAAACCTACATTAACAAATGCAAATCATGTATGTTAACTTTGTCCGTTATCGTTATGATTATCTGATTTCATTTCATAAGCCACTTTCTTATTATTTCTTAATCCAATATTTATTATTTTATAAGCCACATTAGTTTGTAATATCGATATTTATTTTTTTTAGTTGGATGGTTTTCAGAGACATTTTGATAATCAAATATTCAGTTATGGACCACAAATCATTATTAACTTGGTACGTATCTTCAGTCTTTAAAGAAACAAACTTTTTAATGCGATAAAATATTTTATATTTTGTCTGGTAAATTTTCCATTTGCTAAGATAAAGGTCGTGATATTTAATTAAGAAATTTTTATTTTCAATTACACAATTAAAATTTTCAATACAAATTTACTAAATATCATTTGTTTTTGTTCCATTTTTATAAAAAAAAATTTAGTTGCACAAGTTTAGTTAATTCAAGTTAATGTTAGACATTTTGTTTGATAGTTTGTTTATTATTTAAAACCAAAAAGGTAATGTAGGAGCTTGATATCCAAACTCCAGTTTCTAAACTATACAATAGTTAGTTTGTAATATAGATTGTCAAGCAATGTAAGCTGCCTTTCAGTAATAAAGAAGTATCTCATTTTATTTAAACAGATTGACCACAAAGGAGCTGAGGATAGATTAGAGAAAGCCTTAGCAGATGTTGTTAACTCAAGTGGAAATTCAAATATAAAGTAATTAACTTATGCTTTTATAGTTATTATATTGCTTCCATCTTTATCGTATTTATCATATTTCCCTAAAATAAAAAAAATTGTGTAGTTTAAATCTACCTTCAAATGGTTCTTTACCATGTAAGGGAAAATTAAAGTGATTGTTGTCTTAATTAGTTCCAATTAAAAGTTAGTAAGTTCCTAAAACAGTTATTTGTAATTTGTTTGACTATTAACTTAACAATGATCAAGCTAAACTTAAAAGTAATTGGCTCATACTTTCAGAAGTAGATAGTGTTTTAAAGTATTTACTTTCAATTACCTAATATGAAATATTTGGCAATAAAAGTATTGGGATGGGCAAAAATCCGAAATGGCAATTTTGTGTTTTCTTCACATTTTGGAGGGTGATGATTCTAAAAAAGTGGTTTGCCTGTCTGTCTGAAACCACTCTTGAGCTCGAACTAAGAGAGCTACAGACTTCAATTTTAGTACATAAGTTCCTAGTACCTGTCGGACGTCATAATTAGGTTTTCAAGAAAATTGTGCATGTACAAATGGTAGCTATTATAGAACTTTTTAGGTTTTAAAGTTATTAAAATTACTTTATGGGATACATAGTTACCTTTTAATGTATTTAGTGCATGGTAATTGAAAGTTGAGTAGTGTTTCACCCGACTAGCTTTTTGTTTAGTTTATATCTCACTTTAAATTATTCTTTAACATGCAAGTGAAAAAAAATAAGTGATTTCTATCTTAGTAAGTTATTTCCAGACCCATGAAAAGTTCCTTAGACATTTTTTTTGTAATTAAATTAGCCTGCAAGACTCTAAAATCAACCATAACAAAGCCTAACTTGAAAATTGTCGAAATTGGAAGGTAACACTCAGTACCAGTGAATAGTTTGACGCTTTCCGCATTCTGAGTGGCTAGGGAGCCCAGTCGGTTAGGTGTTCGCCTAGCATGCGGAAGGTCCCAGGTTCGAGTCCGGGCATCGCCAAATTAACTGCCGACCTATAAACGACCTGTGCAGCCAAAAATGTCTGACGAATAATACCCCGTGTGGAGGAAGTGCATGTTAAATATCCTTCAAAGTCCTGACGCTGCGTACGATGTCGCCCTTAACGGTTGCATTTTGTGCCTATTCAGGTGTTGGCTCGTCACTTGACTGTGGTTCTAAAATATGACACCTGTCGCCAATAGCCCTCGTGTAGCTCTAGTGCGACGATAATTCAAACTAAATTAAACTCCGCATTCTGACTACCTACTCTTGGTGAGACTGCTGTAATGATAGGCTTAAACATTGCCATGGTGCACAAATGGCATTGTGCTAATGCTATTTGACACAACAATTACATATTTATCTGTGGTGAAATATGAAATTAACTCAATGACTTATGTTTTCAGGTATGAATCTTTTGACTTCCACCATGAATGCCGCAAAATGAGATGGGACAGGCTATCTGTTTTAGTGGATCGGGTGAGAAAAGACTTGCTTGACATGGGGTTTGTAAAGTTTTATGTTAATTATTATAAAGTATTTTTTGTCATCTATTTTTAAATGTGTTAACATTTATTTGAAATGTAATTTTTATGAGATTATTCATTTTAAAATATTCTTCACTTTACACTATAGTTTTATTTCATGAAATTGTGTATTTAATTCATATGGGGTTGTTTATTTTAGCCCCCTAGCTGTGTTGGTATTCAACTTTCATATTTTTTTTTATAAAATTGTTAATTTAATATGAAATTGTTCTTTTTATACAAGATAGTTTGTTTGAGTTTTTTTTTTTAAAATGAGTTTATCAATTTTAAATTTGATAGTTATTTTTTATTAATTATACCGCGTTTTCTAGTTGAGGAGACATGTTATATTTCCACGGAAATTCTGCAGGTTTTAATTATAAGTTAATTAACTGAAAGAGATTTTTTTTTAAATATTATAAGTACATATTATTAAGAAAACAAAATTCTGAAGCAGTATTTTTGGCTACACAAGTCTAACAGGTTTTTCAATCAATTCAGAAACGCTAATTCTTGAATTTATAGGTATTTTATGATGTTACGTGATGGATCTGTACCATGGGTGCAAGAAGGCGTGTTCCGAACCAATTGCATCGACTGTCTAGATCGCACAAATGTGGTGCAAAGTCTTCTTGCCAGAGAATCCTTGCAACTTCAAATGCAGGTAGAGTTAACATCAAGGCTCTTCTTATTAGCATCAAGAATTTCATAAATTACCGGATCATATCTACAAATTGGCCAAATAGGCTTAGCTGCAAATTTTGAAGGGATGGAGATTCAGCAATTTATTACAAACTTACAACTTCATTTATACGCAAAGTATTAAAATTGTTTTATTCTAACTAATATATGATTGCACTTATTTAATTTTAAATTCAATACAAATAAGGGGTTAATGGGTTAATTCCTGGTGAAAGCTGTTCTCATCGTTTATGCCTTATTATCTTGCCTATTATTATCATATTCCATTGGCTGTGTCCTGACTACGACATCAAATGCCACAAAACTTGGCGACCGCCAAGGGCGCCAAGCGATGCAATAGCATGTGGCTGACTCTGCCAAGTCGCCAAGTTTTGTGGCATTTGATGTCGTAGTCAGGACACAGCCATTGATTTTAATTACCTACAATTCTTTGAGCCTTAATTAGTAAAACTATGCCCAATTTTTTTTTATCTATTTGCATCAAATAAGTGGACAGGAATTGCCCCATCCATGGGGTAATTATTGGTACTAGTTGCTTTATAATTTTTCAAATTACAAGTATATTACTATATTTACTATAATAAATAATTTATTTTGAGGATCTTATTTTTTTTAAATTTACAAAATGGTACTAATATTAATATTTTTTTCTTCTACAAACTATTTTTGTTCCATTCAGAAAATAAAAAAATATCTATATTAGTATCAGCACTTATATTCTTATGCTTTATTTTGGTTATACAGAGGCTTGGCATTCTGAACCAAGGTCAAAAAGTAGAAGACCAAATTCTATTTGAGACAACATACAAGAATGGTAAGATATCATGTGTATCTTAGGCGTTTTTTTTAAACAGGGACTGAATGATTGTAATTTAGGTAGTCAAATTTGATATTTGTGTATTCCCATTTCAGTTTGGGCTGATAATGCTGATTACTGTAGCATACAATATGCTGGAACTGGTGCCCTGAAAACCGACTTTACTCGGTAAGATCTTTTATATATTCTAGTGAGCATTTTATGTAAAAACAATCATTAGTAAATAGGCATCAGGCTGTTTATCTTCTTAAACTTTATTTTTCCAAAATAATATAAAATAATAGTTACTGCATTTAAAAAAAAATCCTAGAAAGTGTTAGATTTTCAATGGAAGAATCCAGCAGTTTGTTTCAGAAGAACTCGGAGGAAGAGAACAGAAATGAAAACTTCTTGAAATATAGAACTCAAATATTGAAAGTTATTTCAAACGAGCAGTTTTGATATTTTAAAACTACTTATTTTAAATGAAATTTTAAACATAATTGTTTGTGAGAAATTGTTAATTAACTTCTAGCTTATTTTTATATGCACATTTATATTTCCAAAAAATATATATTTATGTGTTTAAAGAAGGTTTAAGGGGAAATGGGCACGCTGGACCTAAGGTCTCCAAACTCAAGTGCCTCAGTGTTAATCCAATGGCAAAAAAAACTATTTTCTCTGCCACATTTCTCTGGCTGTATTGAATATTTTTACAAATGGTTTTTTTTTAATAATAAATGTAGATAACTTACAGGTCTCTATCTTCAGACTTTTTAAAATTGCTTTGAATATTTTGTGTAAAATTATGTATTGAAAATTAAAAATATATATTCGAGCCAATTTCAAAAAGTGGGAAGGTCGGGACCTGTAAGTCAGCTACATTTATCACATAAAAAAAATCTGCTTGTAAAAATATTCAATACAGCCGGAGAAATGTGGCAGAGAAAATACTTTTTTTCCATAGGATTAACTCTGATGCACTTTGCTTTGGAGACCCCCGGTCCAGCGTGCCTATTCCCCCTTAAGCTGAAAAATGTCAAGCATGAAAGTTTGTTGCTGTGTTTCCACTTCAATTACATTTTGTGAACAATGAAATTTAGTGGCTATAAATTATTTTTAAAATTAGTGATATTTGTCTTATTTCAGGACTGGAAAAAGGAGTAAACAAGGGTTGCTTAGAGATGGAATGAATTCGATGATTCGATATTTCAAAAACAACTTTGCAGATGGCTTTCGCCAGGTAATTGTCAACTTAAATTGTTTACAGTGTTTATATTTTGTTCGCTAATTTTTCGAATTAAAAACAACTTAAAAAACTCACTTTTTATCTGCAATTTTTTATTACATTTATATGCAAATTTACAAATTGCTATTGATAATTGAATGATCAGTATGGGCTTGTTTCACATGGGATCTAGCAACAGCTCTGCGGTCTTGTTTTCATTTTTCTCGAATTAATTTTGTTGATATTCGAAATTGTGTTTTCTAAGAATAAGTTATTTTAGTTGTTATTTTTTTATTGCAACTTCTTGCTGTACTGTTGGTTGTTTTAATCATTTATCAAGAAAAACTTGCAGTGAAAGAAGTTGGAATTTTAAAAAAATAACAACTAAAATATTCTTAGAAAACTCAATTTGGAATACCAAGGAAAACGTAATTCGAGTAAAATGAAAGCAAGACAGCGGAGCTGTTGCCAGATCCCTTGTGAAACAAGCCCATTATTGCATGAACAATTTCTGTTTTCAAAAATGTATTGAGTTTGTATTTTTTAGAATTTTGACTGCAGAAATCTGTCTTAAAATTTATACCTTTTGATATTAATCCTTTTAGGATTCCATTGACTTGTTCCTCGGAAACTACCAAGTTGACGAAACTGAAGGCCTTTCCAAGCCATGTCCATTAAAAGATAAAAAAGATATTAAATATTCTGCTGTAAGTAAATAATTTAAATACATACACCAATTAACTGCAAAAATGTTGTTCTTACATACATTGGGTTTTAACAAGAGATTAATTGAATATAGTTGAGTTCTAACATTGAAATATCTATAATAATAAAAATGAAGTTGTGTATGTATGTATATTACTTATAGACTCTTGACATCTGTTTGACTCGTAACTTGGCACAAATGCGTAGTTCATACTTAGATTATGATTTGTGAACTTTCAGGTTTTAAAATGTTCTATATTTGGAGAAATTTATAATTTTTTGAAAAAACTACACCACTTTCGCTCAAATCCGATAATTTTTTTAATAAATTATTTATAAGCTGGTTGGTTGTTCAGTCATTGTACTAGAGCTGTATAATGGGCATGTTTGTAGCTATATTTATTTTCTCGCCAAATTATTTCCCAAAACGGGCCAAATGACCTAAAAGGTTTTATGTATTTATGAGGGAATTGTGATGACATTTATGAGTGCATTTTATAGCATATATTTCATTTTGGAATTTTTAGGCAATGAAACAGGATTTTATACTTTATATAACGAGTGGGAACAATAACATAAGCTTATGATCCTGTAACAGGTTATATGGTACACATACTTGGATCGATTTGATATTTTTTAAATCCGTGCAAAGAACGGGTATTTATTTGCTAGTAAGTTATAAAAAAGGTTTGGGTGTTATGGTTGTACTCATTGTTTTGTCTTTTTTTTAAACAGTAAGTTTAGAGTCAATGATAGTAATTGACACAAGTTAATAATGATACAATAAATATGTATAACAGTCTTTTTTACAAATTTTTGTTAACTCTTTAAATGAATTGTTCATAAAAATGTCCAGACACAAGATTAAAAATATTTTTGGCTTAGGGATGACCCTTTTTATAATATTTAGGGCCGAAAAAATTGTAAGTGTATAATGCATGTTTCAATAAAAATTGAAAAAAGGGTGATTACTTTTAACTGCAGAAATATGACATTGTAACCCTTGTATTCCTTTACTAGGGCTAACTTGAGAAACATGTAACCATAGTGTTGTGATTACAAGTTTGTGTCGACTTAGATCGGGATCAACCAAACAACCATCCGAATATGGACTGTGACCGCAGGACTCTCTTATTATTGTGAGAGTTGTTGTTGCAAGGCCCCTTGTTTCCACTACCATGTTTGTTAATTAAAGTTCTGTTCCCAAAACCCTGATGTTTCCTTTCGGACACCATGCACACTCAACGTTCAACACATAGTTGAAAATGATGGCAAAATATTGAGTTTAAAACCTCTGTGAAAAAAAGTCTACTGTTTATTCATTGATAGCAGATCATTCTATCAAACCCTGTCACAAAGCTGCATAATTTAGTATGTTTTTAAAACAAAAAAAAAATAATAATCTTTCATCTTAGCTTGTTTAACAATAATTAGGTGAGAAGAGCACAATGGGACCCTTTTTTGCATGTTAATCCCTTTCTACCCAATAGATAAAATACTCTTTACAATGCACTTAACATATTTAAATTATTTCATATTTTATTAACCTTATGTAAGCCAATGATTTATACTTGTTTTATATGTGTTATAAAAACATACTGTAGCACTCTCAAACCAAATCTGCAGTTTTTAGTCAGGGTTATGATCTAGGTATGTTCAAGTCTATTATCGCCAAAACTTCCACCAAGCATATCACCAAATATTTTCTATTGCCAATGCACTTAACATATTTAAATTATTTCATATTTTATTAACCTTATGTTTAAGCCAATAATTTATACTTGTTCTGCATTTTTTAAAACTAGCATTTTTTTAATACTGAAAAAAAATCATCTTTCTTTTTAGCTTCCCATTGTTTTGTTGGTTGCTATTGCAATGTGTTTCTTATGTTTCCTTATACCATCAGGTGAGTAAATTATATGAAAGTGTTATACTGACATTAAAGGGATTTTCCTTTGCTGACCTTACATTTTAATGTAAGAAGTTTACGAACGAAATCAATATATTTTAATTTAAGTAATAACCAAAAATTACTAACTGTGGTTTTCTTTAACTTTTCAATTTAATTCCAATTGCAGTTCAATTTATGAGACTATAAACTAAAATTATAGTTCACTTTGAGAATGAAATATATTCTTTCTGACAGAAAGAAAAATAGTGCTTTGTAGGAACATTTAGATAATTAAGGGTTGTTTGTTAGCCAGATCTTTACGGTTCCAATAAGTAAACTCTTAAACATATTTCTGAATAAGGTTTGTGGTAAACAATAAAATAATATTCTTTTAAAATGAAGACTTGCAGCATTTAGTAGGTTATGTAATTTATAATAGTTAAAAATTAAAAATTAGTTTTTATCAGTTTAAAAGTGTTTTTTAATTATAACTTATTACTCTCTTACAATTTTACTCATTAATTACTTACTAAATAGTATTATTCTGATTTTTTCTAAGTATATGTGGCATATTTTACTCAGAAATAAGTTTTGAAGTTTCCGAAATTGTAATTGTATAGAGATTTGTTTCCATACACAAAATTTAAATTTTTAACTGAAAATTTAATTTCTGTATTTTTTTTAAAATTATATTTCTGTTGCATTTTATGTGTGTTGCTAGAAAACAAGACAATCAAGTGAAATAAGGGATATATGGGCAGTTCTACCATAATTTTTAATTTCAGGTACAAAAAATTTGTGAAATTAATTTTTTAAAAGTCACTTTAAATGTGTGTAAAAATGCTTATAAGGGTTCTAGAATCACGAAAAACAGTTCAGCAAAGCTCATTTGTAAAAAAAATAATGAGGGATTGCAGTTTTTAAAAAAAAAATGATGCTAAAGAAACCGGTCTACACCGGCCTTATAAAAATAACTAGTTTTCAATGAAGCCCCGAAGTCACAAAAAAACGGTTAGTCTTAAAACTGGTTTCTGTTTTCCATCCCTAGGTCATTGCGATGGTAAGGAAATTCACGGTATTTTCCGGTCTTTTTTGTGTTGAAACTAATTCCAGTTTAATAAAAATAAATTTTTTAGCCTACTTTTCTTTAATTTGAAAGAATTAAAAAAATGAAAAAGTAGGTATTGACATGCGGTCGATGTCCATCTGTCTGTTCGTATGTCTGTCGTCTGTCCGTATCCCTCTTCCAAAATCGGTTCTATCCCTCGGATCTTAAAAATTCTTTTTTTGTTAGAAAGCTATGACCTCAGATACCCAACTTTCATACTTTTTGTCCGTCTGTCTGTACGTCCGGACGGACATAAATCTTATCTTTCGGCGAATTTCCCATTGAAATTCAATTTTGAGTCATTTAAATCACTGTTGCCAAATCAACAATGGCATGAGAAACTTTATTATTTAAACATATTTGAAGCAAAATAATATTTTCATGAATCAGTTTGGAATGACGTCATAAAATGTAGCACAATTTGATTCTTTCATTATTCATTAATTATCTACCAAGAAAGCGGCAAGGCATACTTTTGCATGCAATTATGCTTAGTTTTAATTTACATTTCTTATTTTTTAATGCAGTTCGGAGTAGTTTCATTACTTTTGTTATTAATAAATATTGAATTATTCTTCGAACTACAAATAAATCACGAGCAGATGATAAATAATATTTAATTAATTTGCGAAAGAATATTAAGGAAAATAGTTGATTTTGGCTTTTAGAAGTTTAAATTATAGCTGGGTGCTGTGTTTCGATTTTTTTTTCTAATGTGTATAAATCTAGTGTAGAAACGGCTGTTGATGATATTTACTTTAGGAACCTAGTTTTTTTTTCCCGATTAGAACTTCAGTAAGTATTTAAGTAACAGGAAAGTAGGCTATTTTAGTTCTTTATGAACTTCTTGTTTACTTCTTATACTCAACTTAAACATATTTATAGAAAAAAAAATTCAATTACAAGTGAAAATTAACCTTAACCCTGGGGGATTGTAAGGAAAGCAAAAGCCACGCACTCATTTTACTGAGTTTTTTTTTTTAATTTTTGGGCTTATTGGTAAAGTATAGCATAAAAATGCGGCTACTAACTGAAATGTGAGATTTCTGCAATCCAGTTTTCATGATCGAAGAATCATTGTAGCTCCATCCAGTGCCTCTCTTCACTACTTTAGCAATAAGGTCAGTGAATGTACCAAAACCCAGGGACAAAGTTAGGAGAAGAGAAATACACATTACAAATATTAAAAGCCGAAATTTTATGGAAGGAATTTGTTAAGATATAGTATTCAATTTAAAATCCAAATTAATGTAATTTTAGCTCAAAAATGTGTTAGTTTGAGCACTAAACTAAAAATTTGACATTTGGGACATCGAACTGTAAGGAATTTTCTGCATTGTTTTGCAACTTAACGTTTTTTTTTTAGTTTCTTTGCTTTAAAATTCCGTTTTTCAATTATATAAGGGCCAGTCTATTAGTATAATAAGAAAAAATTGAAAAGAAATATTAATTTTTTCAAAAGTTAGGCCAAAGAGACATTAAATTAAAAATTATGGTAGAATTGCCCATATATGTCTGTATCTCTGAAATGATATGTTTAGGATCTATTTTCCAGCAATTTCTACCAATCCTTTTGATAATTTAATATTCTTACATTGACAATATAATTTTACATTACTTTTCCTCTTTCAGTGTTTAATTCTGAGACTTTACTGTTTGTCCTGTTCTGGTTTGGAATGGTCATGGCCTCTTTCATCACAATCATGTACTACGGAACAGAATTCGTAGACTATCCCAAGCTTCAGAACCTCCGGCCCGCACATGCAAAGTACGAATGAAACGAAATGTTTGTGGTGTGACTAAACAGATTTTATTAACTAGTACAGGGTGGGGAAAAAAAGAGCATTCCATATCACATGTTAATTGTTAAATTATGTGAATGGTTAGTTGTTAAATTATATGAATGGTAAGTCATCACAATCAAACTGTGACTTGCGCCATTTTGGCAAATACTTATTCAATTGATTTGAATGGAGTAAAAAGTTTTGGTGCAGTAGAGGCCTTCTGCTATTTTGGAGTTTAGCTAATTCAGAGATCTGTCCGTTTAGGTAAACTTTGAATAAAAGAATTTGCCTTTATATAAAAATATGAGAAAATGCTTTTTAAATTTTTTGTTATTATGAATTTAAAGATTGTTTCAAATTTTTGTTGTGAGTCTAAATGTTTCGGCAGTTTACATTGTCAACGATTCAATAAATCAACATTTGGAAGTCTATCGCCAGCATGCCAAATGTAATCCTAGTGTAATAATGAGCAAGCCTCTGGTTGACTGTAAGAACTAGAATTTTTTTATTAAAAAACATCATTAATTAGTAAAATTCAATCCTCATTAGTTCTAAAATTATAGTCCCTATGAGGGAGTAACAAAATTTTGTCATCTGAGTCTTTATCATTTTACAATTTGAAGTCATCTGAGTTATCCTTTGTCCTGCCTTTTCTAAAGAAATGTCGCATCTGTATAGCAAGTCTCCACTGTACTCAAAACTGTTGTACATTCAATGTACAAGTCAATGATTTGTGTCATCTACACAAGAAATAAATGCCACCGATTTGTTATTTTAAAAGGGCTGTTTCATTTAACTTGTTGAACTTTTTATTGTGTTATTTAAATTTAAGGCAGCTCATAGTGATTTATAGATCTCATAAACACACACATAACTACTCATACTTAAGAATGTCTCGTATTGCTGTGCTGTTATTAAGATCATTTTAATCATTCTAAATAGTGATATTAATGAAATGAATTAAGCATATTATGAATTTATAGTTATTAAAATCTATTTATGAACACTGCAAAAATGTATACTGTTGTAATTGAATCAAGGCTATTTTTAACTTGGTTTTGTTGCCATTGATAATATATGTTTATAGTTTATATATTTTTGATTATGATAAATATACATAGTATTCAAAATAAAAATACTTATGAAATTATTACTGTTCTTTTATTTATGAGCTCTAGAATATCGGATATCAATGTCATTCAAGAATTGGTCTTGTCACTTAACCATTGTTCAAAAACTGAGTGTTATCTACTTTTATTATACCTTGTCTATCTAGAATGCGAGCCTCGAAAGCATTTTCTTCCCCCATCCCTTCGCTTGGTTTTCTAGGAAACGGGGAGAGCATCGCTTTTCTAAACCTAACGCGTTTGAGGTTCTGTTGTGAGGTTAACAATCTGAACAGTTCAAACCCAAGTAGGGTGGGGAGGGGAGAAAACACGCTCACGCCGTTTCGAAGAAAACCACATGTGGGGATGGGGGAGGAAAATGCTTTCGAGGCTCGCATTCTGGATAGACAAGGTATACACATACCCTCCAACACTTTCTTAATAATGCATATTGAATACTGTATAGAAGAATCATCTGGGTTCATACAGCTTTTAAACAGTAAAAAGTTTTTAAGGACTTTCTGAACAAAATTAAGAGCTCACGGTCTCTTGATAGTAACAGCCATTAGAGGGAAAAGCTATATTATGTTTTCAAACAAAAACTCATAACTACATTAGCACATGAATTAAAATATACAATTAAATAATCTAATTTCAGCAATAGCCAAAGAGTTCTGAATTTTAAAAAAAACTGGAGTTTCCTGAATTCAAAATGCTCATATGAATTTTCCAGATTTTTTTTAATGATTAGTTTGAATGAGAATTACTACATTCTCTAGTAATTGGAGGGTGTGGCAAGTTGAAAACCAAACCTAATATAATGGGTATTATTCTAATAAATATGTTCTACTTAATAAAAATTATATTCTAGGAAAATCAGATTGACTTTTATACTACGTACTAAAATTATAAATAAATCAATTTTTATATGTATATAAGAATTAACATTAAACAACTGTTAACTTTTAAACCTTCAGCTTCACCTTGGCTTTTGTTAGTTACGTATTTACTTAATACGAAATATAAGGTAAGGAAAGTATTGTTGTTGAGGGGCATATTGTATTGTTTTGAAGGGTTGTGATTCCAAAAAAGTAATTTTTGAACAATGGCTCATCTGTTTGTCTGAGATCACTGTACAGCTCTAACTTGAGATATAGCCTTCAAATTTCGTACATAAGTTCCTACTATCGAACATCATAATAAGGTTTTTATAATAGCGTGAAAAAAATCCGATTTTTACACTATAATTTTAATATCAAACGCGTGCGAAAAGTTATACTTTTTAGAAACAGTGATAAAAATTACTTTTTTTCACCCAAAAGCAGTGAAAAAAAGTACTTTTTTTTCACCCAAAAGCAGTGAAAAAAAAGTACTTTTTTTCACTCGTTTCATAAGATGCCAACATTTCAAGTAAAATTTCTATTTCATAATATTCATAAAATCCATAAATTTATTAATCTGCTTTATTTATAAAGATTATGCGCGTGAATGTTATTATTATTTTATTTTTGAATCAGTATCCATGTTCAAATGTTTGACTTTAAACTAAAAAATAAGTTTGCCTTTTGTAGTTCCAGAGATTTATCGATGCCGATCTTCTTTACGTAAAAAAATTAGCACGTGAATTATTTTTTAACCGATATTTGATTTTTTTCACGTAATTATAAAAAATAGTGTATGAAACACGTGTGAAAAGTAAACGTTTAAAAACATGTGTCATTATTTAAAATTATAGTGTAAAAATCGGATTTTTTTCACGCTATTATAAAAACCTTATTATGATGTTCGATAGTAGGAACTTATGTACGAAATTTGAAGGCTATATCTCAAGTTAGAACTGTACAGTGATCTCAGACAAACAGATGAGCCATTGTTCAAAATTACTTAAAATTACTTAATAAAATCCACTAGTTTTAAAAAGTGTTACTTTTCACACTTGTTGCATAAATAACATTTTGAGAAAATCATGAATGTGCAAAGAGTAGCCTTCATAAAATCAGATTGACTTTTATACTACGTACTAAAATTATAAATAAATCAATTTTTATATGTATATAAGAATTACATTAAACAACTGTTAACTTTTAAACCTTCAGCTTCACCTTGGCTTTTGTTAGTTACGTATTTACTTAATACGAAATATAAGGTAAGGAAAGTATTGTTGTTGAGGGGCATATTGTATTGTTTTGAAGGGTTGTGATTCCAAAAAAGTAATTTTGAACAATGGCTCATCTGTTTGTCTGAGATCACTGTACAGCTCTAACTTGAGATATAGCCTTCAAATTTCGTACATAAGTTCCTACTATCGAACATCATAATAAGGTTTTTATAATTGCGTGAAAAAAATCCGATTTTTACACTATAATTTTAATATCAAACGCGTGCGAAAAGTTATACTTTTTAGAAACAGTGATAAAAAATTACTTTTTTTCACCCAAAAGCAGTGAAAAAAAGTACTTTTTTTTCACCCAAAAGCAGTGAAAAAAAGTACTTTTTTTCACTCGTTTCATAAGATGCCAACATTTCAAGTAAAATTTCTATTTCATAATATTCATAAAATCCATAAATTTATTAATCTGCTTTATTTATAAAGATTATGCGCGTGAATGTTATTATTATTTTATTTTTGAATCAGTATCCATGTTCAAATGTTTGACTTTCAACTAAAAAATAAGTTTGCCTTTTGTAGTTCCAGAGATTTATCGATGCCGATCTTCTTTACGTAAAAAAATTAGCACGTGAATTATTTTTTAACCGATATTTGATTTTTTTCACGTAATTATAAAAAATAGTGTATGAAACACGTGTGAAAAGTAAACGTTTAAAAACATGTGTCATTATTTAAAATTATAGTGTAAAAATCGGATTTTTTTCACGCTATTATAAAAACCTTATTATGATGTTCGATAGTAGGAACTTATGTACGAAATTTGAAGGCTATATCTCAAGTTAGAACTGTACAGTGATCTCAGACAAACAGATGAGCCATTGTTCAAAAATTACTTAAAATTACTTAATAAAATCCACTAGTTTTAAAAAGTGTTACTTTTCACACTTGTTGCATAAATAACTATTTTGAGAAAATCATGAATGTGCAAAGGGTAGCTTCCATAAAAAGTTTTTAGCTTTAAAGGTATTGAAATTACCAAATAGGATGTACATAATAATACTTTTAAAATTCATTGTGGTATTGAATGATAATTAAAAGTTGTGTAGTGTTACGCACCCTGTACTTTATATTTGTATTGTTACAAAATCAATGAAACAAATCTAATAGTTAAAACAATTTAATATAAAAAAAAACATTCACAATCATTCATATTTACAATCCCATGAAATATACCAGATTATCATCGGTTAGTGTAAGCCTGTACCCAACTGCATATCTGTTCCACATTCCTTTCCAAGTCTTCTGGGGTGTCAGAGGTCAGAGCATGGACAATTTCTATTGGATACGCCTCCCTTGCCTCTTCCAATAAGGTTTGGAAGATCTCGCATTCGATGTTACTCTCCAACTTTCGACCACTGTAGCCTCTGAAAAAAAAAAGGTTCATTCTCATTTGAAGAGTTTAGTGGACAAATGTGCTAAGTGACAAAAAGGTGAAAACAAGAAAATGAGCTTTAAAGTTTTAAGTTTGCATTTAGATCCGTAAAAATGGTACTTGCAAATGGCAAAAAAATATGCTTTACTTAAAGGTTATGAAAAAGGGGAACAAGATTCTTTAAAAAACTACATTTTCCAGTAAAATTTTTTTTTTCTGATCTAAAATTCCAAAATAAGAGCTGGTATGTATTTTATAAAGGTGGCAATTTTAAAAGACGCCCCGAAACTAATAACGAATTGCGTTTTGTGGCCTCTCTCTTACAAAATTGCCATTTTGTCAGGGTTGTTATGATTTTACCCGACCCGAAAAAACCCGGGTGGGTTTTTAAAAAAAATACCCACTTGAAAAAACCCATAAAAAAAACCCAAGTGGACAATGAACTTAAAATTGCCTTCACTGAAAATTAAAAAAAGTAAACTTTTTATACATCCAAAAAATATAAATTTCATATAATTTTTAATTAATATTTTAGTATTATTCTTAATATATTTTTACATTTTTGTACCTTCAATATTTAAAATGCATTTACAAATTTAAATTTATACTATTTAACAATTAAATATAAATTTAAAAAAAAAAAATCTATTTTAAATTTCTATCGTTACAATATTCCGGATTATATAATTTTACACATACACAAACAATACTTGGTTCTAGACAATACATTTATAAATTTAAATATACATTTATGTATCTATATGCAATTATTTTTTAATTGTTCTAATTTAAATTACATCATTCCTGTATTCCTGATTATCTCTCTCAAGATGTTATGTAGTTTTAAAAATTGTAATGTATAGATAAATAGTTTAAACTTCCCTCAATAAATCAAAAAATCCTGAAAAACCCATCAAAAATACTGAAAAAACCCATAAAACCCTGAAAAAACCCATAAAACAACCCAAAAACCCTATGTGGGTTGGGGTTTTCATGAAAAAAAACCGGGTTTTTAACAACCCTGCATTTTGTACTTGTTACTAATAATATGCAGGTGTGAAAGCCGCGGGTGAAACTGCCCACCACTGAAAAATCCTGAAACCAAAAAGGAGTGATATGGGGGGGGGGGGGGGGAGGGGTAAGTAACAAAATAAATAATTTGAAGATAACTAGGGCAGGGGTAAAGTGAGAAATTAAGATATCGCAATTTTACGGCATAGGGTGTTTTTTTTTAAGTTTCACATGGTTCATAAAATTATTAAGAAGAAAAAAATTCAAGTACTTTTCCAGAAAAATTCAAGGAAATGAATAGAAATTGCTAAAATAGGAATAAATAAAGCTTATAAGCCGAACCTCAATTCTTTTTGTTGAAACTAAAACCTGTATAAAATTTGAAACCCCAGCATAGTAGAAAAAAAATGTATAATAAAAGCTTCAAACATATTTTTTTATTCAAGCTTTTCTTGCCACCACAAGGTCACGACTCACGGACCCTTGATTAGAACCAATTGAACAAATATTCTGGTTGATCCAACTTAACCTGAACCGGAGCTACAAAAGTAATAAGACACTCTTGATAATGCAGAACTGTCAATCATTATGAGGCGTGCAACGTCATCGGTGGATGATTTTGTGAAAATTACTAGGCAGCAAAATAAGTGAATCAGAATTGTTTGATTGCACTGGGAGTTGGGTTAGCCGATATTTGAAGACATCAAAGTGTAATCGAATCTTAATTAATCTTCAAATTTTAATTAAATTTTTCATCTTTATTACACAAATTCATTATTTAAGCTTGTTTTTCATTGAAATTTAAGCTTAGTTTTTATTGATATGGACCGAGAAAGGTGGAGGTGCAAGTAAAGAAAGGTGGTTGTCGCACTAGAGCTACACGAGGGCTATTGGCGACGGACGTCGTAATTTAAAATAATCAATTTAATTTTTGTCTTCAATTATAAGGGTTATTAAGAAATGTTGAAAAAAAATGCTTTTGTTATCTATAATCAATAAAAGTTAAGGATATTCCATAAATCACCGTGTGCTTCATTCAGTGCGGTTTCAGCAAGGCAGTGAAAACGAAAGAGGATTAAAAAGTAGCACATAACTCAAATACTCAAGCGAAAGCCGCTGCAGGATTAAACTTGACTCCGCTTTTTCTCCCCTTCCTTCACCGAATGCTATGGTGATTGCTGTCTTCGGATTAGAGTAGTAATAGTGAGATATTGACGATTAAGCTCATGTTTGGAGCGAAATGGCACCTTTGGAAATTTTCCTTGATTTTTTTTAAAAAATCACGAATTTCCCTGTTATCCCGGTTCGGCCGCCACCCTGTATGACGTCACAAAGTCTCGTGATCTTGTCCCATCTCCATGAAAAGTGTGGCGCTCATGCTAAAGTTATTTAAAAGATTCATTTTTTAGTCTAAAATAAAACCCGGAGTTCCGAGTGAAGAATATTAAAAAAATCAATTCCGGGGTACCCCTGAAAAGTTTCACCCCTGGAAAGCTTATGCTGTTGCAGTGCTCAAATAACTTATATTTTCAATCATCTGCAAAGTTGAGTGGATATCTGGACTTCAGTTGTTTGCGTTTAAAACTTGTTCCACTAGAGCCACATGTGGGCCATTGGTAACAGGCGTCATTAATTAAAAGAACAGTCAAATGACAAACCGACACCCGAGTGTTTACCCAATGCAACTTTCAAGGACGACATCGTACTAACCCCAAGACTTTGCAGTATATTTCAGGTGCACTCAATCTACACAGGGTATAATTCGCAGTACTTTTTGGCAGCACATACCATTTATAAGTCAGCAGTTATTTTAGCATGTTCAAAGACCTTTCGCATGCAAGGCCTTACACACTGAGCTTCCAAGCCCTTTTCAGGGCTTTAGGAATTTTAGATTTTGCAGATATCTGGCCACGCCAGACACTGAATCTTGGGACTTGTATGCTCCGAGACATACAAGTCCCAAGATTTAAGCCCATAAGTTTAGGGGTCCCTAATATTTACTCTTAACCTTACTTTACTCTTAACCTTACTTAATATAAGTCTATTATGAGAGTATTCACGAAGGAAACATATATTATTGGCACAAGTAGTTTATTTGGTAAAAATTGTACATGTTTCAGTAAGTCTGAAGCTCGCCTTCTTTAGCAATATACAGTTGTGTCTTGTTGTACAGTTGTGTGTACAGTTGTTGCACACAATATCAGTTATGTTGTGTATATTGCTGAAGAAGGTGAGCTTCAGAATCGCTGGAACATGTACAATTTTTACCAAATAAACTACCTACTTGCGCAAAATTGATGATATTTTCCGAATATAAGCCATTTGTTTATTTAAAAAAAAAAACTTTTCTTACCTCTTATGCAGTCTGTCATACAGAGTTGTGTTGTTGGTGGTGAGGACGAAGACACAGTCGAACCACTCCTGTGGAAAGAAGTCGCACCCATGGTACTCCACCACTTTGCCACCCTCTTCATCTCCCAAACGCCCTTCCAGAGCATCCACAACCTGGGGAGAATAAGAAACTTCAGTTGTGCAATTCACATGATATTTTTTAATAGGGGATGTATCTTTTAGGGTTCGGAAAATCTTGTTTTTACAGAAAACAAAAATCATTTTTAGTTTATACAACTTGGGAACAATTAGCAACTTCAGTAGCAATTTACAAGATATTTTTTAATAGGGAATGTATCTTTTAGGGTTCGGAAAATCTTGTTTTTACAGAAAACAAAAATCATTTTTAGTTTATACAACCTGGGAACAATTAGCAACTTCAGTAGCAATTCACAAGATATTTTTTAATAGGGGATGTATCTTTTAGGGTTCGGAAAATCTTGTTTTTACAGAAAACAAAAATCATTTTTAGTTTATACAACCTGGGAACAATTAGCAACTTCAGTAGCAATTCACAAGATATTTTTTAATAGGGGATGTATCTTTTAGGGTTCGGAAAATCTTGTTTTTACAGAAAACAAAAATCATTTTTAGTTTATACAACTTGGGAACAATTAGCAACTTCAGTAGCAATTTACAAGATATTTTTTAATAGGGGATGTATCTTTTAGGGTTCAGAAAATCTTGTTTTTACCGAAAACAAAAATCATTTTTAGTTTATACAACTTGGGAACAATTAGCAACTTCAGTAGCAATTTACAAGATATTTTTTTAATAGAGGATGTATCTTTCAGCGTTTGGAAAAACTTGTTTTTACAGGGAATTTTTTTTTTAGTTTAAAGCAATTATTTTTTTTTATAACTGCAAAGGTAACACTGTAGCATTAAGACTGAGCACACTGGGCCACATCGGGAAGTTAAATATTGCCTGTCTTCCCTATACTTTCCCATATTAATGTGAGGCAAGAAATTAACGATTAAATTAACTACTTTTATTAACAAACATTAAGATTTTTTACGCATACAGAATCAAACAGGCGCCGCAGCACACTACCTAGACGAGTTTTTGAATGTTCTGACGAAGTCGTGCGAATCAAAGTGTGGACACCGCCACTGTGACGTAATCAGCTTTCGACTTTCAATGCGGCTGTGTCGTGGTCCCTCTGTTGATATGGGATCAGACCATTCCCACATTAAGTCTATGGAATGATTTGCAAAGTCTTCGTAAAATCACAGGCTGCAGTGTGATCTAGGAATCCTCCAAAAATGTATAAAAGACGGACTCCATCTAACTTCCTCTTAAACAATGTGACCAGGCGTCCCGCTTTTGGAAGGGACAGTCTCGCATTTGTCTCACATACAGTATGTCCTGCTTTTCTGTTAAAGTTCCAAAATGAGGAAGAATATAAATAAAGCTCTAAAACATTTGTTTTAATAATCTTCATTTAAAATGACCTTATAATATTTATTTGTTCTTTACATTTCATTACTATAAGGATAATGCTAACTATTTTTGTAGTTACTTCTCAGCTATTAGTGGTTTATTGTTAATTATACAGTTGATGAAATTGGGGAGAGGGAAAATTATATAAATCCTGTTGGTGGGGAAGGTAGAAATAGAATGTCTTGATTTTAGTGTTGAAAATCTGGTCACATTTCTCTTAATTTATATGCAATGATTTCAAAATATAAATACCTTGTCTTCGTCAATGACATGCGATTCCAGCGTCTCGTCCCACCCGTTCTCGTCCAAGAGCCCCTCCTCTTTGGCCACCTCGCCAACGTTAATCCATTCCATACTTTTATAGGTGTTGCAAATCTCAGCACACAGTGTAGACTTGCCTGTGCCAGGAGTGCCTGAGGAAAACATATGTATTTTTGAAAACTTTTCGTAAGCACACTCAACATATATGGGAGTTGCACTGTTGTTGTTTCTAATGCCACTCGGTAACCGAGCCCGGAGTAGAGAACTACCCGATTTTAAGGCGGGGGAGGCTTCCGTTTTTTTTTTATTGAGCGCCACAAGGGAGGAAGTCTGATTTTGCTCGCAGCATGACATCCGTTTTACAGGAAGGTCCCTTTCACACATCCATTCTCACTCACATATCGGAATTTTGATCCAGATCAAAGGCCGATAACCCCCTGATCTGGTACCCCCAGAGGTATTAATTTGGTATGGGAACATGGAGGACTTTGTACCACGACATATTTAACGTGCCCCAGCCACCATTAGCAACACGGCGGTCTTTAGTCGAATACAAGCGCCGACCCAGCAACCATCAGAATTGCGAGCACCGCCGAGGACAGAACCCGCAACCCTTCCGATGCGAGCACGACGCTTCACGCGACTGAGCTACCGCGGCTCAGAGTTGCACTAGAGCTACATACACAGTAAAGGCATGTTGCAAGTTCAATATATCTTCAAATAGGGGAAGATAAGTTTGATAAAAGTTGTTGAATTTTCATTTTAATGAGTGTTGAGATTTGCAGTTAAATGTTAAGTACCCAAAATTAAATATACTTGTACATCATAAGGTATGCCTTATTTTGTAGCCTGTAATGTGCCAAATGCAAATGATTTTTTTTCCCAAACATAATGAAAAAAAAACCTTGTTATTGTGAAATTGGAAATACTAGCCAATTTCAGTTTTAAAAAATGCTTGCACAATACAAAAATGTCTTTTTTAATGAGAAGACAGACAATTTAAAAACTAAAATAAGCAACCCATTCTATATATACCACTTCAAGTGGATTGGTCTTTAAACAATTTTTTGTTAGTCCTAGTTGCTGGCTTGGTGATTTTTCAAGGTTGGTGACATATCGAAAAATGTCTGAACGCTGTCTCTTCCTGGGATTGTTTTCGGTAACCCAAAACTGTTCTAGATCAGCTTTTGCATGTGGGCAACATTAGTTTAACGCTCATTTTCTTTGACTTAAGTAAATGGTTGCCAGAGAGCCATTTATTGCTCTTTAAAAACTCTCAAAATTGTGTAATTAATCGCGACTAGGATTTTATCAATTTTCTAAATAAAATAATTAAAAAAGAGAGGCATGTGGATTTCACCAAGAAGAAAAATGAATTCTTTTAAATGATTATTATCAGATATAATGGAACTATAATTTTGCATGGGAAAAAATCAAGAGGCACCATCAACATAGAATGTCTAAAACAATTATGTATGTTTTATTGTGACTTTTTGAAACATATAGAATCGACCTTCAATTGGGCTCTTGATATATTATATGTATACCGCGTGGCTCTGCTACGCATCACATATGTACGCTTAATTTTTAAATATATGCAAAATCACTCTTTTACTACCGATCAATTGGTTTTATTTACCTGTAATTAATATATTTGGAATGCGGCGTTCCATATTTTCTTTAATATTTTAAACTTCTTCCTGCTGACTTGACTAGAATTCAAAATGTAAACAAAACGCAAAGCAAAACGTTGTTTCGGTAAAGCCACAGAACAGACTATCATCATTGTAAACAAACAGACATCCCATCCCAATCGGAACTTTTTTTCAGAGAGTCACGTGACGAGCCACCCAGTGAAAAAAGTTCGAACTAATGAACACGTCAGTGGTTGAAAACTGCGTACGACTCCAAGGTGCGCGCGCAACTTATACTAGTTATGCGCGCAACTTGTACAAATTTTGCGCAAACTTGGACAAATTAATGCGCGCGACTTTTGAAAAGGATTGCGGCGTGTATTTTATGAAACTTTTATGTTCTTAGGGATATTGATAGGTAAGTGTTTTAAATATTTTATTTATTCAAATATTCTTGTAAGTTTTCTTTCATCAGCGCTAAATGCTCAATCACAACATACCTAAAGCATCTGGTTATTTTAGTCTCCGGTAATTTTTTTTTATTTAAAGTAATTAAACGCTATTAGACTATTATCTGAGTTACACTTTTCTTTTTTTCGTATACCTTCATTAAATAAGTTAAGATATATATTAAGTTATAATATCGTTGTTAGTTTTTAAAACTATGTTTTAAACAAACTGCCGACCTCTAAACGGCCCGTGCAGCTTAAAATGTCCGTCGAATGTCCCCGAGTAGAGGAAGTGCACGTTAAATATGATCCAAAGTACCAACGCTGCGTACGATGTCGCCCTTAACGGTTGTCGGCAGGTTAACAGGTGTCGGCTCGTCACTTGATTGTGATTCTAAATTACGACGCCCGTCGCCAATAGCCCTCGTGTAGCTCTAGTGCGACGATAAGTCAAACTAACCTATAATAAAATATTCATGTTTTGGGGATGCTTTCTACTAAAGATCACTTCATTTGCTTTAGGTATATTAGTCGTTACATGTCACTGTTTCTTTTTTTAATAATTTTAACTTTTTTTTTAACAAAAGAAGCATATTTATTATAATTTATTTCCATGCGATTAGAATTTTTAAAAATACATTTAATTTGTATTAAGACTTTATTTTTGAATACTACGCATGTGTGTGTGCACGCACACAATTGGTGTATTGAGTTCAAAATTAATCAATTAACTAGTTATTTTCAAAAGTTGGTTAGTTACTTTTCTCTATTTTATTGTTTTCAAATTATAATTCAAATCTTCTATAAATAAACAATTTGCTTTGAGATCAATCATTATTTTTTTGCCATGTTTTAAAACAGTGATATTTTGACTGTTTGAATAACTGTTGCTTGTTGTTGAATGACTGGTTTTTTTTTCAGAATGAAAAAATAGATGAACTTGCCCGGGCGAAACGATTTGTTAGAGTTGGAACCTAACTATTTGTATAACAGTGCTCGAGTTTGTGTCGACCATATCTCGGAGTGAGCTTTTTCATCCACTGGAAAAAAAACTCATTAATAATATTCTCCCGGAGACTTTACCAATCGCCATTTCTAAATATCCCTAATAATCCCTTCTAAATATCCATATAAAGGACTAGTTACCACCATATTTGTAGGAATTTCTACTCCTAAAGTAATAAATTTATCAGGCGGGATAAATTAACAGTTTCCAAAAATAATTTACCATTTCCTTTATCAAAATTCATTAAACTGTTTACTTTTTAATTTATGCCACACGTTATGTGTTTTTAGTACCTAATTATTCTTTAAATTAAAAAAAAAAAACTTTGTCAATAGTTAGAGCTGATACTTCCATACAATAGGCAATAATTGATTAAATACTATTTCATTTCACTAAAAAATAATTTTACATCTTGGCAAAATTAAAATTTAATGTCTAACAATACATATTGTAAATTAATCGCTGTGGTTAATGAGCATTTAAAAATTTTGTGGATTTATTCATAATTTTGATGTGAGCTTTTTCTACATAGGATGAAGAAATAGATGAGTTTACTTGTGCGAAAACTCATTCCATAACCTCTATCTCCAAAAGGCCAAATACCACGAGATTTTTTGAAACACCTACTCAAGTACACCTACTTTGCCAATTTTTCCTTAAATTGTACAAAATTTCTTGCATGTCTCTCTCTCTCTCTCTATCTATAAATTTATTTTTAAAAATATTACTCTGAGTAAAAAAGGTGACACACAGTGTATAGGTACCAAATAATTAAAATTTGCTGTAATTTACTAGAATATAAAAACACTTAACAGATATATTGGTTTTATGATGTTCTTCTCGAATTGAGATGTTGTAAACAGATGTTTTTTTTATTTGACTTTTTTGGATGGGTAGTAATTTTTCATTCGGTTATTATTTTTTAAAAAATATATCTCACTTATGTTATTTAAAAAACAAATATTTTGTATTTATTTCATTACATTGTATATAGGTTTGTGATTACAAAAGTGCCTGCAATACACTACTAACTAATAATTAACCAAAGTTTTGATAAATTTATGAGAAATTATGCTTTTTTTTCTCTTTATAGAACTTGTAGGCTGTAAGTTATTCATATTTTTTCCCTCAATCATTGGATTATTTAGAGAAATTAAGTTATTTTTATTTGCTCTAGAAGCTAACTTTAATTTATTTGAGAAAAATTACATTTTATAATCAAACACTTTATTTGTAATAACAATCTGTCTAGGTTCTTGTATGTTCTGATATTTTACAAACTATAATTGGCTCTCTTATAAAATAATAAGCAAAGGGAATATTCATGTTTTTATAACACAGAAAAGCCATTGAAAGAAAAACTATATTTACCATTTAAAAACTTGTAAACTCTTAATTCAAAACTTGTAAATACTTAATTGTCTTTAAAACTTAATAATAATTGAAGAGTACGGGGGAAGGAAGAACCGTTTTATTTATTAGGAGGTGTTCCGTAATTGTATCTGCTTGGCGGACATTGGCGACAGGAAACCGGTTTTTCTCTTTCTTCTTCGCTTGGTCCAAACGTCGGAATCGTGCACCGCGTGTAAAACGGAATAACTAGGGTTCTACTTCACTAAAACAAAACACTGCAACACCTCTATTTGATGTTCTTTAATCGGTGGTTCAAATCAAACTGAAATACAAACATAGTGGGAAAAGAAATCATTAATCCCCAAGAGCGTGGGAAAAGAAATGCACATTAGCCATACAAATGGAAGGAGAGAAAGGATTACGTAATAACCAGCGCTCTTGGGGAAAAAAATACTACACAATTTCGCCACAGCGTGAATCTCTCGGTAGGTAGAAAAGTCGTGGTTTAGGACTTTTCAATTAATTTACGAATCTTAAAATTTCTCTTAATTGTTTTATAAAAATGCGTGATTTTCAATCAATTGTACTTTATTTTTAAAGCTCAACATATTTGCTATTCACATCATTAAAAGTTTAGTTTTGTTTGTTTCTAATAAAATTATTTTGAAAAAAATATAAAAATACTTAGCAAAAAAAAAAAAAATCTGTTACTAGCGGAACATCGGAGGTACATCACTTTCTAAATGAAAAGAACGTGATTTTAATTCTTTTTCAGTGTATTAAATCTGAAAATTTTAAGATTCCTAAATTAGTTGAAGAGTCAGCTTTTGGAAAAAAATGGATTTTTAAGTATTGAAAGAAGTATCCGACGATACAGAAAATTTGCTAATGTAAATTGCATATTTTCTAGGATAACCATTTTTCAAAGTGGTTCATTTTTTTTAAAATTAATTTGCTATATCAGTTGATTATGGTTATATTTTACATAAAAAAAATATATAAATATTAAAAAACATATATTAGCTAATTAAAAAAAATAATATATCGTTATGAGTGGCTTTTAAAAATGTTTCACCGAGTACTGCTGGGAAATTTTATTAGTTTCATAGCTTATCATTCAGGTGATCACTATAAAATTTTTCTCGAATCCAAATGAATCCTTTTTAATTTAAGCCTTCTAATTACCAGGTAGTCGTAATGAATCAGCATCATCGATAAAAATAATAATAAGCAAAGAACTATTTTTTGTGTTTAAAAAGAAAAAGTTCTTCAAACTATCTATCATCTCTCTAGTGTAGCAAACAACTATATATATATATATATATATATATATATATATATATATATATATATATATATATAATATATATATATATATATATATATATATATATATATATATATATATATATATATATATATATATTATATATATATATATATATATATATATATATACATATACATATACATATACATATACATATACATATACATATACATATACATATACATATACATATACATATACATAACATATACATATACATATACATATACATATACATATACATATACATATACATATACATATACATATACATATACATATACATATACATATACATATACATATACATATATATATATATATATATATATATATATATTATATATATATATATATATATATATATATATATAATATATATATATATATATATATTTTTTTTTTTTTTTTTTTTTTTTTTTTTGTCGTGTCCATGAGAGTCGAACTCTATATGTGTACGTGAATTTTGATAATTTCTTCTACGACTTGCTTGATGTTGTCTCCATACGGATCTAGCATAGTCGGCAGTACTCCAATCTTTCTCAGGCTGGCGCTCATAGCCGGACACTCATAGATGTGAGTAGGCGTAAGCTGTGTATCAGGACAATGTTCACAGCTTCTATAGATCTTCTTGCCATCTCCATCTATCTTCATACCCCTGTGGTGTCCGGTTCTCAGTCTAGTTATGGTTTTAAGAGTAGATCTGTTCGCAGTTATTTCAGAGAGAAGATGTTTGGTCTGAATGGATTTTTCTCTAAGCTTATATCTGGCCACTGCATTCGCATCCTGAAGAGAAACATCACTGCTGCTAGTGTTGAGGTCTCTGCCCTCCTTGGCCAATCTATCCGCAGTTTCATTATCTTCTATGTCGACGTGTGCAGGAATCCACTGGAGGATGCAGGTCTTGTTTATAGTCTGAAGATCTTGAAGACCTGAGATGATTTCTTGGGTGATAGAAGAATGTCCTTTTAGAATTGCTTGGAGGGCGGCCTTTGAGTCGCAAAATATTACTAGGCCCTTTGCCTAGTAATAATATTTCTATTTGCATATTTACTTAAATTTTAATAATTTTTTTTATCATACATAAAAAATATTATAACAATAGTTAACATATATTTCAGTGAATATACAAATAATATATTCACTGAAAGAACGAAGTTCTAAGTTCATCGTCTCATTCCAACCTCTCCCACAGTTTGCTTTCAGTGTTTTGCTTCAGTTGTTTGCAACCAATCACAGGGCTTCCAACTGAACAGATCCTTTTACAGTGACGTTGGACCCGTTCCGACCCCCCGGACCATGCAAAGACCATTTCCAACCCCGTCACCGGTCCCTTCGGCATTTAGTCAACTGCACTGCTCATAAAGCGTGACCAGTCTTCTGGGAGGACAGTCGACCTGTCAGTTTCAGGGGGGAAAGGAGGGTTTACTTGGAGACTTAAAACATTTATACAAACCTACAAATTTTTTTATCCCGACTTGCGAAGCCCACTTTCCATAAATTGTTATTACTACTATTATTGTATTTACACCTAAAAAAATCGTAGTTTTTAATGCTTTAAAAAAAGAAACTATATAAATCTCACGATCCTACACAGCTTTTTGTTGTGTTATATAATTTTTTAAATACATCTTGTAGCATTTTTTTCATTCATTTTTTCTTATAACAATGATTTCTTTCAATTGATCATATAGCACACAGTTGAGCCAGAACTTACTTATGACACATTTTACTTCAAATTGTCTTTCTTTAAATATTCAAACATTTCTTTAGCATTGTTAAAAATATGAATTATCCTTATTTTCCATTCAAATTTTAAAATGTAACTAAAATATTGTCTGTGGCGAGTGAAATAAAATATTAATTTTGTAACAGTCATTTGTCTCACCAACATCGAATACATTATAGTATAACCTTTTTTCTTTCTACTAGATATAAAATTGCAATTTTAAATCATTTCTTCCAAACATAAATGACCAAATGACCAAAACCATCCATGACCAAAAAATATAACTGAATGGAAAAGTAATTAAGATAATATCTAAAGTAATTTGTTTACAATAAAGGAAATGCACATAGAAAATTGGCATTTGATAAAATTTTAATAAAATCTTTGGGTAACCAATCATCCATATTATTACTCCGCGAGTTCAGATGAATGACCTAGATTCAGAATAAGATAGGGTTCCATTGACAAAGCAGTAAAGAAATACAAAATAAACATAGACCCACAACAAACACATACTCTGCCTCTTTTAGAGACTGCGGTCTTGCTTCGAAATCCCCCTTCGAAAGTGGTGTAAGATCCCCCCCCCCCCCTTAGCTTGTTAGCTTATATCTGGCCACTGCATTCGCATCCTGAAGAGAAACATCACTGCTGCTAGTGTTGAGGTCTCTGCCCTCCTTGGCCAATCTATCCGCAGTTTCATTATCTTCTATGTCGACGTGTGCAGGAATCCACTGGAGGATGCAGGTCTTGTTTATAGTCTGAAGATCTTGAAGACCTGAGATGATTTCTTGGGTGATAGAAGAATGTCCTTTTAGAATTGCTTGGAGGGCGGCCTTTGAGTCGCAAAATATTACTAGGCCCTTTGCCTAGTAATAATATTTCTATTTGCATATTTACTTAAATTTTAATAATTTTTTTTATCATACATAAAAAATATTATAACAATAGTTAACATATATTTCAGTGAATATACAAATAATATATTCACTGAAAGAACGAAGTTCTAAGTTCATCGTCTCATTCCAACCTCTCCCACAGTTTGCTTTCAGTGTTTTGCTTCAGTTGTTTGCAACCAATCACAGGGCTTCCAACTGAACAGATCCTTTTACAGTGACGTTGGACCCGTTCCGACCCCCCGGACCATGCAAAGACCATTTCCAACCCCGTCACCGGTCCCTTCGGCATTTAGTCAACTGCACTGCTCATAAAGCGTGACCAGTCTTCTGGGAGGACAGTCGACCTGTCAGTTTCAGGGGGGAAAGGAGGGTTTACTTGGAGACTTAAAACATTTATACAAACCTACAAATTTTTTTATCCCGACTTGCGAAGCCCACTTTCCATAAATTGTTATTACTACTATTATTGTATTTACACCTAAAAAAATCGTAGTTTTTAATGCTTTAAAAAAAAGAAACTATATAAATCTCACGATCCTACACAGCTTTTTGTTGTGTTATATAATTTTTTAAATACATCTTGTAGCATTTTTTTCATTCATTTTTTCTTATAACAATGATTTCTTTCAATTGATCATATAGCACACAGTTGAGCCAGAACTTACTTATGACACATTTTACTTCAAATTGTCTTTCTTTAAATATTCAAACATTTCTTTAGCATTGTTAAAAATATGAATTATCCTTATTTTCCATTCAAATTTTAAAATGTAACTAAAATATTGTCTGTGGCGAGTGAAATAAAATATTAATTTTGTAACAGTCATTTGTCTCACCAACATCGAATACATTATAGTATAACCTTTTTTCTTTCTACTAGATATAAAATTGCAATTTTAAATCATTTCTTCCAAACATAAATGACCAAATGACCAAAACCATCCATGACCAAAAAATATAACTGAATGGAAAAGTAATTAAGATAATATCTAAAGTAATTTGTTTACAATAAAGGAAATGCACATAGAAAATTGGCATTTGATAAAATTTTAATAAAATCTTTGGGTAACCAATCATCCATATTATTACTCCGCGAGTTCAGATGAATGACCTAGATTCAGAATAAGATAGGGTTCCATTGACAAAGCAGTAAAGAAATACAAAATAAACATAGACCCACAACAAACACATACTCTGCCTCTTTTAGAGACTGCGGTCTTGCTTCGAAATCCCCCTTCGAAAGTGGTGTAAGATCCCCCCCCCCCCTCCCCCCCGTAAGAACACATGTGAACCAGCGTCTGCGGTTTACTAAATTCCCTTTGCAAAAGTAGAAAGAGATCCCCCCCCCCCCCCCTCTTGCGAACATACCCCATGCGAACACCACATGCGAAGTAAAGCCCTCGATTCTCTCTGACTTAAGTAGCGACACTGTTTTCCCCGGCGCTTTTATGCCGCTTCGTTTTCCTATTGGACGTCCAGAGTCACGTGTGAAAGATGCGACATCTTGGGTCTTTCTTGGAATGGGGATTTAGTTTGGAATTGCGGTCTTGTGAGTGTCATCGTTTTTGTTTCAGCGAAAACTTGCTAACTATGTTTAGATAATTTTTTACCAAGCTAGTTCTTGATAGATGAAAGACTATTTCATATGAATATGCCGAATTGTTGTGCTTTTGGATGCGCAAACAGTTAAAAAAAAGGATTTAAATTGTATCGCTTACCAGTTGGAAACATACACTGGAAAAATATGCTTTGATATTGATTTTTGACAAAGATGAAATTTCTATAGAAACTAACTGTACCATGTCGACTGCCAGAAAGTGAAGAAAGTGCACTTTATTATTTATGTGGATGTATTGCAAATATTAATTAAATCGAAGTAAACTATGTTCCCTTTGTAAAAATAATTTATCTAATAATAACTGTGTAACTGCAAAACAATCATTTTCAAAACTTAAAGAATTTAAAAAAGATATTAATTACTTAGTTTATGTTTCTGAAGAAGTATATAGCATTTTACTTCATTTGGAAAATCTTTTCAGATCAATGAAGAGCAAATCCTACAGCCAAAAATAAATTAAAAATCTTTACAAAATCTTCTACTAATATCTGTAATGGGGCATTTCAAAGATTTCCCTCAATGTTGTGAATTGATCACTAAAATTGTAAATATTTTTGTTAATCATAGAGTGCATTTTTTAATCAAAAAAAAAAATAAAGCTTTTTAACAAAAAAAAAATTAAAAAATGTTCTAGCAAAAGCATTGGATTGAGAGTTGCTGCATCAGAGATAATGTGATCTATATATTTTGCTTGCTAATAGCTTTATAGCTGTGGGTTATTATTTATAAAATGTACACTTTAATTACTGTTATTAAATAAAATATGACATTTTTCGTAATTTCTGTGGGTTTATTTAGATTCATAAGATAATTTAATATTGCATGTGCCCTAAATATTTGTTACAGGAGAATGTCTAAATAGAAATTTATAATTGATGTTAGAATGTGGCTTTAATTTGAATTTAATTTTAAAGAAACATATAGGTTAGTAAAAATTTATGTATTTCAATCAGGATTTTAGCGGCCCTGCCAAAATCCAGGCCAGGCGTTTTTTTTTATATAAGTATATAAATAGTCAGTATATAATATTAGTATATAATATATTAATTATTCATGGTTAAAAATTTATTACTCAGGATTAAAAAAATGCAGTTAATGTTAAATTTACAAGCAAATCGATCATTTTGGCTGCTAAACGCGAACCATTTAAGAATCGAAGGTTTGAGATTTTAACTTCTTAATAAATCAAAAATCAGTCAAAAAGTCCTTTTTATGCTTTAAAAGAATGAAGTTTTATACATTTATTTCGTTAAATATAAATTTAATAGTCTTTAATCAATTTGTAAAGAAAAGAAAGAGAGCGAAGTACGAGGAGAAAAACGAAGCGTAGCGTAGCCGTTCCCCCGGAGACCCAAGATGGCGGACGATTGAGCTTGTCGCTACTTAAGACAGGGAGAATCCAGGGCTTTAATGCGAAGCGCTGGCGCAGTGGGTAGAAGAGATGGTGTCCCCCGTATCGATAAGAACTATCCAAGACTAATGAACTTTGAGTAGGCGTGACCTGTGGGAGGCGTGTCGATGTACAAATTTCTATCACTTGTCTTCACATTTTAATTGATATCTCAACTTTAAATTACCCAATTTCAAAGTTTAAAGGCAAGTTTAAGACAAAAATGTTCAATCTCGGTACTTGTAAATTAATTTATTTTAATATCTTCTACTCAATTTTTATAAAATGAAGTTAAAGTTAACTTTTAATGTAATTTTTTTAAACAAAAATTTAAACAAAAATAACAACCAGGTAATGCATCTTCAAGTCAAAATCTGTCTAAAGACACAAACCGCGTGAAAATATTACAATAATTACGTGTGATATCATCTAAAAACCATCTCGATTTTACCATAGAGTTACTATTGAGAGGCGACCGGTAGGTGGCGTCTGATGAATTCTCTTAAACAAGTCACGTAATTTATGTACGCCCCCTTACTTGTTGAAGGTTTTCCCTTCTTCTAACCAAAATCGGACCATGCTGACATTAGATATCGTCATTTAGCCCGCAAAATGGTTGCAGAATTGCATTTTTTTTTGTATAATTAAACTCACTTTATTTTTTATTCAACACATAGAACCATAGTTTTAATGTAATAGGGCATCACGCATTTAATACTCAAACAACATTGAAATGTGTGCAGTAATCAATTGAATTATAAGTCTTATTGAGATGCTGGTTTATGAAAACGTGCTGGCCCCCAGCTGTTATGAGAAAAGTTTAATGCAACAAACGCTTAAATTTAAAAATCATCATTATAAGGATTTTTTTTTTAAAATCTTACTAGATAGCAAAAGTTAACTATCCGATTAAAAAAAACATTCATTTTGTTTATGTTTCAAGGATATGACAACAGAGCCGATATTTTTTGCATTTTGTCCATCCGTTGGTATACCGTCTACTCTTTTGTCCGTGTCCGTCCATCTCTATGTTTTAGTGCTTACAGAACTTCTTGTTTATTATTAACAACATAAAAACTAACTTAAAATATAAAATTCTAACAAAAACTTGTTTGGAATTTTTCTAATTTTTAAAAAATCACATAATAAAATCGGAATCGAAACGAAAATCTTTAACAATCTTAAAAATGAGAATATTCTATTATAAGAGGCCCGGCGTCGAAGAAAGCAATATTATGACTCTGACAATTATTTCCTATAAACATTCCTGCTATAGCATTTACAGCAGACATCATAAATGATAAATCTTTCGGATTTGTATAACATTTCGATGAATCAATGACCTTCGGATAATATATCTGGCTTAGTATACATAATCAAGTCATTTTCCCGCCAAATTAGACTCGAAGCGAAAATAACTAAATGATTGCTTTAGAAATAGAAACAGTAGGGAGATACTGGTCTTGCTTTGAATGTGTTGGTGATTGAATTCGAGTTTCACGGTAAGAACTTTGTTTAACATTTAACTGTAATTTTATATTTTAATTTATAGTAACTGTTTTAAGTGAAACTATCGTAAACATTGCAAAATAATTTTGATTTTTTGTTGTTGCATATATTGTCAAATGTGTTTGACTAGATAAAAAGCTAGGACAAGAGAAACATTTTTATGCATTAGAAATTGGAAGCCTTTTTAGATTGCATATCACCTTTCCAGCCATTTTTAATGATTTAAAAACTAAAATAATTAAATAAATTAATTTTTATCTAATTCCTTGGACACCTGATAGGTTTTACTGTAAAGAAAACTTATTTAAAGGAGAATTAAAAATAGCTTCTATTTCCCTTTATAAATTTCATTCAAAAATGTTCTTCCCTCTTTCAGGTTTCTTGTACACATCGTAAACTAAAGATGTGTGTATAGGTTACTAGGTTAGGTACTCCATTAGTCCACATAAAATCCAGAACGTGTTTCTTTTTTTTTTTTTTGGGGGGGGGGGGGGGGGGGGGGTTGTAAGGTTTTTTTTTTTTGGGGGGGGGGTACGTCGTTAGCTCTGGGGGGGGGGGATCGGCACCTCTGACATAACAAAGTTGATAAATGCATTTTAGGGGCTGTGGGGAGCCTAGTGGTCAAAGTCTCGGTCTCGAGATCGGAAGGTACCGCAATCGAGTCCCGGTACCACTGAGTACCCAGGTCCCTGGAGACAATTTCCCTCCCCTTCAGGGATATGTATGTCTAAATTGTGGAGGTGCCGATAGATGGTAGCATCTGCCTTGTATGTGTGTGTATGTCGTGCCCGTCCTTCTTGAATCTTGACGAAGGTTTAGAAGCGGGTCTCTGTGACCAAGCTATAGTTAAAGTATTAGATTGGCAGATCAAGTGACCTCCAATGCTACGACGGGACGCGCATGGAGGCCAAAAAGGAGGGCAAAATGGCCAGTGTTGCTGCCACTTTAAGGAGAAAAATAATACGAAAAATACCATCGAATTCTAAAATTACAAAAAAAAAAAATACTAGTAAAGGATTTAAAATCAATAAAAAGATTCCAAAATGCAGCTAATATTTAAACGATACTTTTTTGTAATTTTAGAATTAAATGATATTTTTTCGTAGTATTTTTCTCCTTAAAGTGGCAGCAACACTGGCCATTTTACCCTCTTATTTGGCCTCCATGCGAGTCCCTTCATTAGTATTGGAGGTCACGTGATCTGTATATCTAATACTTTAACTATGATATCTATGGTCATAGCCTCCTCTATAGAATGCCAACCAAACTCGAGAAATAACATGGATTCACAGGCTGTTTTCAAAAAGTCCTCTTGCCGCGCCATCTGTTGGTAGTCGTTCGCATATTTTAGTAGGAATGAATGACGGATCCAGTGGGCGATTTCGAATACCGTTCGGTCCGAGTAACATAATAAACAAATGAGTTTTTTTACTTCGTTTCTGCTTCCAAGCAATATTATTTGCCAGAGAAATTAATAAAATACCATTTTAAATTTTTAAAATACTTCTTCAACGTGTTTAAATAGTGTAAAAACTGTTACAGAATACTACTGTCAAAAGTCAAAAAAGTTTTTAATTTAAGATTAAAAAGCTAAAAACAGCAGGCATTTATTTTTTAAAACATAATCATGTAAGGAGTTTCTTTGTTTTTTTAATTGTTTTTTTAAACGCTATAGAACTATACCATTTAAAATCCATGTAAAAGAATTTTCTACTAGAGAATAAAACACAATAAAGTGCATTTAAAGTAGAACAAAAGCAAATGTGTGTTTAAAATATATTAGGAAGGGAAAAACAAATAATAATAATTAATTCATTATGAAAAGTTTCAAGAGTAAAAATATTTAGAATAAGATGATAAATTTTCACCAAAAAAGAATAATTTTAAAATTTACCAAATATCTTCTATTTCGTAGGCATTCCTAAAAAAAACACCATGTTCTTCCTTTGATTTATAGGATGGTATGATGCAAAAAACTAGCCATTATTTGTTGCATTTACATAAGTTTACAAAAAAATTATAAATTTCGAACTCTTGTAACCAAAATTTCTTATCACAGCGAACTGGATGTAAACAAACAACACATGCACATTGTCGCGTGATGGCGCCATCTATTGACAGCTTTCTCAGGACTTCCAATTTTGATCGAGCTTGGACGGCATTATATGTAGGTGTTTGTTGCCAACTTTTTTCTTAGATTTTGTCGCAGAGATGAGATGATTTCGTAATATAACCGTAATTTTAGGCAATATTTTTGTTATAATTTTCCCCAATTCTTCTTAGTCCTAATTCGTCCTCGCGAATTGCGTCGATGTTCGAATTTCAATTACCTGTTGGCCATCTAAATCTATAAGACACGAAATATGAATGAGTTCGCCATACACGATGGTGCCGGGGCTGGCGACTTGGAAAAGGTGAGGCAACTCATCGAAGCGGGAGTGCCCGTGGACAGCCTCGACGAACTGGGACAGACCCCTCTGCACAGGGCAGCTTTTTATGGTCAGTACGAAATGGCAGCACTGCTCATCAACAGCAAGTGCGACCTCGACATCAAAGATCATTGTCAATGTCATACACCTATTATGTTGGCTGCTGATTGCGGCAGGAAGGATATTGTGGATCTGCTCCTTCATCATGGAGCCCAAGTAAACTGCGTTGATGACTGTGGGCGGACTGTCCTTCACTACCAGGTCTCTTGTCATACTGGTTGGACGGACACCGTGCGTCGTATCCTGGACAAAGGAGAAGCAGACCTCAATGCTGTAGACCGAGATGGGAACACTCCTCTCATATTGGCTGCAATAATGGGGAACGAGGAGTTCACAGCCCTCCTCATCCGAGCTGGAGCAGACGTCAACAGAAGTGATGTACAGAAGAAGACTGCCCTGCATTGGGCTGTTTGGATAAGTCACACCAGAGTGATCCAGATTCTTCTGGAGAAGAAGGGGCTGGATCTCAGCTATCAAGATCACATTGGTAACACGCCTTTGCATGTCGCTTGCTGGTTGTGTCGTCGAGGTCGAGAGGCCATAAAACAACTCTTGGACGCAGGCGCCGACACCAACATAAAGAACAATGAAGGTAAAACTGCTTTGAGTGTAGGTATTGTGGGAGGGGATTTAACCTACGAGGAAATAAGTTTGTTTGTTCAAAAAGGAGCTTTTTTGGAGAGCTGTGATTACGAGTGCATATCCCGGAAATCTTTTCTCAAAGAGAATGTTCTGAAGGACGTGGAATTATGCACCCAATCTGTCGTGAACAAGTTCAACCGCCAGTCCTTGCCTGCTTTGAACAGCATTGCTTACTTTGCTAGAAGGCTTCCAAATGTCGATAACTTTAAATTAAGAGCTCGACATATAGATGAAGTGGAAAACTTGGTCAAGTGTGAAATAGAGAGGAACAACTTCTGTAATGTGGTCAAGGTACGTCCAATAGCTTTAAGTGCCCTCTGTGTTCTGTCTCTAATAACTTGCCAGTCAGACAAGAAACAAGCTGCTTCTACAGGTTTTGGTCATTCACCATTTAAAAAAAAATCATAACTAAACTGTATAGTATGCATTTTTTAAATCAAGAATTATATTAAATAAATGTTTAACCTATATTTCATATAAAATGTTATCTGTTGTTTTAGTACCTAATGCATAATTTTTAAAATGCATAACTGTATGCATAATAGGTTCATATTAATGTTTAAAGCTAAAATGTGTAGATTGTAGCTTATAACTTTGATGGTTTGTTATTTTGCAGTGCAAATCGTTTTTGTTGATTATGTCAAAGAGTTTGTAGTATGTACAAATGTATCCTTTGTGTTACTTCCCCCCCCCCCCCTTTATGCAAATTAGTATTGTATCTTGATGTATGTAATCTGAATATGTTTGACACGATGGAAATGTATCATTTAGAAATTACATTAAATATAATCATGCTTTAATATTAGGTGACCCATTGGTCCAAAATTAAAAATTATTTCTAATTTTTTCTATTTTTTAATAAAGAATGGTTTAAACTACATAAATGGGGAACACAATTGCAACATATTTTAATTTATAGCCATTCAAGATGGAGTCTTTGTCATTATTAGATTTTTTACCGTTATAGTATTAAGCGATCTATTAGATCGAAATTAAATTAAATTCTTTCTCTTGTTTAAATAATAAACTTCGAAGAATTTTCAGCAATCATAAGAATAAACGGCAGTAGGTGTATTTTATATAAATAATATTGCGAATTCTTAATCTTTTTGTGTTTTTTAGATGCCTGTTCTGAACGATAGTAAAATTTTCTCATGTTTTTATGAAAAAGTTATAAATCTTTAAAAGATCTTGTTGCTTAAATTGCAATATATTTAAAAAAAAAAATCTAAGTCTCAGTAATTGTTGGTTTTAAACAATAATTTTATTATGTAACGAATATCTATTTATTCATTTAGAATAAGTTAAAGAAATGATAGGAATTAGTTCTACATGAAGAAATGCTTTTTTTCTGTGCTTCATACTTATAGGATATTGCAGTCTCTTCACAGAAACTGATATATTTACTGGCATAAACAAACCATAATGGCATGCATAAGATACATGGCGGCGTTCTAAATAAAATTTTTACGCAATCTTTTCTAACATGCTTTACTATCTAGCAAAATTGTAATAATAATTGTGCTAAATAAAAGTTAAGTGTTCTTTGTTTGTAATGTACAGATTCAAAAATTGTTTGACAAGAAAAAATAATGTAAAAGATTATAATAAAAAAGAAATATGTTGATCATCATGCATTTAAATTTTATTCTTGTATTCTTTTTAATCAATATTTAAAAAAATAATCGATATTTTAAAAAGTAATTTCGTGAAATATTTATTAAATGTTTTGCATAATTTTAATTTATATTCTAACACTACATTTAATGTGAAGGAAAATTGCTTAATAATATTGAGAAATATTGTCTTTCGAAAAGTGATTTCATTAAAACAATAAAGTAGGTAACATTTGCTTCCTACCTTCCTACTGCCTGTTCTTCCTGAGCTTTAACACAGCCAAAAAATTTATACTTTCTAATAAATTGAAAAAGTATATAATTCATTGAATTAAACCAAGAGATAAGTTTAACCACAACCAGGGCCCGACTTACAACTTTTGGGGCCCAGGGCACAAGCCAGTTTGGGGGGCCCCCACAACATACATTAATCCGTCCATGATTTTTTTTTTTCATTTTAAAATTGTACGAATAAATAACCTTTATTATATTAAGTACGCATGTAAGCATTGCTTTTTTACATACAATTTTTTTAATACATACATAAGATATGATATCAGATACCATTGTATCATGCCAAATTATTTTATCTACATACATAATTTTTATTCACTTGATCACATGGCTGAGGCAGTTAATTTATAAAATTAACAAGGAATAAAAAAATAGTGACTTGCGTAAAAAAAATTAATAGTACTTGGTTCAATTGTATTATGTTTATTATTATTTTTTTCTTTGTGACAACTATTTTTCTCCAATATTATTCTTTTAAGAAAATTTGGGGGCCCTCTTGAAGTGGGGGCCCTGGGCACGTGCCCCGTTTGCCCTGCCAGAAATCAGGCTCTGACTACAACTTCAACCATTTTAATTGCATTAATATTATACCAAATCGCATGGCAACGATGTGTTGTCGTCATAAATAGTTTCCTTTCGTCTCTTGACCAGGGTTTTAAATTACGTGGCGTTATTGGCTCTGTTAAAGCTTCTAAAGGAGGCCAAAAATAGGCAGCCAGAATCCATTACATTAGTTCCCTTAGACACTATAGGGGCGCTACCAGGAGGCGGCTACAGTTAAGTGTTGTTCTTGTCACTTAACTAGGACGTGTACGATGTCACACGTAAAAGTTGCATTGGGTGCCTACTCGGGTATCAGCTCTTCACTTGATTGTAGTTCTAAATTACGGTGTCGATCACCAATAGCTCCTACTGTGACAATAATTCAACTTAAAGGCTCAGTGGGACACATGAAAGGACAGGAGACTGATGTATGTTAAATCTGTCACTAGCACAACGCATAAATAAAATGATGAGGATCAAAGGCAGCAAACGAAAAAAATCAACCGTTCATCCTTAATGGCCAGAACCATGCAAATTTGCATTTGGTTGATTCATGGCGATGTTCGCTGACAAAGCATGTTTTTTTCTTCTTCTTGGAAGTGGGATATCTTTGGCTGGTCTTCCAGCAGGCTACTTACAAGAACCTCTTGTCACTTTCAATTGCGGTCGGCTGCACAAGAATCGCAGCACCAGGTCTTCTTTTCTAGGGAATTTTGCTCCCTGCTCTATTGAGGACCTCTTCCCACTGACCTTGTGACTGTACCTTATTCAGCCTCTTTACAAGAGTGCTTAGTCCTTCTTGAGATGAACCAAATTCAATGTGCAGTTCATTCATATTGGTTATAACACTTTCAAAAAGATTTCCCCTGGTAGCCTCAGTTGGGATATCCATTGGAGTCTCAGCGCTTTGAAATGCAGGGGGCAAAACTTCCATAGTTTCTTGGCTTGAAGTTGAAGCAATGGAATTGTTGACAGAAAACGATGTTGATAAAAACGGCTGATAAAAAGAAACATCTGGTACTCTGGCGCTTAATGCCACGCGTGCAATTTCATATTTCTCTTCATCTAAAAGAAGGGGTTCATTTTGTAGGGCATCCTCACTGGTGGAAAATACAGCATATTGGTGCTTGCACAATTTTCCGTGCAAGCCTACAGGGCAGGAGCAGCATGCACTTCGCATATTAACTTCCCATTCTTTGACACGGTATATAGAACATTATCGAGTGGAAAGATCTTATCGGTTTTAATGTTGAGAGATTTTTTTTTCATGGACATCAAGAAAAGACGTTTTTTGGCATTGCGGTTGTTAGCAAATTCCGTCAATTTCTTTACATAAAACTGTTCGTGCACAGTCGAACAAAGATCTAACAAAGTGATGACATTATAAGCTTTCACTCGTCCTAGGACATTGTCCTTGAAGACACGGACACTTACTTCAGAAAAGTTATTAGTGTGATGGCCACGCACATGCTCATCACGATATGCTAGGCACCAGCTTTCCTTAAAGTCCCACATACCGATGATGTACTTAGACCAATTAGGATATGTGGGCAAATAAGACCCTACATATCCAAGGGCATTCAAGAATTCCTGGTTGGCGTCCGATATGCTCTTTGCAAGTATTTCTTGAAAGAACTTCATAAGAATTGAGCGATGATCCTTGGCAATGTTGTGCCACCCAGGCCAAACAGCTTGCAGAGCATTGATTTCAGCCGATGAGTTATCAGTCATGAATATCGTATGAGCCCCATTTCTGTTGAAGGGATTTTTGTAAGCTTGCCTTCAAAAGAGAAAATCCAAGTGTGTATGACTGCTGACTCTGTCCTTTGGTGATGACTATTCCAAGTGGGACAGCTCCAGCAGCAGATGGACACAAGAAAAAGGTGATGACATGATTTTCGGCATCACACAAGCTTGTTGAACCCACAAAAACAGTATTGGCTGCATGTGGTAATGCGCTGGCTCGCTTCATCAATGGAGTTACAATTACCACTGCAAAAGGATCTTCATAGAACCGAACTGTGATTCCTTCCTGATGATAAACTTCCATCTTATCCTTAAGTTTCTAAAAATAAAAGGGCAAATGAACAATTAAAGCTATATATATGCATATGTATGTACGTATGATCCTTAAAAATATTACAAAATCCATTGATATTGATTATAAGAAAATATGACTTTTGAATTGATGCTGCGCACTGAAATGTGTTATGTACTGAATTGTGTGTTAAGTAATAAAATAAAAGTTTTAAAATATTTTTTTGGCAAGCGAAGCGTAGCTAAAAAATATTGATTTCAAAAAATAAAAATAAACTTTTTTAAATAATTTAAACTACATGTTCAACACATTAAAAAAGATGCTAATATAAAACTGGGAATGTTAAAGCGAATCGCTTGTAATTTTACCGATATCTCTGTATTTTTTAGTATTTTAAACTCCTTAATTAGTCCAATTTTAGAATATAATTGTGTTATTTGGAATCCGTGCAATACGGCTTATTGTGTGTTAAAAAGTCATCCAGGGGTGACTGTTGATGGTTCATATCTGCAGCGTTCTAAAAATATAAAACTTGAATGTACCATTAATGTTCATGGCTTTAGAAGTATTGCAGAGACATTTTGCGACATAGCAAAGAAACAACTTTTTGAAAATGACTGTAACCCTCTTCTTTGTGAATCTCATAGTGACAATTAAAAAAGTGACTGTAATTCACAGGATTTAGCTTGAGGGTTTCAAAAGAGATACCAAATAAAAGTAACGTGAAAATTTAAATTAACATACTCCCTGAAAATAAAAAAATATTTATAAAACACTAATTAACTAACACGCCCTGAAAAGAAAATATATTACATAGTACAAACGAATAAAATATGCAAACGAAACTTAACATTAATTACTATCACGCCCTGAAAATAAAATATGTTACAGATACAATTATAAAACACTAATTAACTACGATGCGTACGATGTCGCCTTAACAGTTGCGTCGGGTGCCTACTCAGGTGTCGGCTCATCACTTGACTGTGGTTCTAAACTACGACGCCCGTCGCCAATAGTCCTTGTGTAACTCTAGTGTGACGATAACTCAAACTAAAATAAACAACTATCACACCCTGAAAATATATATTACATAGTTCAAACGAAGAAAAATTAAAGAAAACGAAACGCAATTATCAACTAAATTACGAACTCTTAACTCAATAAATACTTCTCTTCTTGTTCCAAATTAGTAACGGCTTCTTCAAATGGTAAACATGACAATAATCGCCTGATAATATTACTCGAAAAATTATTCTCTTCTCGTTCCAAATATTCTGCTTAGTAACAGCTTCTTCAAATAACACACATCAAATTGGCTTTGCCTCTAGCCGTAATATTTAAAAGAAAATGCAATTTTAAAGTTGATAATTAATTTTTTTGGACTTAAAGACCCATAATACGCGAATCGTTCGCATGTAAACTATTTGCTGATTTTGTTAAATTGACTTTTTTATTTTACGCATGTTTTTTTTTAGTGTTATAATTACGTTTCGTTTGCATATTTGTATTCGTTTGTACTATGTTATTTTTTTGTACTAATATATTTTCTTTTCAGGGCGTTCATGAAAGGTGTTAAGTCTTTTTTTCCCATTGGCTTCTTCGCGTAGGCCAGCACAGCAAAACAAAATACGAACAAATAATAAAAATACGAGAGATTAAAAAATAATTTATGACAAAAAAAAAGAAAGCCACCTGCCCCGGCGAAGAATAAAAAATTTGAAAGAAGATTTAACAAGGTGATATTTTTTATCAGTTCTGAAAATAAAAAAAAGGGAAATTTTGTGATTCAACTTTACAGAATTAACCTAATAAAATAATTTTGTTATAAAAAGTTTGTTTATTGAAAATGCTTATTAGAATAATTGTTATGTTAAATGTTTATTTAAAATAGTTTTGTTACAAAATATTCTAAACTTTTTAAGTTATTACTTTTTTAAGTAATAAATATTAATTTTAAATTTTATTTATATTTGCCTGAATTCTTCCACGTGTAAAGCAACTTTTGTAAAAAGAACAGGATAAAGAACTGTTCTTTTTAAAAGAACAGAGCAGAAAGCAAATGTTCTTTAAAAAGAACATAACAAATTATGCATTCTGATCTTTTTTCCTGTGGTGTTATTCAGAAAAGAACCAGGATTTCGATAAACTTATTATAATTTTTAATTAAAAGACTAATTGGAAATTTGAAAAAAAAGGCATCAAGGTTTAAGGGAGACACACATTCCAGAAAAAGAATGGAGTTCTAAGATGAATATTTCATGCTGTTATAGCTCTTGACACGTTACAAGCCTATACTTTATCATAGAGAGAGACTAATTTTTAATTGAAAAACTAATTGGAAATTTGAAAAAAAAGGCATCAAGGTATAAGGGAGACACACATCCCGAAAAAAAAAAATGAAGTTCTAAGATGAAATATTCATGTTGTCATGGTTCCAGACATTTTAAAAGAGCTTACTTTTTTAATATAGAGATGTTATTGAAAAAGAAGTTGAAAATATCCCTCTATATTACAAAAGTTTGTAACTCTTCTAATGTGCAGGGCATTGTAAAAAAGGCACCATTCCGATAGAAAGATATCTGGTGACGATCTTTTTCATTTGTTGTTTAAATATTGTGTGTACCGTGTTCTTGCAAATCTGTAAGAACACGGTACACACAATATTTAAACAACAAATGAAAAAGATCGTCACCAGATATCTTTCTATCAGAATGGTGCCTTTTTTAATCTGTAAAGGTCATGATATTACACAATGTAAAAGAGAATAAATAATAAAAAAAATATCCTCACCCCTTCCCCCACTGACATGTGCTATCTAAGAATGAAATTTTTCTTCCATTGTTTAATTTTTTAAAACAAGTGTACTGCAACTCAGAGGTCCGGTGCCAATTGTAACAAAAATAATGAAACAAATCTAATAGTTAAAACAATTTAATAAAAAAAACATTCACAATCATTCATATTTACAATCCCTAGAAATATACCAGATTATCGTCAATTAGTGTAGGCCTGTACCCAATTGCATATCTGTTCCACATTCCTTTCCAAGTCTTCTGGGGTGTCAGATGTCAGAGCATGGACAATTTCTTTTGGATACGCTTCCCTTGCCTCTTCCAATAGGGTTTGGAAAATCTCACATTCGATGTTACTCTCCAACTTTCGACCACTGTAGCCTCTGAAAAAAAAAAGGTTCATTCTCATTTGAAGAGCTTAGTGGAAGAATGTGATAAAATATGAAAATGAGAAGAGCACTTAGTTTTCAAAATTTTTTACTTGCAAGCAACCAAAAATATACTCAACTTAAAGTTTATGAAAAGGGAAAACTTTTTATCTTTAAAGAAAAGAATAACAGGTTCATTGACACAAAAATAGAGTAGGTACCCAATGCAACAAATTTAACGTGCATTCCCTGTACACTGGGTATGATTCGCCTTACTATTTGGCTGCACAAACCATTTATAAGTCGGCAGTTATTTTAACATGTTCTAGGATGTTTCGCATGCAAGGTTTACCTTGTAATTTTGTCATGGGTTCTACCATTCTAATACTTTTATTATGATATCTCTATCTATGGTTTAGAGCCAAAATTGGGGACCCCTAAACATATGGGCTCAAAACTTGGGTTTTGTATGGCTCAGGCCATACAAGCCCACAGATTGATCTTTATGCTCTAAACCATTAAGTATTAGTTCACCTAGTTTATTTTTTAACACTTTTCTTCTTACCTCTTGCGCAGCCTGTCGTACAGAGTTGTGTTGTTGGTGGTGAGGACAAAGACACAGTCGAACCACTCTTGTGGAAAGAAGTCGCACCCATGGTACTCCACCACTTTTCCACCCTCTTCGTCTTCCAAACGCTCTTCTAGAGCATCCACAACCTTGGAACAATTAACAACTTCAGTTCAACAACTTGTGCAATTTGCAAGATATTTTTTAATAGGGGATTATCTATTAGGGTTTGGAAAAACTGGTTTTCACAGAAAACAAAAAACATTTTTATTTTAAAGCAATTATTTTTTATAGAACTGCAAAGGTGGCATAAAGACTAACAAACTGGGCCACATAGGAAAGTTAAATATTTACCGCCTTCCTTATACTTTCCCATAGAAGGATTTGCAGTCTTCGTGAAATTACAGGCTGCAGTGCGATCAAGGAATCATCCAAAGGATTTTTGAAAGTGAATGAAAGATAGCAGAAGCCTAACTTCCTCTTTTTTTTTTACCATATCCCAGGGTCAATATTAGACCACCACCTTTTAGTTCCATGATGGGTGTGATTCTCAGAATGTCCAAAACGAAAAGAGGGTCATCATTGATGTCTTTCTACCTCAACCCAAGACAATGGTGTATGTGCTAAGGACTGGCTTGAGCAATTCCCAGGGTTGTTTCCCTGACCAACCGAAAAAACCCGGGTGGTTAAAAAAAAACACTTGAAAAACCCATCAAAAAACATAAGTGGGCAATTGAACTTAAAATTGCCTTCACTGAAAATTAAAAAAAAAATAAAACTTTTTATACATCCAAAAAATATATATTTCATATCATTTTTAATTAATATTTTAGTATTATTCTTAATATATTTTTACATTTTGTATCTTTAATATTTAAAATGCATTTACAAATTTAAATTTATACTAATTATTTAACAAAAATATAACATACATTTTTTAAAATTCTAATTTAAATTTCTATCGTTAAAATATTCTGGATTATATAATTTTACACATACACAAATAAACAATACTTGGTTCTAGACAATATATATTTATAAATTTAAATATACATTTATCTAACAACCATATGTAATTATTTTTTAATTGTTCTAATTTAAATGACATCATTCCTGATTATCTCTCAAGATGTTATGTTAGTTTTAAAAATTGTAATGTATAGATAAATAATTAAAACTTCCCTGAATAAATCACAAAATCCTGAAAAACACATCCAAAATACTGAAAAAACCCATAAAATACTGAAAAAAAACCTAAAACCCAAGTGGTTTGTTTTTTTTATGAAAAAACCCGGGTTTTTAACAACCCTGGCCTGGCAATTCCTCTACAGTTGGGGCAGTCAAGGAACAGGCCTCAAACTCTTTGTATGTCCTGTCCGGAATGGGGAGAGGGCAGTTTCGTCCTGCCTGCATATTTGCTTGTTTTTTTACCTCTATATCAAGAATGATGCGTTTGCCTAACTCCCTCTTAAGCAATTGATATGCAATGATTTCAAAATATAAATACCTTGTCTTCGTCAATGACATGTGATGCCAGCGTCTCGTCCCACCCTTCCAAGAGCCCCTCCTCCCTGGCTACCTCACCAACGTTAATCCATTCCATGGACCTCATTTTTCTGCAAATCTCAGCACACAGTGTAGACTTGCCTGTGCCAGGAGTGCCTGAGGAAAAACATAAAACGTCATAATTTTTCAAAACATGCCCAGAAAATAAGAAACTTTCTTATTGTCTAAACTTTTTAGTGAATACAACAATGGTTCAAGTCATACCTCATGCTCATGGGCAGGTACAGGTGTAAACAAAAAAAAAAGTACCCACTAGTGATTATTTCGGCCGTTAGTCATCCTATGGAATCAGACCTTTTTGACTTTGTGAACAAATAACATTCTGAGTTAAATGCTTGACACAAAATTTGCATAAGGGGCCGTCTTCATATTAAAAATGTTACCAACTTCAAAATTTTCAATAGGAACACCCCTTTTTGAATCCATATTTCAAATTTATGACATTTTTTAACACTAACTACCAAGTTTTTGTTTGTTTTTAAGCATTATTAGTGGAGTTAGAGACGTGCAAAGTTTAGGGGCCGTAATGTTAAATGAGTTGCACATAAAAAAACTATCTCAATCTATAAATAATTAAGATAATGAAACAAATTTTTTACTGAATAATAATTATAATAACCCAAACAAAATGCATACACTATTGGGGTATTTAAAACAATTTTAATATTTTTAAATAAGTATTATATAATTTAAAAAAAAATTATGAATAGAAACCCCTTAATATTTTTACAGAAATGAATTTAAGACATAAAGTTTGCGAAATCCCAATTTTAGCTTCCACACTATGTTTATAACGTAAAAAGTGGAAGGTTTTATAATCGTTCAGTCCATCTGTCTGTAATATAAAATATATCTGTAAAATAAGCAAAATCGCATCATGTACAGGGTTCATACAACTTTTGGCTATCCAAATTCCAGGCCTTTTCAAGGCTTTACCAGGCCTTTTTAAGGATTTTCCAGGCCACCATATTACACAGTGAAATGAAACTTCGATAACTCAAAATCAACTTAAGAGTTATTGAAGATCAACTAGTTGAATTAAAATTCGAATGTAAAATTACTGTAAGTTACAGAACTATATATTGAGTTAAAAATGATCTTATTATCAACCATATTGCCTTAACCCAGACCAGAAACATCAAACTAATTTCTGAAACTATACGGAAATAAAATAACGAATCATGTTAATGTGTAGACAAAATATAATCAACTTGTTCTAATAGCTTAAATATAAAATATATGAAATGATCAAACTAGTACCCAAATATAAAAAATTAAACCACTAATCCGGACACTTTTGAATTTCGGCGATAGTCCGAAAATTTCCAGATCTCCATTTTTTTGTTGCTAAAACCTGTCTAAAGCAGAAACCCTAGTATAGACCGAAGTAAAGAAAATGTCAAAAAAAAGCTTCAAACTTAAATTTAAAAAAAATCTAAACAATCAAGGTGTTCTTGTAATCACAAGGTCACGACTCACGAACACTTGATCAAAAGAAAACTTGGTTGATCCATTGGCCTGAACCGCAGCTACAAAAGTAACGAGACGCGCTTCCGATCACGCAGAGGCAAAAACAACCTATCAATCATTATGAGACAATGCAACATCATTGGTGGATTTCGTAAAAATTACTAGGCAGCAAAATAAGTAAATCAGGAATCATTATTGGATTGCACTGGCCGGTAACCGATATTCGAAGACATTCACAGACTTAGTTCATCTTCAAATTTTAATTAGTTTTTGTATTTTTATTATTATAATTTATTATTTAAACTTGCTGTTTATTGAAATTTAAGTATAGTTTTCACTGATACAGACCGAGAAAGGAGGAAACTTTTTCGGGGTGTAAATGTTACGGGTTTCGGGGGTGTTAATGTTGAAATTTAATAAATTTCAACAAAAAACAAGTTTAAATAATACATTTTAATGATTAAGAACAAAAATTAATTAAAATTTGGAGATGAATTAAGATTATACTAAGGTGTCTTCAAATATCGGATGCCGACAAGTGCAATCTCCCACTAGAAGAGGATCGTCTATACCTGATCAAAAGTATGCAATCCAATAATGCTTCCTGATTTACTTATTTTGCTGCCTAGTAATTTTCACGGCAACCACCGATGAGGTTGCATTGTCTCCTAATGATTGAGTTTTTTTTCGCTCTGCCTGATAGGAAGGTAGTTCCGGTTCAGGCTAATCGGACCAACCAGAACATTTTCTTTTGATCCTTTAGTAGTGATCACAAGAAAAACCTCAACCTGCTGTTTAAGTAACCAAAATGAAAAAAAAAATCCCTTATATATATTTTTTTAATTTGAAAAATTTCCTGAGAACTAGTTGTTTTCAAAAACCACCACACCCTAAAAAGTACAAGAAGTGCAAAACAGTAAGAATTCCACAACCTTCTGATCGCGTCCACATCCCCCGATCCAAGTGATTGACACTTGAGGGGTGGTTCGGAAATGCGCAGAAAAAAGATGTTTCGTCCACCGCTACGCTAGTTCGATTAAATTTTGAATCGGAATAAAAACTGGAAATTCAAGGAATTTCCAGGCTGTCTGTGGATTTTCCAGGCTATTTAAGGCCTTGAAATGAAAAAATGAAATTCCAGGCTTTTCCAGGCCGCGTGCGAACCCTGCATGTAATTTATGGACGCCCCCGCCCCATATACCGTGAAAATAATTTGATGAAACATTACATCACAAAACATGAAGAGTAGGTATATTGTATATAAATTAAGGGAGGAAGAATTTTTTAACTCAACATATTCTGGGGTAATCGGAGGGAGGGGGGTTTGAGGGCGTAAAGTTGAGGGGGTGCGTTGTTAGCCCTGGGGGGATCGCCACCTCTGTTCAGGGCACACGGTAAATTATCATTGGTGTGGTTACTTCAGTTAACCTGCCCACGGTAGAGGTGAGAGTTGCATTAAAGCAACACACAGGCTAACATTTGCAATTAAATTTTAAGTAAAAATAATAAAGATAACTGTACAAGGTAAGATATGCCCGATTTCAAAGCCAATGTTGTTATGTACTAAATGCAAATGTTTTTTTTTCCAAAAGGACCAACAAAATTAAAAAAGGAAATTGTAATTAATGTAAAATTAGAATTTCCTATTCAATATTTAAAAAAAAACTCGCACAATACAAAAAGGCATTTAAAAAAATTAGATGGCACACAATTAAAAAAAAAGCCAACTAGGTAACCCAGGAAAACCAATCAAGAGGCACCGTCAACCAGGAATGAATATAAAAAAATTAGTGTTTTTTTATTACGACTTTTTGAAACATATAATCCACCTTCAATTGACTTTTTTACGAATTACATCTTACCACGTGGCTGTGCTACACGCATCATATATGTAAGGTATATATTTTAAAATATGTAAAATCACTCTTGTACAACCGATCAATTCGTTTAAACTACCTGTAATTAATATATTTGGAATGCGACGTCCCATATTTCTGCGAATATTTTAAGCTTCTTCTTGCCGACTACAGTTCAAATCAAAACGTAAACAAAAAGCAAAACGTGGTTTCGGTATTCAGCAACACTGTTACTTGTCTATTTTATTATTTTTAACACACCTTACAAACGGATTTGCAAGTATGTTTTAGGTGTTGAATACAGTGAAACTAAATTATTTTCAGAGCCATGATTGGTGAATCAATGTCACGTGAAATCAATACACTAATCGGAGCACTGAACGAATTTAAAGCAAGTGTGAATGTTAGTGGATACGTCACGTAAAACAAGTTTTTTTTGTATTAAAATAAGAAATACAAACCTATTCGTATAAATAAAATAAGCCACGAAATTGAGACAAAATTATGGTAAACACTTTTGATTTTACTATAATTTAGTATGAATAATAAAATTCAGGTTACGTAAACTTTTTCCCCAAAATTTATTTTAACTTTATAAATAAGTTTTAACCGTGGTCTGCTCAAAAGTTTTGTTGTAACCATGGCAAGTCAAAGTTGTTTTTATTGAACATTGAAGTTTGCTGAGATTAGTGTTGACCGTTGAGTTTGTGTTTAAAAATCGCCTTTTTTGGAAACACTTGTGATATAATTGGTGCTTAACATTGGACTATATTAAAATAGGTATGTGAATTCTTAATTGCATCATTACTTAAACTGTAATTTCGGACGAAACGCTATAACGGAACTTATTTGCATTACGTTTACCGGTGGGGCATTTACATATATCGAAACAATGTTTGTGGTCCAAAACTTTATTTCCGTTTAACTTTTGATAGTCAAAGTTTAAAATAATGGAAATTGATTATTTTATTTAAAAAAAATATATACAAATGTAAAAGAGTAATTTGTTTACCTTTACTTTTAAATGACGTAGTTGACACCTGTCAATGTTGTTAGCTTATTAACGAAACCACCAAGTTTATGAAACATAAATTAAATTTTATTTTAAAGCAATTCCAATGCGTTTTTTCCTATCAAATTTCGGAACATATTTTTAATCAATTGAAAATTGTTCCACTGGATATTGAATTTTGTAAGTTGTACCTGCAACTTTTAATTTCTATTTTATATAAAGCTTATTTAATAAAAAAAAGTTTTCAAAGAGTTTTAACACTTAAAATTTAGTTAATATTTTTTAATTTCACTACACTATTCTTATGTTATTTTAGAGATAAGTTTGTTTCAATTCAAAGAGATAGAATTACCAAAAGTATGCAAACTGAATGTAATTTAAATGCTAAGAAACTAAATGTCTAAAATGAAAATCATATGTTTCACTATTTAATGTCCTCAATAAATGCATTAACTACACTTATGGCCATTTCAAAAACTAATCAATCATACGTTAGGTAAATATTTAAAGACTTCCCCACAAATTTTTTGTTTTGATAAAGTACGCAAAACAATAATATTCTAAGTTTGTATTTGTTCCTTATGAGGCTGTTTCTGTAAATAAGCTTTATACTTGGTTGAAAGTTTGCATAAATTATGTTTTAGTTGTAGAAGTAGTGATTGCTTTCCAACTTTGAAAGTTTGATTTTCTAACTTTTAAGAAGTTATTTTTTATTATACTAGGGGCTTTTCCCGGATCAGATTTACTGTACTGTCCCCCTTGGCGCAATTTTTTTGGATTTGGCGATAAATAATTTTTTCTGGCAACCTGTAACCGACTGAAAATTCGAATTCTATGACTTCGCACCGATGACGTTTTCCGGCAACCCTCATAAGAGATATTCCCATACGATCTTTTATTTGAATCTGAAAATACGGACTTTTGGCGCGATTTTGGAAAGTTCGACAAGGGGGACCGTACAGTAAATCTCTACCGCTTTTTCCCCACCTGTTAATTCTCACTTGCCGCTTTTATCCAGTTGCTTCGTTCTCAACTAGAGCAAATAACGCACTCAGGTAGTTGCTTAGCCCCCAATGGACTGTTTTGTGGATCTTTGAGGCTTAGCTCTCAATGTAACTCTGTGTCCTCTAATCATAATGATCCTACTCATTTTGAACGATTTAAGATACTTTAAGAGCTTTGCTCTCAGATAGGTTTTATTGATGTTAACTAGTTCAAACCACCCCGATCACTGTCATTTTGACCACTTTCCTGTTCAATTTATTTATTACTTATTAAATCTTGTAATTAAAGTCCAATTTTTTCGTTGTGATGGCATCACGCCTGAACGGCTAGACCGATTTCACTAATTCTTTTTTCCGTTGTGTTTGTTATTGTCAGGAGAAGATTCTTAATGAACGAGTTATTCGAAATTCGAACCCGAACGGGTGTAGGAGTGTAAAACGTGAGCCGATTTCTCCATAGGAATAGCATTGTAAGATTAGAATTTATACTTTTTATTTTACTTTAAAATAAATTTCAGCATGTTCAACGCGAACGAAACTTAAATAAGCACGTCAGAGCATGCGAGTTTAATTTGTAGGATTTTATTTGAATATCATTATTTTATTTATTGAATTGAAATCTTTTGATTTTTTTTTGTTTCCGAATTTAATTGATGTTTACAAATGGTAAGAAGTGAAGATATTGCTACAATGTATCATGGCAGTAAAGGCGATTACTATTCTAGATCTGATGAATACTTCTAAGAAACGTTAATTCCCTCTATGTCTAGCGTAAAAACTTTATGTTTATGAAACTGTCAATTTGGTACAGCTATGATATGGCCAATTGAATGTTGGCATTGGCAGCTTTTGGCGAAGTTAAAAATTTAGCGTAGGGTAGCTATTCTCATCCAGTTGTATGGGTTAAGGGTTAGTTTGAATTATCGTCGCACTAGAGCTATACAAGAGGGATATTGACCATGGGCGTCTTTATTTTGAACCACAGTCATGTGACGAGCCAACACCTGATTGCAACTTTTACATCGTACGCAGCGTCGGGACTTTGAAAAATATGTAATGTGCACTCCCACCACATGGGGTATTATTCTTTGGAAATTTTTGGCTGCATTTGCCAAGGTTCGATGGATTTTTCGATCAACCTTCTACTAGAATTCAATACACATAGTAAAGACAAGACAATGTCTGTCGGGTCAGCTAGTATGTTATAAATAGCAGATACCAAATTAAAAAAATAATTCAAACCTAGATAAAATAACATCAAGAGCTAACAAATGTTAATTTTCTTTTTTTTAAGATTTTCTCTTTTAGTTAATTTGCATTGAATTTGAAAAATGGTTACGTATGCAACAAGTTTTGTGGTCAAATTAGTTGCTGATTTTAAACTAATTTTAAATTTGTTTTGGATCAATCCAAAATGAAACAAGAAGTTCATAAAGAACTAAAATAGCCTACTTTCCTGTTACTTAAATACTTACTGAAGTTCTAATCGGGAAAAAAAACTAGGTTCCTAAAGTAAATATCATCAACAGCCGTTTCTACACTAGATTTATACACATTAGAAAAAAAAATCGAAACACAGCACCCAGCTATAATTTAAACTTCTAAAAGCCAAAATCAACTATTTTCCTTAATATTCTTTCGCAAACTAAATAAATATTATTTATCATCTGCTCGTGATTTATTTGTAGTTCGTAGAATAATTAAATATTTATTAATAACAAAAGTAATGAAACTACTCCGAACTGCATTAAAAAATAAGAAATGTAAATTAAAACTAAGCATAATTGCATGCAAAAGTATGCCTTGCCGCTTTCTTGGTAGATAATTAATGAATAATCAAAGAATCAAATTGTGCTACATTTTATGACGTCATTCCAAACTGATTCATGAAAATATTATTTTGCTTCAAATATGTTTAAATAAAGTTTCTCATGCCATTGTTGATTTGGCAACAGTGATTTAAATGACTCAAAATTGAATTTCAATGCTAATTCAATGGGAAATTTGCCGAAAGATAGTAGATTTATGTCCGTCCGGACGTACAGACAGACGGACAAAAAGTATGAAAGTTGGGTATCTGAGGTCATAGCTTTCTAACAAAAAAGAATTTTTAAGATCCGATGGATAGAACCGATTTTGGAAGGGGGTACGGACGACGGACAGACAGGCAGACGAAAGACAGACATACGAACAGACAGACAGATGGACATCAACCGCATTTCAATACCTACAGTGATTTAAATGACTCAAAATTGAATTTCAATGCTAATCCAATGGGAAATTCGCCGACAGATAGTAGATTTATGTCCGTCCGGACGTACAGACAGACGGACAAAAAGTATGAAAGTTGGGTATCTGAGGTCATAGCTTTCTAACAAAAAAGAATTTTTAAGATCCGATGGATAGAACCGATTTTGGAAGAAGGGTATGGACGGACAGACAGACGGACATCGACCGCATGTCAATACCTACTCTTTCATTTTTTTTTAATTCTTTCAAATTAAAAAAAGAAAAGTAGGCTAAAAATTATCTTTCATTTGATGAAGAGACACCCCACAACAGCTCAGTAGATGTTATGTATATATATATTTAACAAATTTTATATCAATACCTTTACTTTTATTAAAACCAGTAGTTGCAGTTAAAACATAAGAGCTATGAGTTCCACATTTGACAAGTTGAGGTTTTGGCAAATTTTCACAGCATTTTCAGAATTTGTTTTTTAAAATATTTTTATTAATATTTATTTAAACTATGTATTTTTATTTTTAATTAAAACCCAGTAGTTGCAGTTAAAAATAAAAACCACAAACTATAGTTTAAAACATAATTTTGACCATTTCTGACCACTTTTAGAGGGTTAAAACCTCTCTTAACCAGTGTCCAAATCCTGTAGTGGCCAAATTAATTTTTACTGCTTCACGCTTCACAAGCAACTTCACCTCGTGTTACCCCCCCCCCCCCCCCCTTAAATACATCAATGGGAGATTCCACCTTTTCATCTTAATGGCTATTAAGAAATTAATTTAGAACATTTTTTTTTTAATGTAGGGACTGGGCGGCATTTATGTCGCCCAGTGATTTAATGATTAAATCACTATGGGACAACGAAGGGGAACTTATAAATGTACCTAAGCTAAGTTGAAGCGAAATGTCAAACGTTTCGAGATTTGACTTTTTGAAAGTCAGTAGTGTAAAAACTCATTTCGAAGATTTTATGTTTAGTTTTTTCTTGTTAATTTGTCTAGTAATTATTACAGATATTTGAACATATTTTCTTAAGTTTTTGGTTTATAGCAAAACTTAATTTTTTTTGTTTTGATTAAGTTGTAATGTTAAAAGAAAGATTTTAAGAGAAGATTAAAAGAGTGTCGGAACTTGCCATTTCTTAAATTGGTCTTTTTAATTATGCAGTTGAATGTATGAATGTTGTTGTATGAATATAGTAGGTGCTGAAGCTGATGTTTTTTTTTATATATTTATCTTCGACTTAAATTTGATATATTATATTTTTTCCCATCTTACAATCCATCATACATCTCCCATCCTTATTCTGACTTACAAAATAAATTTTCGCGCTAGTGATTATCCTGATATCTCCTCCGCCCTAGTCTAACTATTTTTACAATGTAAAATTCTTTAAAATACACTGGCTTAATTAGTTATTAATTAAATTATTATCTTAAAACGCTTATTTTACTTGTACATAAAACACTGAACAAATTAAATTTAATCAAAAATTAAATTTAAAAACGTCAAACAATTAATTTTCCCCAAATTATAGAAATAAATTGTTTAAAAAATTATTTCAAACTAGTTGTACCAGACAGTTGTACTTGCTTTTGAAATATTTATAAAACGGTCAAGTATAAACGTTATACTATCAATTAAATATACATTTAATGCATATTAAATACACAACATCACAACATTTAATTGATTTTCACAATTATTTTTTTTAGTTATTAACTTAACATTATTATTATTTTTATAAATTAGTAAATATTTGAAAACTCAGGGCTGCCAGACTTCCGCCGAACGACGGAATTCCTCTCTTTTTTATTTTCGAAAAAAATCCGCTTTTTGCAAGTTTTTCGAAAATTCCTCTTTACCAACTTTTTCAACAGATAATTCATTGACAAATTGATTAAAATATACCTTATTATCCGATTGCGGTTAGGTCCAAATGGCTTAGGGTAATCAGTCTTACTGTAATTACTAAATAAACCAAATCACAAATCCTAAATTAAAAATAAAATTACAGGATCGTGAATAAATCATTCTTTTTTGTTTTCACATGAGATTTTGTATTTAATTTTTTTTCCTCCATATCGGCTTTGGCCGATGATAATAAATTTAATGATAAATTTGATGATTAAAATAATAGGTCCATCAGCCGATTTAATTTTTTAACAATCGGTAACCAATTGGCATCGGCCAAAAAGCGGTATCCGTCGAGCCCTAGTTTTTATTATAAGTCATGCAGTTGTGGATTTTTTGCGTCATAAGTGCTTAGTTTTTGGGGAAAAGGGTACGTAAAAGTGCTTAATTTTTACAATGAACTTTGGCTATGCACCCTGTGTCTTCTCCTAACGACAAAAACAACTCGACACCTTCCAGGTTAAAACTGACACAACCCTACAACTCTAATCAAAATATAAAGTTTTACTTGAAAAGGCAGCTAAACGAGCGGCCAAGCTTCGTTGCACGCGTCTTCTACAGGGAAGTAGGTCCGGATTTCAAGTAATAAGACAGCAAAATTCAGGTGAAACGCAACATCGCGCCGGGTAATAGCTTTGCTCCGAGCGGGTCGCGATCCTGCAATTGACCCCTCCCGACATGCAGGAAAAGTTCTCTGGAGACCATCGAGTTAGGAAAAAGATTGGCGTGAAATGATTGAAGCCGTCAGAAAGTCGCCAAGTAAGCCCGAACAAACCGCTCACCCAACGTTAGTTCAATGTAAAACGCATCATTTTATTCTTTAAAAAGGGGTGGTTATTTAAAAAAAAATGACTGTTTGGGCTGTTGTTGGCTGTAGCACGAGATCTGAATTTACACAAAATGGTAGTAATTTCCTTCACAAGTAAGAAAAATGCGTTGTAATTATAATTTTTATTTGAGGAGGCAGAAATCGCCAAGTCCATGTAGCCCATGCAAACTCCACTGTTCTTGAGTTCAGATCTGGTTTCATATATCCTTAAATCAGGGTTGCCACTTGCAACTAAAATGCAACTATTTGCAACTATTTTCAACCCTAGGCAACTATTGCAACTTTTTTAGGCAAAATCAAGTCAAAAGCAACTATTTTTTACCATCCATGCAACTTTTTTTTGAAATTTGCAACTATTTTGCTCCATGTTTTCCCCAAAATAAGTTAAAAAATCCTAAAAACAGAGCAAATTAATGCTTGTCGAAAAATGCAAAGAAACTACATGGCATCATGCAACTACTTATTGGAACGATGCAGAAATAACATTTTGCGTCAATGTCAGTGTTTAAGCCCTAGTAATATACACAGCAGTATAAGTATTACCAGAGTTGGGAAACTGGCTGAAACTTTTGCATTTACTGGTATTGATGCAATAAATGCTAGAGATGAGTGGAGAATTTTACAAGGAGAAATTCCAGCGTATGAAGAAGCCACAAGAATTGACCACTATTGGAGGAAAATTTTATGTCGGAAGACATCACTTGGTAACCTGAAGTATCCAACTTTAGGAACTCTAGTACCAGCTTGTCTTTCTTTAGCGCATGGCAATGCTGATGTGGAGAGAGGCTTCTCTGTCTCTCGTAGAGTACTTTCAGAAGATAAGTGTCGAATGTCAGAAAGTTTTAAATGAGCGGCTTGTTATTAGAGATGGATTGAAAAAAATATGCTAGCATTTCTGATGTTACAATAACAAAGGATTTATTGAAATTAGCTTTGAATGCACATAAATCGTATGTTGACCATGTTGCAGAAGAAAAGAAAAAGGCTGAACTCCAAAAACGACAAAACATAGAAAAACAAGAGCTATTATTAAAAGAACAAGCAATGAAAGCTGATCTTGAAGAAAAGAAAAAATCAATCAAAGATTTAGAAGTTAAAGCACTGGCCACGTCGAAAGATAAAAAAGAAGTGGGAAAATCTGCCCTATCTCTATTTAAAGAAGCGAATGAGCGGTTAAAGCAAGGCATAAAGGACAACGACTTAAATTCAGTTCGTGTTGCCCAGGGTATGTTGGAAGGGGCAGAAAAACTGCGAGAGAAGGAAAAAGAACACGAAGAGAAAGAAGAAAAACTAAATAGAATAGTCAACAAAAGAAAGTCAAATATAATTGATGTTATGATGAAGCGAAAAAAAGGATTTGATGTAAATAAATGCATATTAGGATAATTAAAGCTGCCATTTTTTATTTTCTACAATTCGTGATTGATTGTTATTATATCTAAATTTTGCCTTTTTTAAAACTTAGTTTTCTAACCAAATTGTTAATTTTTGAATTAATTGAGGATATTTTTGCAACTAGTACATTTTTAATATCATATACAACTATTTTTGCAACTAAATTTAAACCTAGATGCAACTATTTTTGCAACTATTTCGGTTGTTTAAGGCAACTAAAGCAACTATTTTTATTATTAGAACCAGTGGCAACCCTGTTAAATGCTTGAATTTCGATTTCCGAGATTCTAAGCGACCCGAATTTGTTGGTCCTTTACTTCTTGGAGATTTTTGGTTTCATGGAGGTGGTGTAGCTGCTATACCACCTGGGACTTGTAACAACAACAACAACCTCCACTGTACAATAGCGCCAAATAGTTCTCCGTGAGGTCTTGTTCAGGCTTACTACAGAGCGATCGATGGCTTCACTTGGCGAACCGGTTTTTGTATTAGTTTTTGCCCGGCAGCATCTCCATCTTATTCTTAACTCTATGCTTGAGACACACCAGCGAATACGCCCACCCTTGTCTTCCTTCCTTGTCCATATATAATATCGCGCTGAAAGTAGAGAAAGGACGTATGTCCTATTGTATTAGCATGACAGAAGCGTCACTTTTCTGCGAACAGTTTATGCTATATAATAAAGTATGCTGTAACAATGGGGTTTGACTTTTGAAGGGGTGGGGGTTAACCGCAGCTTTACTGAAGAGGTTGTATTTGATGGCTGATTTTTTTGTATAATGCGATCGCTTCTAAGAATATACACACCGATTTGTTTTTAAACTTGAAGTTAATAGAAACGTAGAAAAATTAAAGCATTGCAAAACTCACAGAAGCAAACTTGACCTTTAACTATAAACCAAAGAGTTCTATAGTAGGGTAGAGACTGAACCTACCAACCGCATCATGGACCAACACGGAGACAATATAGGGTGGCATGTAGGGCCCGATGGCCGAGTGGTTTGGATCGCGGGCCATAACGCTAGCAGTCCGAGCACTGTAATAGGTGCGGGTTCGATTCTCCCCTTTCCCCTGGATGTATTTCCTTTCTCAGTATCAAAATTATAAATTAACTAGCACTTTTGCCACTCTATTCGGGCTCCATAGTGATCCATGGCTGCCGATGGCAGCTCAGTACGAGTCGTTCCTCTACCCTACTATAGAACTCTTTGCTATAAACGAAGACTTTATGAACGCCATTAACACCTTCATCTCCGTATAAAAACGTTAACTGTAAGTTTTTGAATTTGATTTTTCCCTTCCCATTTGAATAAATTTTACCTTGAAGATTTAAAATTACCTTTACAATTTCTCACGATTAGATACTCATAGTTTTATGACCTTTAATGTACTGAGTCATTTCTATTATGAAGTGGTACTAATAATTGCCGATGACTCATATACATTTGTCTGCAGCAATTTCAAAATAGATGACTTGGCTGTTTTCTTTCTCGTAATGGCGACCTTTATTATTGCCGCCGAGGCAATTTCCCTCTTGTAAATTTCCTTCCTTTTTGTTTTGTTTTACAGGAAATGTTTTTTGCACTGACAAAATAGTAAATCGTGTTCTGTTTGGGCTATTATTTGTTGCATTATTACAAAAATGTACTTCATTACCTTGAAAACAAGTAATTTCAAAATAATTCGTTTTTCCCTTTCTCTTCATACTTTTTCTTTACTAAGCTTATGTGTTATATATTTAAAATGGTCGTAAGCTTGAGATGGTGAATGGATAAAAATTAATCGTTGTGGATTGGTGTTGAATGAAATTATTAGGCTGTTGAGATTTTTAAGTTATCTTGCTGAAAACTAAGGTAGATTAAGAAAAATATGACAGTGGAATTTATTTGAAGTACTTTCTCGGGATTTTTGTTGCAATTTTGTTAAATATTATTTTAAAATTTTAGTTATACATTTTAATAATTTAATTATGCTTCACAAAAAGGAGTTTTATTTGAGTCCTTTGGGTGTTCCGGGATGGTCTTTGAATCCGGGACCGAACTCTCAACTGAGCTATTTCGCGGCAGACCAAAATTCAAACAAATAGTTCAAATGGTTGTGAGGTTTCAGTCTATAGTTAAACTCATAGTTTCCTTGCACAGAAGCCACGACCACGGGCGGAGCTATAAAACGCGCGGAGCAATCAGATGAAGACAAAATAAAACGGCTGAAATTTCCTCTTCATCTGATTGCTCCGCGCGTTTTATAGCTCCGCCCATGGTCGTGGCTTCTGTGCAAGGAAACTATGAGTTTAACTATAGTAAATTTTACGTGGTAAAAAAAACATAAAAAAAACCTGATTCACTTTAAACAGCACATTTTTACAGAAAAAAAGGTTAAAGAAAAAGCAGTTGTTTTCCATAATTATTTATATTTAAGTTTTTTTTTTCTATAAAGTTAAGTTGTTTTTTTTTCAGTGTGTGCCCATTACTCTTGAAAATCATGCTTGACGCCCGAAATTAGTCTTCCCAAGTTCCCATAGTTGAAGGATTTAAAAAAAATGCATTTCCCTTTATAAGAATTCACACTTTCTGCTAATCTCATGTCATGCCAAACAAAACACGTAGTCTAAAAGCTTAATTTTTAGCTTTTAACCCTTTTCGCCATTTCTTTAACCCAAGCTGTTTCTCTACTGCAAATTAGTGAAGGTAAT
>JAFNEN010000848.1:257500-277500 GCA_019343175.1 Oedothorax gibbosus | reverse complement strand
CGATATGTCTAATCTATTACAAATGGTATTTTTATCGTCTTACCATTTAAGGGCAACAAATTATATCATTAGATTCCTCCAATAACTTTTCTTTTTAAATTTCTTAAAAAGTAGGCATCAAAATTACCGACTGACATTCATGCTCTTGCACTTTAAAGGTCACTTAAATGGTTCAAATTTTTGTAAAAAAAAGTTTACGAGTTTATTTTATACGAGTTGAATAATTTTTTTAAAAAAGAAAATCGGTTGTTATGCTAGTATTAAAAAGAAGGCATTCATTCGGTACAATCACCACCCCAACATTTTATGCGCAGATACTAGAAACATCAAGACCATTTTAAAGCGTATAAGTGAAAGTTTGTCTTTTTGAAGCTACAAATTGCAAATCGATGGCATTTCAAATCCCATAGCTGGGGGAGCATCAGCTTAACTAAAATAGATTTTTTCGAATTTGATATTCAAACTAGCAGTGAATTTTCGTTTTATAAGAAGAAAAATTGACTTGATTTTATGAATCGAGAAGACATTTCAATTTCCAAATAGGGAATTACAACATTTTTTCTTTGCTTTAAATTGACTGCATATAGTCCCGAATTGTATAAAAACTATTTTTTAAAATTTTCTGAGACATCTTTAACTTTAAATTAAAAATTTTAAATAATAGTTTTGATATATCAAATTATCAATCTCAAACAGTAAGTCACGTGATATTCTCGTGACGTACACTCTTAAAACAAACGAGCGGTTTTAACTCAGTCTGAGTTAATTTCCACTCCTTTCCGTGCCGAAAATGCACTTCTCCTATAGGAGTGAATTTCACTCTTTTTCGGAGTGGGTAAAAGAAATAAAAGAAAACAATCTGCGTCCTACACTCTTAAAACGAGCGGTTTTAACTCAGTCTGAGTTAATTTCCACTCCTTTCCGTGCCGAAAATGCACTTCTCCTATAGGAGTGAATTTCACTCTTTTGTTTTAAGAGTGTAGTTAATGTCTAATACGTGTTAACGTTTAATGTCTGTAATCGGCAGCACTTTCTTTAAAAGGAGTTGAGTTTGTGCAATAACAGTCACTTGGCACTAATAAATACCTCCCTATCAACCACGTTTCCGACTCTTTTTAGTGAATTAAAAACTATGTGACTATATTCAATAAATTTTTACATGATTATAATTTTTTTTCATGTTTAGAAGGTATATTATTAAAGGACTTGGCTACTTATGGGGATACGGTACTCAAAAATTGGTCAAAATATCGATTTTTAAGTTTTTACTTATTATTCACAATATTTTTCTGAACATTTACTGAAAGTTTCATAATGATATCTTTTGTAGAAAAAAAAGTTATTAAATATTTTACGGAGTCACATTCCTATGAGTTTGAATACGTATTTCGTCTGTTTTCAACCTGTTTTCTTTGTTTCGCGTTTTTCAATTCTTGTGTTTAATAAATCCCTAAGGCTATTTTTGCTAATTAAGTTAGAATTTTGAAATTTTTAACCTATGTTCTTATATAAATGGTGCACAAAATTGTGCTTGGAATAAGGTCTACTATGTATGTTTTTTTAAAAAAATGTTGAATTCAATAATTTGTAATTTTTTTTGTGAATTTCAGTATAAATGCATATTACTTTTTAACTATGTAGCTCACATTTTAAAATCTATGTACAGTTCTTAAAAAATAGTTCTAAAAACAAACTATAAAAGTTTGGTGGAGTTATTCTCAAAATTGAAGGAAGAGTAGCGTTTTAATAAAATTATTATTATTTTTTTTTTTAAAAATGAAAAACTACTTTTAAATATTTGTTTTTATTGCTAGAAAATGTTTATTTAGAGTGAACGTTATATAAAACCACGATAATTTGCATGTTTATGTTATTATTTCTAGAAATAATGTTTTGGGTACCGTATCCCCTTATATGCACTTCCAGGCGCATTACTGGCATTATAATTGTGTTTGTTAAGCTATATTGTATTTGCAAATGATAGCGAAAATTCCTTGGAGACCTTTAACGATTCATTGTACGAGTCAACGTCATTGTTCTCACATATCTTGAATAAACATTGACGATGCTGTGAACATTATAAAAAAATTTTTAAGACGTGTTTGAAAAACTACAGTAAGTGCCATTTTTAAAAAATGGCCTGTGCATAAAACACAAGTATTTTTTAATACCTAAACATGGCACATGTTACAAATTAAATAACTATTATTCATACCTTGGATAAAATAGCGAAATAATATTCCAGGAAAAAATTATTTTCTAAGCTAAATTACTTTGAAATTGAATGTTTGGATGCTTGAAATTGGACATTTTTACCGACGTTTTTTTTTTAATATGATAAATGTATTGGCTTCAACCGCCCTATAATTCCGCTTTCTGAAATTGGTTCGAACCTATTTTTTTTCTTCAATGTATTATTTTACAGTGGACTATTCAAACCAATTTCAAAAGGTGGAATTAAGAAACATTTAAGCCAGCTACATTTAACATATATAAAACGTTTGCAAAAATATTCGATACAGCCGGAGTAAAATTTGGCTTAGAACATTATTTTCCCCATAGAAGATTCATTTATTATTTTATCGTCCAAACTTTTCGTTGTATCAAGCAATTTCAATTGCAGTGGGTGTCAGCTCAGTTGTTATCCTTGTAATATGTGCTCTTCTATAATTCTTGTGCGTTGTTTCCTAAGTATTAAAATTTTTAGAATTGTTAAGTACATGTTTTTATTCATTAAATATTTTTAAATGCATGAAATTGGATTACATATTAAACCATATCACTTCCATATATTATTTTAAAACTTTATATTTTTTCGGTTATAATCCTAAAACAACTTCTCATAATTCTCTCTTTCAAGTTAATCTAATTTATGGTTTTGGTATCTAAGAATCGTAAACATCAATAAAGTAATATCAAGATCCACTTGTGAAACTTGCGCATATGTAATGAAGGACAAAAAGTTAATAATAGTATATTCTAGATGATGAAAGGAAAGGAAGTGGTGCATTATTTAATTATGTTTCACTAATAAAATAAAATTAGTTTTTTTTATTTCTATTGAATTGCTCTTCTAATTTTCTTTTTCAATTTCCTGGATTGACTGGATCAGGCGGAAAAAGTGAAAGGAACTTCAAAATGCATCTGGAGTTTATATATTTTGTTTTATGAATGCTATCAGTAAATTTAATTCACTTTTCTGTTTCCGTGGCTTACGTTAATAGTTATTTAAGCAACTAGTGCCGAAAATAATACTTTATTAAGCGAGTGGCTTTTATTTCACGAGACCGTAGGTCGAGTGAAATAATGACAAGATGTTAATAAAGTATAATTTGGCACGTGCTTGCTTACAATATTTTTTATAATAACGTGCAAAAAGTATTTCTATCAATGAGTGATTTTCATGACATCATTTGATTTAGTTTCCATGGCGATATTCGAAAATGCAAAGTATTAAAAGAAAAGTTGTAAAAAAAATTTCTATTTTGAATCAAAATAGTATTGTTTGGCGTGAAATTTGTGTTCTTACTTTTGTCTTATTTAATTTCCTTTAATATTTTTTGTAGTACTTGTAGTTTCAATTGAGATATTAGAAAATGCAAAAGTAATGAACCAATAGAAATAAGTGAGTTTCATGACATCATTTAGTTTCCATGGAGATATTCATGACATTATTTTGTTTTTCTACCAATCAGATACTCTTATTTACTTTACCGCACTAGTGCCGAAAGTACTACTTTCGGCACTGTCTGTGACGTAAGCACTTAAAGTGTCATTTTCGCAACGATTTATGAATGAATATGATATAAAAAAAGTGAACTTTTTTGCACGTTGCTATAAAAATCCTATTTAAGTTTTTTCTTGTTAACTGAACTATGTATTAAAATTTTGAATTTCTATTTCGAGATTTTACATTTAAGATAAAAAAACTTTCAACCAACCAAATAAAAAAGTTTCACTAATTGTTGCAAATGAAACAGTTAATTGGTTAATAAAAGTAATTAAATAACTAACAATATTTTACTCTTATGAATATAACGTTTAAAAAATTTAAAGGCCGTCTTAAAAAACTTAATGTTTTTGTAAACTAAAATTAGTACAATGTTTGTACATTTTTAATATTTTTTTTCTATGAGTTCTTTTACAACAACAGCCAAAAATTTGTTAAATGCATCGACCGAATGCCATTTCCCTTTTAAAACATTCACTGATTAATTTCAATCAACAAGAAAAAGTATGAACTAATATATTCAAACCAATATATTCATGAACTTTAAATAAAAAAATCCTTAACTTTTATTTTTGAAAATTCTTTAAAAAGAACGTAACAAATCCCGCATTTCTGATCTTTTTTTCCCGTGGTGTTATTCAGAAAAGAACCACGATTTCGATTTCGTCAAACTTATTATAATTTTCTAATTAAAAAACTAATTGGAAATTTGAAAAAAAACCGCATCGAGGTATAAGGGAGAGACTCATTCCAGAAAAATGCTGGACTTGTAACATCAATATTTCATCCTGATATGGCTGCGGACACTTTAAAAGCCTATAGTTTAACATAGAGAGAGACTAATTTTTATTTTTAATTAAAAAACTAATTGGAAATTTGAAAAAAAAAACGCATCGAGGTATAGGGGAGAGACTCATTCCAGAAAAATGCTGGACTTGTAACATCAATATTTCATCCTGTTATGGCTACGGACACTTTAAAAAAGCTTACTTTTTTAAAATAATACCCTCCAGAGATAATACCCTCCACCTCAACTGAACAGAATAGCCATTAATACATTTCTTAGTTTCTGACTGATCTGTATTTAAAACGTTCGTCCTCGTACACTTATGATGGACAATGTCTATCAGTAATTAAAAATTGATTGGCTCATTTTAGAATTTTACAGGTAGACTTCTATTGATCTATTGAGCCTATCTATGAATCTTACAGATAGACCTATCGACGTTTTGTATATTGTATTTAGATTTTAGCTTCCACACTACGTTTATAACGTAAAAAGTGGAAGGTTTTATAATCGTTCAGTCCGTCTGTCTGTCCGTCCGTCTGTCTGTCACCCACTTTCACAGAAAGAACCACAAGTCCCACAGACAAGTGGGATACGTCATTTTAAAGCAAAAAATCAGATTAGGCTACATTCCAAATTTCATTAAAAAATTTAAATTAGAAGTTTATTTAAAATTTAAATAACTAATTTTTTTTTGTCTACATTGAAATAACATGCAAATTCTATTTTTATTCATATTTTCACTGTTGTCATCCACAAGTCCCACAGACAAGTGGGATACGTCATTTTGAAGCAAAAAATCAGATTAGGCTACATGCCAAATTTCATTAAAAAATTTAAACTAGAAGCTTATTTAAAATTTAAATAACTAAAAATTTAATCTACATTGAAATAACATGCAAATTCCATTTTTATTCAATATTTTCACTGTTGCCATTTCGTTAAACGTGCGAGAAACTTTTGTTAAAATAAAAATACACTTTTGAAAAAATATTTATTTATGTGATATAATTCGGTTTGGATTTTTGTATTATCACAATAGAGTTCTTTTAATGGTTCTATATATATGTATGTAGAAAGATGCATAGAGAATTCTAACTTAACATAAAAAAAATATGCTAAGTTTCGCTTTTATTTTTAAAGCATCAATTGTACAAATTATAAATTTTTTGAACTGTAAATTAATTTAACAAATTATAAATAAGTGAATTTTCGAAAGAAATGTAAATGGGAAATTGTGGCGACAAAAATATTTATTAAAAAAGATTACATCATTATTCTTCGAACTTCAAACAAATTTAGCAAACGATAAAGTCTAATTATTAAATCTGAGAAAGAAGATTAATGAAAATAGTTAATTTTGGCGTTTAAAAGTTTGAATTACAAATTGCTAAAGGCCCTGTTTTTATTAGAATTAAATCACATTTGCCATTCGCAACAATCGCTCGAGAAACTTTAATTCTTTTAGACAATAAATTAAAATAAATTTATTTTTGCAACATCGATCAGTTTGAAATGACGTCAAATATATTTCACTACGGAATCCTTGTATGGTGATATGAAATGTTTTCATTCTATTTAAAAGCGAGGAATATGACATATTTATTCTTTAAAATATAAATTAATTTTTGCAAACGATAAGTAATAATTATTGAATTTTCGAAATAAAATAAATGAAACTAGCCAAATTTAGCTTGTAAATGTTAAATATAGAATTAATGTTGTGTTTGGCGCGTTTTTTCCTGTTAAACACAAATATGTGGAAGCGAGTTAAGTGACAGATTCTGTTACAAACCTACTTGTTTTTTAAACAGCTTTCCTTCGTTATTGAAGAGAGTTGAAATTAATAGATGTAATAAATACTATCACAATCCGGGATGCGTTTGTAGATAGAGATGCACCTGGTTTAGAAACCCCGTCTGCGTTTCGAACTTCGATTGGCGAAACAGCTAATCTGATAAAAAGCAGTTGTCCCTTATTATTGTTATCTCTTGTTTATTTTTTCTGTGTGTTAGGTTTAGGTTGTGTGTTCAGGTTTCGCGCCTGTAGAAACTCCTAAAAAAATAATTTGTTTTGATTTTTTTTTAATAAAACTTATGGCTTTTGGAACTCCTGAAAAATATTTTTTTAAATGTAATTTTCCTTTTGGGGAATGAGTCTGTTATCCAGACTAAATTTGAGGTATTTCATTCAAGAAGCTACGCGGTGACTCATTATGTAAAGTTATGTGAATAATTTTAGTTTCTTATTATTGGTTTTTCAAGTTAGTGACTATCATTGTTTTGACAAGTGAATTTCTGGGTAGAAAAATTATTCCGTTATATACGGCCGTGTGTATAGGACTGGTGTGCTTCAAATCTGCCGTGGTTCAAAATCCTGAAACCGTGTATGATGTCGCTATAAGGTCACGTTGTTTAGCAGCTCACAGGGTTCGTACGCCTCCTGAAAAACTCCTGAATTTATTTTTTTCTTCTAAGGGCCATTATAACTCCTGAAACTTGTGTCTCATCTCCTGATATTTTTTTTTACCTCTCCTGAAAAAACCCCACCACAAATAGTTTTTCTCCTTTCTCTGGCGTTTTTCTCCAGTACTTTATACTGAATAAGTCTACTGCGCAGGCACAGTAGAAAAATAGTTCAGATATCGTTATAATATTAATAGTTAATGTCCCAGAGTGCACCGCATAACTCTTTAGAATATTTTTTAAATTCTGTTTCATCATTTGAAGTGCAGTGAAGTCACTAAACTAATACGATAATAAACAAACACATTCAATTTCATTCCTTGTTACCTCCTGAATTTACATTGCTGCACTCCTAAAAAAACTCCTGAATTTCACTATCATCTATACAGTATTAACCCTGAGCTCAGGTGTCGATTGGGGTTCTCAATCCCAAGGCTCGTCGCCAATAGCTGTAGCGTGATATTTTTAAAACCAAAATCCCCAAAACTACTAAATAACAAATGAGTAGGGAAAAGGTGTTACTTTCTTTCGCATGCCTCAATTTTAATGAAAAGAAAACGGGTTCGTTACCTAATCTAGCTGCGAGAGATTTGGGTCAAAGTCAGAGACGGTTGATGATAACGGTTACTCCTTTTGTTTGATTTTGGTGTTATACCGTTTTGCGATGTGTTTAGTTATCTGCTGACCTTCGAGGTATATTGATATGTAAGGAGGAGTATTGATATTAAAAACCCGGTAATATCCGGTCAAATTTGAAGGTGTTCTTGATTAGTTAGTCGCTTATATTAGGTATTATGTGTAGATCATAGATATCATAGTTAAAGTATTAGATTGGCAGATCACGTGACCTCCAATGCTAACGACGGGATACGCATGGAGGCCGAATAAGAGGGCAAAATGGACAGTGCTGCCACTTTAAGGAGAAAAATACTACGAAAAAATACCATCTAATTCGAAAATTACAAAAAAAATTAATAGAAAAGGATTTAAAGTAACTGAAAAGATTCCAAAACGCAGCTAGTATTTTTACTATATTTTTTGTAATTTTAGAATTAGATGGTATTTTTTCGTAGTATTTTTCTCCTAAAGTGGCAGCAACACTGGGCATTTTACCCCCTTATTTGGCCTCCATGCGCGTCCCGTCGTTGGCATTGGAGGTCACGTGATCTGCCAATCTAATACTTTAACTATGATATCTATGGTGTAGATAGTGTAAGTTGGAAAGTTTCCGAACCTCTTGAAAAACTAGGGGTGTGAAAAATTACACGACTTTCAATTAACACTTAATAAATCAATACACATTTAAAGTATGTAAGCAATTATTGATGTACCCTAAGGTAATTTAATTACTTTAAAGGGGCTGGGGATCCCAGTCGGTTAGGCATTTGCCTTGCATGCGGAAGGTCCCAGGTTCGGGTCCGGGCATCGCCAAAATAACTGCCGACCTATAAACGGCCCGTGCAGCCAAAAATGTCCGACGAATAACACCCCGTATAGAGGGAGTGCACGTTAAATATGCTCCAAAGTCCTAACGCTGCGTACGATGTCGCCCTTAACGGTTACGTTGGGTGCCTACTCAGGTGTCGGCTCGTCACCTGACTGTGGTTCTAAATTACGACTCCCGTCGCCAATAGCCCTCGTGTAGCTCTAGTGCGACGATAATTCAAACTAACCTAACCTAATTAACTTTAAAACCTTAAAAGTTCTTTAAGCTATCCTTTGTACATGATAGGTACTAGGAACTCGTGGACCAAATTTGAAGCCCGTAGCTCTTTTAGTTTAATCTGTTGAGGGATTTCAGACAGACGGGCCAGTTTTCAAAACCCCGTTTTTCAGAATCAGCACCCTCCAAAACGTGTAGAAAACACAACCTCCCTTTCGGATTTGACCCCGTCGCAATACTTTCTTTAACTTATATATTTTAGTTACTAGCGTAACTTTGCAAGCTAGAACTAATTTCAATCTTTCAATGTAAACCCTATCGTATAAATTCTGCACTGCTCAAAATTTCTATTAGGTGGAGCACTTCTTGCGGGTACTTTTGTTTAAACCCTGTTTCAGTTCCAAACGTTTTATTGTTTTTTAATTTCTAAAAAATCAAAAACTTGTGAAAGAGATTCATTATGCATCCAGAATGAAATGGTAACAAAAATGGAAAAAATCTTATTTTTTTTAACAAATTTAAAGGAGGAAAAATTGGAATGGTAACTTTTGAATAAATTATAACAATAATTTTTTCAAATCTTTGTTTAAAAAAGTTAAAATCAATTTTTAAACTTCTAAGAATGCAAGGGTGACGAATTTAGGGTCAATTTATTTCATAAAATTTTTTGGGAGTGAATTTTATTGTACCATGTTTTTCATATTTTCAATTAATTAAAACAAATATTATTTAATTTTTCAAAAGACATAGTTCTTCCATCTAACGATAAATAAGAGCCTCAACTTGAGAAAAAAATCGCAAGCTAATGATTCCAAATGGAACCATTGGGGGTGAAAGGGTTTGAACCACGCATTCCACTAATTCTTTTGAACAGTGTAGTAGGATATATTAATTGGGTACTCATAGAAATTAACAAAAATTTAAACTTGATAAACGTGATTATTTTTTATTAATTCTCTCAAACGTACACAGTTTAAGACTAATTTCGGCAATATTTTGTAATTACCTTTTAATTTTTCTTTGTGATTGTACGTTGCCTATTTTATAATTAATTTTAAAATATTTTATAATCTCCAATGAAAAACTCCCTGTACCACATAGTCACATTATTTAACGTATTTTAGAATTATTTATACTTTCTTTTACCACCTGAAATATATTGAATTTATTCTGGGAAAACTCATGTTATTTGATTTCCAAACATCCCCAGAGGAAACTGCGAAAAATAAATTCATAAATCCACTCCTTTTCTTTTATATTTGAAATCTCCAGAGTTGCCGAAGGCTAAAGTTTAGAGTGTGATTTTAAAGTTGAAGTCCCATATTTTGTAGTATTATCAGACATAGGAACCGTTCCACTTGGACCCATGAAAACAACATGAAACCTTTGCTACAATGGGCCTGTGTCACTTCGTGTGGCAACAGTTCCAGCAGTATTGTTTTCATTCTTGGTTTTTCTGGAATTACATTTGTTTGGTATTCGCGGAAGTGTGTTTTCTGTGTGTCTTTCTGTATCACGAATGTTGTGCATAAACTTCTTTCAGTAGAACTAAAGTTTTTCTCTGTTCGTAAATCACGTTAATTTGCTGACCCAAAATTTCGCTAATTTCTCCGCATAAGACAAAATCTAAAGCGAAGTTTTCTAACAATACTGACGCTTTTTATGCTTTGCATCGGTAGTTGAATTTTTAACGAATTTAAACCGATGAAGTTGTACAAATGGCAAGAATAAAAACAAGTTTCAGATAAAGAACTCTTTAATTGAACACAACAAACGAAAAGCCGCGCATTGAGAGAGAGAGAAACTGAAACAATCAACAATAATATCACGGAACAGCAAGAATGCAGACTGGAATGAGTGACGTCATCTGAAACAAGCCTATTACTCCCTCTTTTGTTGCTTTTTTTTTAAGCAATTACTATTTTACATTTAAAAAATGCTAGACAGTAAACCTCTAAAATTGTTCCTTATTCAAGATTAGTCTGCCCCTAAAGTTGCACACTTTTCATGTAAAAATATTTGCAAGGAAAGAATTGCATCTAAACTGGGCTAGCGAGTAGTAAGACCCCCTGTCGATATTTGGGATTGAAAAGTAGGCTAAAAGCAGTGGCTTAAACAAGATTCGGCTTTTAAGACCTATTTGCCATGCTGTTCGGGTAGACCTCGGTTTCTTTTCAAAAAATTCTTTTTTTCTGTTCCGAAGTATATAAGAATATGCTTATGTATAAAAAGGTTAGATAATGTTTCGATACATTTAATAGCCTTTTGTACAAATTGAAAATGTTACATCTTATAAACTTGTAAAGATCGTATAGTAAAATTTAATTCGTTCATATAATTCATCAAGCGTGTAAAATACTTTTTTTTGTGTGTATAGCAGTTCTGCTACACCAAAGTATTTGTGTGTAGCAATTTTTAATTAATGCATAGCACTTTTGAATATTGTCCATCTTTATCGACGCACCGCTAATTCCGTTGATTAGCGATGCGTTGAAATTTTTTGACATTTTAAGTTATCTACATGCTTTGCACATAAAGCGCACATTATTTTAGTAACAACGTTACCGTTAGATTCGTACTTCAGCCACACTCATTATTCGGATCCAACGACGTGATCCAGTTTTTAACAGTTCGTAACTGAACCGGATAATATTTTACTTTCGTTGATTTTCGCAACACAAATAATAACGAATTGGAAATCTCGCTAAATCTTTCTGTTCTGGTGCGATTATCGGCGGTTTGTTTACACTTTTCGCTACTCACTTCCAGTCTGGTATGGAGTTGAGATGTTTCCCTGCCCAAACGAAAAGCGGCCAACGGATTCGAATTGAGATAGAGCTCCATGACTTAGACAACTGAACTGAAGCGATCTGACTTCGAATCGTTTGCAAAAACACCATGGTTACGAGTATGACTAACGGAGTTGCTTTGTGAGTATCGCAATTAAATGCAATACAAAGCTAAATCGCTATCGCAAGTTTTCATTTTGGTGTCGCGTTTCGCGATGCGATACCGCTTATTTTACACGCTCAACGTGATTAAAAGTGTTAAATTGACGTTTTTTTTTAAAGGTCCATTGAAGATAACTGTTTTTCGCCCAAAATTGTTAACTCGTTATGAAATACATTATTTTACCTGGTTTTGAGATTTTATTGAGTTTCCGTGTTTTATGCAAACGTTGCGTTCAGTTTCATTTTATATTTTTCTTATTTCGATAGGGGTTAATGCTCCATGCAATTTATCTTATAACTGTCATCGTGTCCAGCATATTTGTATGGAAACAGTCCATTTGATTCTCCCGTGGGCTGGTAAACTACAGTAACCACGGCAATGATTTAGACCATTTTTGCTATTAAGTAATCAGTCTTTTAGTATACTTTCTTATGGGATAGATTTATCGAGTGCTTACAACAATGGGTAATAGCCAGGGATTGGAGTAACGCGTTACTTGTAACAGTTACTTTTTTTGGGTAACGCCGAGTAACGCCGTTACATTTTTCAGAAAGTACTGTAACTGTAACTTAGTTACTTTTAGCGGTAACGAAGTAACGAAAAATGTCGTTACTTTTCCGTTACTTTACGAAGGCTGTCTGATGCCAATTTTGAAATTCCACTCCTAAAAAAAAAAAAGGGAAACATTTCGCATTCCCGAAATACGAGCTTTTCTTGGGAGGGAGTCAAGCATATTAATAGAATTGTCCACTTTGGCTGATAAAGGCGTGACGGCGGCTTTCAGACAGAATTGTTACAGTACGAATGTTTTTCCTTGTCTGTTTATATTTCTAAGTATCACATTATAAGCCCCGCACAATTACAGGCATCTACGGAAAAGAAGGGTTTTAAAATAAATCACGCTAACTGCCAAGCAGGTTGGATCCCCCACTCCAAACCCCTTTGTGTTTTGCCTGAATGGGTTCTACAACAATGACCAGCAACAAAGTCCTTCCTCTCGAAGAAGGGTGGGGAGGGGGAGACGGAGATTTCGCGTTCATTCTTGAGATACCCCTCGTTTACAGATGGACTCGTTGTCTTCTGATTATATATCACGGTAAAGGATTAAAATTAATTATAAAAAAATGTTTATTAATTATAATTTCAGTTTTTTTTTTTAGCTTATGTTTCGTTTATCGTGCTTCTCTTTGAAAAATGGTAAGATGGCTAAATTTCAATTTTTCTTATAACTTGAAATTTTAAAAAGTAACTGTGATTCGTTACTTTTTTTTAAAAGTAACTGTAACAGTGTTACTTTTTAAAAGTAACTTTCCAATCCCTGGTAATAGCCATTAGTCTTGATCCTGCGGCAGTTCTGTCGTAGCATCATCCGACTAATTGCGGTTGTTGAAATAGGACGTTCAGGATAAAATAGGACACTGAAACTCACAGCGTCCAATTTTATCCTGAAGTTTTATAGCGCCTGGCCTGCCTCGTATGAACTATATAGTAACATTAATTGCAATTGCATGTGTCCTTTACAAAGGTTCATTATGTTCAAAGCGTCAAAAATGCATGAGTACTTCTATTAGGATGGTTAAAGTTGTGACAAGTAGATTGTGATTAAAAATAAAAGTTAAAATGCAACCGTAACTAACATCTAATGCTACCATTCAAAAAAGATATCATATGGGCATTGCTAATGCCTGTACTCCACTTTCTATTCATGCACACATTCATTTTATATCACGCTGAACCCGCCAAAAAATAAAATTCGGTATTATAATAATTATTTTAAAGCCATATTTTTTATTATTATACCCAAAGTTGTAATTATTTAAAAGAAAAACGACTTAGTTCATATTGATTATGTAGTACAATGTAATATAATTATAGCAACTTAAAAATAGAATTTTTGAAGGAAATCCCTTTGAGATTTGACTTATTACTGTTTACTTTTCCAATCCCTAATTGCTCGACGAGCATTTTGGTGGAATTCATAAAAATTTCCAATTCATAAGTTATTCTTTAACTATATACTTCATTCTTACTAAAAGAAGTTTGGTTGTGCCACTAATAAGTGCTCCCTATAAAAGTTTGATAAAATCGATATATTCGTATGTGTTGATATTTCCTTCTTGAATAGTATTTTGTTTTAGAATGAAGTTTTATACTGGGTTGCCAGGTTTAGACGTATTTTTAAGTTGGTCTTTATTATTATTTAAGTAATGTTTCTTATTCCTTTTAACTCTGAGCGGCATGGAGAAAGAGATTTATTATTTTTTTCCTCTGTACTTACGACTTACGTTAAATTTTTTTTTTTAATAGTCTAAACCTCGAATGCCAGTTTCAGTGGCTCTTAATTTCCGTAAATATTTTTTTTTCCCATCACATTCCACTCTTCGGATTCAGAATCTCTGAACGCTCCCTATGGAATTCCCTATTTAACTCTGTATACATCACATGATGAATTGTTCCGCGGAAGTGTCCCTTTGGTTCTTTACGGAGACGTTTTTTTTTTCTCTGAGCACGTCGTTGTTGTCTCTTTGCCATCAATCTTGCGCGACCATCTTTTTCTTTGTTGCTATAGGAAAAGGAAGGGCCCTTCTTTTGTAGATTTTTTTAAAATCGATCCTGATGTTGTGATCCTCTTACCCTATACCGTCCTCTTATTTTACCGTTCACGAAAATATTTATTTAAAATAAAGTTTTAAGTAGCTTTGTATTGTCTTGATATTAATCTTTGGCAGCTACGGCGGGTTTTCGTCGCAAGGCCAAACTATCAGATTTTAAAGGAGGAAAACAAACATGAAATTTAAGTAAGAATATTTTCTCGAAACACTATTTTCAAACGCCAGAAATTAAGTGCCGAAAGAATTTTTCTGGAGACTACAGCGGCGTAGCCAGAGGTTGAGGGGGATATGGGAATCTGTATGTTTGGAGTTTTCCAATGCCAATGAATGTTTTTATCCTTTGAAATTTTATTGAAATTTTTTTTCATAAACTCTTTCTACAAATAAATTTATGGTTTCGTATCTGGAAGACGGCCATTCAACAGTTGCTCGATATGACCGTTCTCGGACAAACAGTCCTTCGTTGTTGTTGTCTTGTCTTAGCATAGAAATTCTACGGGCTGAAATAAGGCCATGAGCCGTCCACATTGTCTCAGCAGTCTGAAGGCAGTTCTCCGAATAAAGATCCTCAAATTGTCTTTAGTAACAACAGTCTTAAACAGTCTTTTTAGTAGTTAGTGATGTCACCCTTTCGGTCATAAATGTAACCTATCCAAACCAAAAAGCTCATTTTAAATATATGATATGGTGTATACATTGTGACGATTTACTTGCAATGAAGTACATCTTTGGTAGAGTTAAATGTTATGAATTAGTTTTATTTTATACCAAAATTTCTTTTCTGCGACATTCTCTCGCACGGTTGCCACATACAGTTTTATAACATCTTTAGTCATTGAATCTTAACATATACCCTTAATCATCTGAATTAAATAAATTGATATTATTTGCTGTAAAACAACATTTTGGATGGGGGGTAATCGAAAATTTCTTCTACCTTTAAACAAGTAAACCGATTGTTTGCGCCTGCGCGCGGCAACAGCGTCACCACCAAAGAGTGTATATAAGAAAGTGATGTGCAAATAAAGAGAGAGATTATTACTTGAAACTTGCTGTCTAATTCGTGGTTGGATTAGATACACAGTCTCAAATATTTTCATGACTCGCGCCCCAGCTCCAATTTCGGGACCGTCAGGCTTTTTAGAGGCGAGACCCTAGATTTGCTGGCTAGCAATTTCACCGTTGAATTGCCAGCACTATTGGAGAGAGCGCGGGTATGGAACTACTGGTGCGCTAACCACCCGGATCTATCAACGAATCAAGAGGGGGCATATGACTTCGGAGATTTCAAAGAGACTAAAGCGTTGGGTGTTGTATGGAGTCCTGGAAAAGATACTTTCACCGATTGAATTTCAAAACATTAAAGTTTCACTTTATACAGATGACATATTAGCTTCCACACTACGTTTATAACGTAAAAAGTGGAAGGTATTATAATCGTCCAGTCCGTCTGTCCGTCGCCCAATTTCATAGCCTGAACGACAAATGCAACGGACAAGTGTGATACGTCAAAAAATTCAGCGCATCGAAATTAGAAAACATTTAAAATTTCAGAAAAGAATTCGAATTCGAAGTACTTCAATTATTTAAAAAAAACTATCAAAAATTTAATGATCATTTAAAATGCGTAGGAAGCCATTTTTATTAGAATTTAAACACCATTGCCATTCGCAACAATCTCTCGAGAAACTTTATTCTTTTAGACAATAAATTAAAAAAAAAATATTTTTGCGACATCGCCAGTCCATCCGTCGACACTTTCAGTCCATCCGTCTGTCCGTCACCCACTTTCATAACCCAAACTACAAATGCTACGGACAAGTGTGATACGTCAAAAAATTCAGCGCATCAAAATTGGAAGACATTGAAAATTTCAGAAAATAATTCGAATTCGAAGTACTTCAATTATTTAAAAAAATGCAAAATTTAATGCTCATTTAAAAAGCATAGGAAGCCATTTTATTAGAATTAAATCACCATTGCCACTCGCAACAATCACTCGAGAAACTTTAATTCTTTTAGACAATAAATTTATTTTTGCGACATCGATCAGTTTGAAATGACGTCAAATATATTTAACTACGAGATTCTTTGTACGTTGATATGAAATGTTTTAATTCTATTTAAAAGCGAGGAATATTACATATTTGTTCTTTGAAATATAAATTAATTTTCGCAAACGATAAGTAATAATTGTTGAATTTTCGAAATAAAATAAATGAAACTAGCCAAATTTAGCTTGTAAATGTTTAATATAGAATATTAATGCTGTGCTTGTCGCCTTTTTACCTGTTAAACACAACTATTGTGTGGAAGCGGGTTAAGGGACAGATTCTGTTACAAACCTTCTTGTTAAAACAAGTGCTTGGATGACTCATATCTGTATAGAGTGATAAAGGGTCGTTGTTATCCTAGCATTAAAATATTGCGAAAGCGAGCTGTTATGAGTACACGCGGAGCTGCCGAAAGAAACTGTTTTTGCATTTGAGATAAAATTAATTCAAAATATTGATTCAACAGCTAGATTATTATTTTATAAATGACAATAAAACCGAATGATTCTTATGTTTTCTTGGTTTATTCCGATAATTAAAAAAAATGTTTAAATTTTTTGCCTGTCATTTTTTTTGAGATTTTGTTATGCATTATTTATTTTCCAATCATTCTAAAAGTAAATTGTTTGTCTTGTTTTCAGTTGTTTCTTATTGCTAAATAACGAAAACGTTTCTCCAAATTTTAATTTTTCGTTATTTATTATTCAATTTGGACAGATATGAAAATATTTTAATTGTAAAGACTATTTATTGTTAATTTTTTTTAAAAAAATAACTACATTCATTATACTGTATATTTTGTATATTAGTTTAAGAGACCCCTTTATTCCAAAAATGGTACACGTTCACTTTAATAAGTTTGAATTTTGTGTTAATTTACTTAATTTAAATTTTTTTTAAATAAACACGTTTTTAACATTTTTAGCCTGATTCGCCTGTAGCAGAAACCAAAGAGAACTGTTTTAACTAAAATGTTAATTTTTAATGAAATTTAAATATATAAATTTATATTGAAAGTTATATATATAGCGGAAATTGTCAACTGTCTTTCAATATATTTTGGAAACCACTGGCCGAATTAAAATATAAAATAAAGTATACTAATATTGACTTAATAATCCTGAACTTCTCTTCCATTACGCGTGCGCTAATTGAGGCATCAACTGGTGTCCAAGCACAACACTGTACCTTAGTACAAGAAAGGTTGTTGTCCAATGTTATACCATATGACATAAGTCCTTTTTCTAATAAAATGCAGATAAATTCTTCGCGTGTTGGTGACGTCCAATCACTTATATATTTAATTAAGGGGCCGCGGTAAAGACGTCAAGAGTGGGGCAGAGACACACTGGTTGTGTTATTGTTAGAACAGTTGTGAACAGTTGAAGCAAACGTTAACAGTTGTTTCGCTTTTTCATCTCTGTTTGAGAGGATTTTTTCTCTCTGTGTTCTAAACGCAACTGTTTCAATGAGTTAAGAGATTCACGAATGCAACAAGGATGTTGTTATAAATCTCCTTAGTCTGGTTCTTGACTTTAACTTAGCATATCCCTCTGGTCTAAGGTATTTGCGGTTTTAGCTGTATAAGTGGATCTTTAATTTTTTAATTATTTAAAAAGGAAATTTTATACAGCGATGTATATCATCATCCGAATAGCCATTTTTATATAATTTTACCTGTCTGTAATGTTTCAATTTATCTTTTGTACATTAAAAGTAGATCCCTATACTCATTTCAATGAACAGGTATAAGATATTAACCCCTTCTTTGCTTTTCCATCCCTTTCGAGAGAGTGAGAGTGGATTCCTCCAAGTTCTCAATGATGGTTTGTTTGAGCAACAAGAGTCCAAACCTTCCGGCAATTCCTTCTTCATTTGTGATCTTCTGGCTCCTCTGACCCGGGGTCTGTCCCATTGTTTTAGGGCTCTGTTCCTCGGTCCCTGTCTGCGCGTGGACTGGAGAACCAAGTCGGTAAGACGGTGCTAACATCTTAGGTTCGTGCCCGGCATTTCCAAAATAACTGCCGACCTATAAACTGCCTGCGCGACTACAAAGTTCGACGAATAATAATACCTCGTGTAGAGGAGTGCACGTTATTTATTCTTCAGTGTCCCAACGCTGCGTACTATGTCGTCCTTAAAAGTTGCGTTGGGTTCTTACTCACATGCCGGCTCGTCACTTGACTGTAGTTCTAAATTACAACGCCCGGCACCAATAGCTCTAGTGTAGCTCAAGTGCGACGATAATTCAACTAAACTTAATACTAGGGGACAGTACTTCTGACTCACAATAACTATACAAAGTTCTTTTTATTTTCTAAAATAATTGTTTGTTGCATAATTTTTTATTTTGAAATGTTTTTTTCGGGAACTGCCAAATCCCGAATGAGTTAATATTCATGGTATTTTTTTAAAGTTGGCTTATAAACCTTTAAAAAAAATTTCAAGCTATTTACCGACTGTTAGGTTTGCAAATATTTTTAAGCTGTATCATTTTAACATGACACAATTATGTGACTTTCATGATATTTATTTTATTTATTAGACTGCTATACAGAAAAGAAAATTTCCAATTACATAGACACTAAAATCGAATAAAATATAGACAACAAACATTGGATTAGAATAAAATACAAACATTAAAAAATTGAATAAAATACAAGCATTAAAATTGAAAAAAAAAACACACCAACAAAGAGTTTATAATGAAGAAGTAAAATAGAAAAAAAAAGGAATTATAAGGTTAACCATAAAATATCTCTTTTTAATTTCGTAAAGTTGTCAAAAAATAAATCACTGTTTATTGGGAGTTTGTTAACCAGTTTAATAAATTGTATATATGGCTGATTTTTAAGATTGTTTTTAGAGAAAAAAGGTTCTTTAAGAATATATCTTTTCCATCCTATTGCATTTCGTTTATTTTATTGCCAGCAGAAATTTTAATGAATACATCGCACCCCCATTGCTGAGATTGTGATATTTACTTCTTAGAGTATTCTACCAGAAATGTAATTATCATTCCAGTAGCATTCTAGATGCCTTTAAAACGAATAACGTCCTTCGCGACATATATTTAAGCACGAATTGTTTCAAATTTGGCAGACCCTAATGAATTTTCCTACTTGCTTCTAACAATCCTGAAACAGAATTTATTTGTTCGAAATTTTGAACCGAGTTGGAATTTAACCAAACCCGGAGGAATTATGGAATGTGTAATTCTCCGTTGTCGGTGTTAACATGATTCAGAATTGGAGTCGACCAGACTTTATTCAAATTAAATTTTCTGGGTTTAACCCTTTCAGTCCCAATGACAATTTGGCATCATCATTTTATAATTTTTTTCTGAACTTCTCTAGCCATTAATGATATCAAAAAGCACATCATTCGATTCTTCAAACTTTTTTCTATTAGAAAATATTTTTTATTAATCCCAATAGATGTCAGCCCAACTATTATTTTTTAATTATGATCAAAAACATGATGATGCCAAATGGCATCACTGGGACTGAAAGGGTTAAAAGAGTCTCTAAATTTAATTTTGACCCTAAATCAATCTAGTTTTGAAATATCTAACTATCTGAATCTGAAACCCAAATCTTCTACTCCATCCATTTATACGAAAAGCCATTTTAAAATAATTTTTATCTCATTTTCAATGTTCAAAAATATTTGTACTATGCATTTTTTCGACAATCCGATGTTTGACATTCTAGATCAGTGGTTCCCAACCTTTTCTG
>JAFNEN010000848.1:0-252500 GCA_019343175.1 Oedothorax gibbosus | reverse complement strand
TAATTTGGCGGGAAAAAGTCAAAAATATTATCCGAAGATCATTAATGCGTAAAAATGTTATACAAAGTTAAGTTCGAAAGATTTATGAGCCAGCTGCAAAATATGGCGGGAATATCTCATTGATTCCATTGGCAAACTATAATTATAATGCGAACGTCATCAATTCACCGAAATGTTTTATAAACTGCGCGCGATTTATGAGTGTTTACACTTTGTTACAGTGATCGGATTGTTTATTGGAAATAATTGTCAGAAATCGTATCGTCTGGTAGACGCCAACGAACATAATTTATGACTCCTTTTTTCTCTGGTGTTGCTTTGAATTATGGTTGCCCATCCCTATTCTTTGAAGGCAAAAATATAAAAAAAAATTGGAGCCACTTTTGATTATCTTGCCACTTTGTGTTTTATTTTAAACCAAATAAAAATTCGCCAGAGTACAAGTTCTGAGCCCTTCCCCCCCCCCCCCCCCCCCGGTGTTGCGTCGGGGGGGGGGGGGCAGATAATGAGTAGAAATAAGAGTTAGCCGAGGTTTTTTTATCAAGATTGGCTGTTTATTAATAATTTTTATAAAAAATTCAACCCCCCCCTAAAATTTCAACGACGCAGTCTGCGTCGTTGACCCCCCTTGTAGGCACCCCTGGTCCAAATGACCCAATGTACATTGTGTCGATGTCATTGTGTGCATATCGCACGATGAAGTATAGCGTTGATTCTAACTCAGAGTTCGGTTTCGTCACTTGACCGCTGTTAAAAGTTACGAGACCTGTGTCAATATCCTTCATTTACCTCTAGTTCGACTGTAATTCCACCTCACCCAATCACTGTGTTGCTAGAAAAATGTCAAACTTAGTAGTGCTGGCGTGTCACGGTGGGTTAAGTCGTCATACTTCTGAAGCCCTGGTTTGTAACGACTGAAAACGCACGTCAAGGCGTGAAAAATCGGCCTGCTCGGCGATATCAGCGTCTTATCTTCGCTTTGGTGGTTTGTTAGAATTCACGTCTAGCGATGCGTCCGCCTCTAACGCATGCGTAGTGAGTGAAGGCCACTTTCGAAGCCATCTTTCGAATAGGTAGAAACATCGGCCATTTCGCACGTTTTGGGCGCTCGAATCAAATCACGACTGATTCGAGATTTACGGACGCAGAGATCAACGTTATTTTTGGTGCCGCGGTCATGTGGCAACTAGGGCCAATAAGAAAGCGGGAAATTCTGTCGCACAGCTTAGCGTCCGAATTTGTGTTCTTAAGCCCTGGTTTGTAAGAACACAAATTCAGACGCTGAACTGTGCGTCCGCATTTCCCGCTTTCTTATTGGCCCTAGTTGCCACATGACCGCGGCACCAAAAATAACGTTGATCTCAGCGTCCGTAAATCTCGAATCAGTCGTGATTTGATTCGAGCGCCCAAAACGTGCAAAATGGCTGATGTTTCTACCTATTCGAAAGATGTAGCCAGTGGCCTTCGCTCACTACGCCTGCGTTAGATGCGGACGCATCGCTAGACGTGAATTCTAACAAACCACCAAAGCGAAGATAAGATGCTGATATCGCCGAGCAGGCTGATTTTTCACGCCTCGACGTGCGCTTTCGGTCCTTACAAACCAGGGCTTAACAAACCAGGGCTTGAGGATTGATGGGCAAAAAGCACGTAATAAACAGCGGCGTGTATATGGGATTGGCCCACGTTAATTCTGTCATATACGTGGCTATGAGGTTGCTTAGGTTGCCTGCTTAGGTGGCATCGTCACTTGACCGCGGTTCTAAATCTCCGACCCGTTGTCAAAATTAACGCTCGTCTAGCTCTCGTTAATTCAATCAAACCTAATATTGTGGAGATAGGGGAGTTATTCGCCGCTTCCATTTAATCTTTTAAAGAAGCTTATTTCAAGAAAACTCTTGGAGGTGGAAAGGATTCTCTCTTACTTTCTGTGTTGCTTGGAAATGGAATAAGCTGGAAATTCAATTTGTCTATAATCTGAGATAAAGAAAGATGCAATTTATCCATTAGTGTATTGTCAGAAATACAGTTAAATAAACAATACAATTTCGAAATTATCTGTTTAAGACTGAGTTCCCATTACAATTAGATTTGTTTTGCTCTTTGTAGATGATCAAACGGAACGGTTGTTCCGCCCGCCGATCTCAAAATGACGCCAAGGGCTGAACGGCAGTTATGTATATATACTCTAAACATTTCGCTATGCTAAACGCAAACTCGATTTTATTTTCTATCAGGCAAACTAAACTTCGTAGAACAATAAAAAAAATACCGTAGAGAGGTTTCGTGGATTACTTTACATAAAAAATTGTTTGGTTATTCTAGAATATAGAACACCGGAGAAAAAAATTATGAAAATTTTCAAAAATGAAATTTGATGGATTTTTGAAAAATACCTGATGCATTTGTTTTATAACAAAAAACAAGTTATTATGAAACTTGTAGCTACAAAAGTCGTGATATATAAGAATGCCAATCTCTTATTTAAAACTTGGGTTTTTTGTGGGTTATTAGACTAATTTTTGACGTATCTGTGACGTCACTGTAGGCGGGGTTGTTCCAGTCATCTATTGAGACTTTATATTTAATAAATAAATTTCCAATCAAATTTCTTACGTGTGACTTTTATGGGACGTCAATCAGGCTATAACCATATCCCGTCGTTTCAGGGAACCTTTATGGGTTAAAAACACCAGTTCAAACTTTTGATGATATCAGACAACTTTTGACATATCTGTGACGTCACCGTAGGCGTAGTCGTTCCAGTCGTCAATCGAAACGCTATTTTAAATAAAATTTCCCATCCAAATTTTCCAAAAAATTGTTTCTTTGGTGGGATGCCTACACATCAAAACCAAATCCCGTCATTTCAAGCAACCACTGCGGATTTTTAGAAAACCCCCGTGGGAAAAAAAAGGGCAATTCCTCAATAACTCTATTACTTAACCTTATATTCTCTCTCGCCTATTACTATAAATTGGTAAAAACCTTTCCCAATTTACTCGATGGAGGAAAAACAAATCCAATTTTACCATGAATCCCATCCTCTTTTAGCATTAACCCAAATGCAATTTTCCCCTGATCCCAAAGCGACTTCGTTTGACAGACGGCTCGCTAGGACTTGTGTTATAGGACCGCTGCTTTTATATATAATAGGAAATGGCAGTTCGCGACCGAAGCGAATACAATTCGCAATATTGCTTCTGGATTGGCTAAGGAAAATAATTTAGCTGGAAAGTTAGTTTTCCTGTAGAGCCTGATTTGGCGATTTAATTTGTAGTTGGAGATTTTTATGTAGTTGGGATTGCCTTTATTTAAGCCTTAAATATTTTTTAAATGACTTAAGCAATATTAAATGACAAAAGCATATTTATTATAAGCAAAGTTAAACATGCAAACACCATGTATTACTTTTTTAGTTGCGATACAAATAACTTTCGTTGCAAAAATAATAAACTTCTTTTACCCCTTTACTAAAAAGGTTGTTTAAAACAAATGTATCGGGTTTCAAATTTAAAAGACTTTCTCCCACCACATTTTTACTTACCTAAAGAGGTTTAAAATAGGTTTTATGTCCCCCTATTGCCCCTAAATTTTTAATGGCCACTTGAGCGAAACATCGATTTCTTTAACACTTACTCCTGCCGCGATACTTTGAACCACATTATAAAATGTATACAAATATTTATTGTATCAAACTTCAAGCTATAACAATCATTAGTCCAAGGTAAAAGAAAGTGAACATTTAAAAATTAATAGCATTACTTGTTCATAAAAACGAATAAGAAGAAACCGGTTTTGAGTTATTTTGCTCAATATTATTATTAAATTCTAAATTGCAACAAGTTTTGATTAAAAACTAGTAAAAAAAATCTTACTTTCTTGCTTGCGATATCTTGGATAAAAGTTTTAAGTCTCTGATTGCTTTCACGTTGCTTATCTAAAGGAGTTTATCGAAGGAACTGATTTTAACGTTTTCCCTTTATTTTTAAAATCTAATGGAAATTTTTTATTGGCTTTAGAAATGATTTTATTTCAATACTTCCAATAATGGGCCATTATATGTTCGAAACACTTTTGTTGAAAGTTTTCATTTATTAAAAAGTTTTGAAAATACTTAATAGATTATAGAAATTTATTTTTAATAAATGTATGTTATTTTTTTTAAATTTCTTTTGCATATACACTGTGGAAAACTGTTGAATTAAAGACAAAATAGCAAAATTGTTCAGCACACATTATTTTATAATGCAAAATTATTGTATATTATATATTTCTCTTTTTCCCCTCCTAAGCTACATAACTTAAATAAGAAAAATCCGCACCTTAAATTACCAAGCTAATCAATTAGTGTTCATCTATAAAAAACATTATCAGAAAAAGTTTCGAACATTTCTGAATAAGAAAAAAAGTCTTAAATAGCTACATTTAAATTTTAAAAAAAACTGTTTAAAAAGACGCTTGCTTTTTAAATGTTAATTCTAGATATTTTAAAACATAGTAATCATTAAATTTTTATTAATGAATATTTTAAAGAATTTAATCTTGACTTTAAATTGAAATTTATTGTATATAGGCGCCATAATACTGCTTTAATTATTTTGGTGATAAAGCATTTTAATAACGTTGATAGTGTCATCAATGATTAGATTAATGTTTACTCATCATGTCTTTATTGTGCTCCCTTTGATACTAAAAGCAATCTATAGAGTATTTCATTTATCAACAAGATATATGCACCGTTAAAGCATAAAAATGTAAATAAATCATGTGTAATTGTTACCATTATTAAAATCAGTGAATTTTTACTTTCAATTAGCTGATATGAAATATAAAATAATGAAAGTATTGCGAAAATATAATATGTAGATTTTGTGTTTTATACACGTGTTGGGGGGGGGGGGGACTTTTTCGAATATTGATCCGTATGTCAGTCTCAACCATTCTACAGCTCGAACTAAAATAGCTACGAATCTCAAATTAGGTACACAATTTCCCAGAGAACACCTGCCGGACGTCATAATAAGGTTTTTGAGAAAATCGCGCATGCGTAAATAATAGCTGCTATAGAACGTTTTATGTTTTACTATTATTGAAATTACCTTATACTATATACAGGGTGTCTATAAAAGAACTCCGGGGTTTTAAAAATTCATATCTCACTAACTATAAAAGATAGCAAAATTTAGTCGATTTCTCTGAAAAGAGTAGCTCAAAAAGTTTTACTCATACCAATTGGGAATGTTTGTATCAACTGTTGGCGGCGCTGCAGGGCGTTGACCTTAAAATGACGTCGCGAAATTTGAAATGATGGCGACTCCACAACAAAAGGCTCAATGTATTATTTGGCTCATAGAAACGAAACGTTTTTCTTCTGGGGGCATATCAAGAATCTTGTGTATGCAGAGAAAATTCGTGATGTTCAACATCTCACGGAACGAATAGTCAATAGTGTGGCAACCGTCCCCCCAGACATGCTCTCCAGGACATGGGAAGAGGTAGAATACCGTTTAGACGTCTGCCGTGCAACTAACGGGGCTCGTATAGAACTTTACTAAGTGTTAAAAAAACTTGAAAATGTAAGCTTTTCAGTCATGTATAAAACATGTATGTATGTTTTTTTATTTCATTAAAATATTTTGCCCCAAAACCCCGGAGTTCTTTTATAGACACCCTGTATATTAGTTACCTTTTAATGCATTGATATATTGAGTGGTAATTGAAATCCGCGTAGTGTTACACATCCTTAGTTTCTCTACAAATAAATTCTTGTGGAATGCGGCTTCTTTCTTTCAACATATCGTCTAGTAAACAATGGGGTTTCCCCGTTTTTGAAAGGTATCCAGCTGTTAAGTGCCTGCATTTTTTTAAAGCTGCTGCATTTAACGATGCACTAAATAGGATGACTTACGCAACTGTTTCTCCCTCATCTTTAAAAAGATGTTTGCATGTGGAGTGAAGTGGCCTTTTTTGTAACGCGTCATTTGAACCCTGCTGGGCTGTTTTGTGATGGTTCAGAACAATGGGAATTTTTATTCGCTTTTTTTTTTAAATAAAGGTTTAATGTTGAAAACATATTAACGCGTAACACTACACGACTTACTAATGCCACTCAATAGATCAATATATTTAAAAGTAATTATCTACTCCGTAATTTCAATAATTTTTAAACCTAAGAAGTTCTATGACTGCTACACTTTGCGCATTTGCCGATTATCTCATTTTGACGTCAGGCAGATACTAGGAACTCGTGTATCCAATTTGCTATTTTAGTTCGAGTTCGAGCTGTATCAGACAGACAGACCAATGTTCAAAACAACGGGGCTGGGGAGCTCAGTCGGTTAGGCATTCGTCTAGCATGCGAAAGGTCCCAGGTTCGGGTCCGGGCATCGCCAAAATAACTGCCGACCTATAATGTGCAGCCAAAAATGTCCCACGAATAATACCCCGTGTAGAGTATCCTCCAAAGTCCCAACGCTGCGTACGATGTCGCCCTTAACGATTGCGTTGGGTGCCTACTCGGGTGTCGGCTCTTCAATTGACTGGTTCGCAATCAACTGACGACGCCCGTCGCCAATAGCCCACGTGTAGCTCTAGTGCGACGATAATTCGAATTGAACTCAAAACCAAGACGTGTAGATTTTAGAATCTGCAACCTACAAAACGTGTAGAAAGCACAAAATTAAAATTTTGAATTGCCGACCCTATCTCAATAATTTCACTATACCTTATAATTTCACATTAGGTAATTGGAAGTAAAAATTATTAACCTTAACTATACCTTGTCTATCCAGAATGCGAGCCTCGAAAGCATTTTCTTCCCCCATCCCTTCGCTTGGTTTTCTAGGAAACGGGGGGAGCATCGCTTTTCTAAACCTAACGCATTTGAGGTTCTGTTGTGAGGTTAACAATCCGAACAGTTCAAACCCAAGTAGGGTGGGGAAAAAACATGCTCACGCCGTTTCGAAGAAAACCACATGCGGGGATGGGGGAGGAAAATGCTTTCGAGGCTCGCATTCTGGATAGACAAGGTATAGCTGTATATAAAAAGGCATTTAAAAAACTTAATTTGTGCATATTTAATAGAAAAAGTCTTAAGAAGAGTTTCTTAAGATTTAAAATTTGAAGCTATTAATATTTCTAGAACTGAAATGAGAAAGTGAAAAAACTTTGTGTTTTTTTTTTTGAAAAATGTCCGAATCAGTTCTGATAAGCAAAAGGTAATACATTCTGTTGCAAAAAAAAACCCCATTATACTTATTTCATTCTCGAATTTGCTTATTCCATTGTAAAACGTGATTTGTTCGACTACACATACTAAGTAATCTGCTATTGGTTCAATAGGAATTTGGATTTTTAAAAAAAAATTAAACTGCATGACACTCTTCAAAAGATTCATTCTTATAATTGAATAATTCTTGTAATAAGGGTATTGCTTTATATCGTTAAAGACTTGAAGATTCATTTTTAAAGCGTCATTAATACTCATTTTAACTTATGTTATCTTAAAGAAGTTGTTGCAATCTCGTGGTTTTTTTTAATAACAGTAGGCTGCCTCTTAACCGGATCTCCGCTTTAACCTTAATCTTATCTTTTTTTTTATACTTAAAATGCAAAAATTAGCTCAAACTGACTCGTTTCGTTATCGATCCCCCATTCATACACTGTTAAAAATTTGGTGCTAGGTTTCACCATGATATTGGTTCCTAGTAGCTGCAACGGCTGAATGGTGAAATGTTTCACCTTTTTTTAGGTGTTTGGTTGAACCATTTTTCTGGATTTGGAAACAAAAACATGAGAAATGGTTCAACCGAATACCAAAAATATGGTGGAACGTTTCACCATTCAGCCGTTGCAGCTACTAGGAACCAATATCATGGTGAAACCAAGCACAAAATTTTTAACAGTGTAGGATGCTAATAAAAAAACAAATGGTAAAACAATGGTGCAAGCAGGGCCGGATTTAAAGATTTGTCGCTTGTAGGGCTGTAGGCTACGATTGATTTGCCGCCCCTGTCACAATATTCTCCCCCTTCAAGGAAAGGTAGCTGGTTAGCTGCGAAATAGGGTGGTAACTGGTATGTGCACACATTAGAATCATTTGTGTACTTTACTCACTAAATCGAAAGCGAAATAGGCGAATTTTTTTAAACTGTTCTACTTTTTTTCTTTCAACTTCGAAACCGGGAGGACGGGGTGCAATTGCCATCGCAGTGACCATGTTTGCTACGAAATATTAGTAGAGAGTACTATATATACGGTTACGCATTAATGTAAATTATTTTTTAAAAATATTCGTGTCTTTACAATAATATTTTTATGCCGAATGCCGCTTTAATGGGTCGTAAAATTTGCCGCCCCCAAAAAATTCGCCGCTCTAGGTTACAGCCTACTTAGCCTATTTAGAAATCCGGCCCTGGGGTGTAAGTTTCCGATCTTTTCTACTTCAACAAAAAAGTAATTTATTTTTTAACATGTAAATTTTGAATACATTTAATAAAGCTTCGCATTATTTCATTGTGTGTTTATTTATAAAGCAAATATCATCAATGTATACAAGTGCAATCGAATGTATATCCAAACCTTAATTTACTTCCATTTAACATTACCTTGCTCTTAACCGGCTTGCCCTCGGTCCCCATTAAGAGGTTGTCTACAGTATTTTACTTTAAAAACGTCTTATTTTTACACAAACACAATTTGGGAAGATTCTCTTTCAAGAGCCAAACTCGTGTAAGTTTAAAATAAATAGGTTCGTAATGGGTAGCGATCACAACAGTTGGCAGTGCACGTACACTTCCCCTAATGAAGGTCGGGAAAAGTAACGAAATAAATCTATTTGTTAAAAGGAAACGCCGATCCTTCTAATCCAATTTGCCTGCTGATTTCTAAGGGTTCCCCTTGCTCTCCATAATTTGTTAAAGAAAGGGTCACCAAACTTTTTGATTTGTGGGTAGGATTAAAAAATCTCCCAAAGCAAGCCATTTTACCTAAGTAAATCTTGATGAGTAAAATTATTTTATGCATTTGTTTTTTTAAGAATGTCTAAAACACTCCTGGATAGGTCTGAAGAATTAAAACGTCATACACAAATAAGATAATATGTAATATGTAAATTGATAATATGTAAATTGATCCCACTGTTTAAACATTCTTTAAAAATGTGTTTAGAAGAGTCAATTTTTAATGGATGGATAAATTTGGATAAATGTACCTAAGGCCTTGTAATCAGCTTATAAAGACTGGATCTACTGAATACTTTTCCGAAATGTCAATTCTCTCCACATTTGGCAGTTTTGGCGAAGCAGCATGTGAATTGTTAAACTTCATTTTTGATCGTTAATTGTATCCTGGGCCAAGTTATTGTCTGTTTTGAAATTGGCAATTTTAATAGAAGTCTACGGGGATCACAATATATTCTGTTAATGCATAAAAAAAGATCTAGATAAAATAAAGCATAAGTGACTTCAAATTATATTCCACCCAATGTGAAGGTTTGGAAAACCAATTCACCGACGTTATCTTCCATCGATCGCTATCAAAAACGATTCCCACGTATCGTAGTTTAGAGACAATATCTTTTAGGATACTATTTTGTTACGTTCTTTAGTGTTTCAGATGTCGTGTTTACTTAACTAAGTTCATTGACGAAAACTGAAATTCGGAGGATGCTTGTATAATGTATATGTTCTGATTTCTAGATTTTAGCGAAACAGGATAGAATTGGTTTGTCGAGACGTTCTATGTTTGTGAGTTATAGGATCTTTGCTTGGCAGTTTCGATAATTGCATTTCAATTTATCGCAGCGAAATTTTAGAGTGTCTTTAAATTGTTCTGGAAACCCAAGACTTAAGAACTTAGAGGGGATTTAGAATATTGACAGAGGTTGATGGCCTTTAAATTGAACATTTGATTCCCATATAAAAGTTTATTTAATAATAGTTAATAACTATATTTCAAATATATATATAAGTCTAATTGGTTGGTATGGAGACCGAGGAGACTGGGGAGCTCAGTCGGTTAAGGGGTTCGCCTTGCATGCGGAAGGTCCCACGTTCGGGTCCGGGCATCGCCAAAATAACTGCCGACCTATAAACGGCCCGTGCAGCCAAAAATGCCCAACGATTAACCCGCGTAGAGGGAGTGCACGTTAAATATGCTTCAAAGTCCCAACACCACGTACGATGTCGCACTTAACGGTTGCGTTGGGTGCCTACTCAGGTGTCAGCTCGTCATTTGACTGTGGTTCTAAATTATGACGCCCGTCGCCAATAGCCCTCATGTAGCTCTAGTGCGACGATATTTCATAACTAAACTATGGAGACCGATCAAAACTGTTATAGTAATCCTTTAAGCTTTTTTCTCATTACCAAACCACCTACCTTTTTCCAATTACCAAACAAAAGCGTTACATCATCTGAAACATTCCCATAGTTATAAAGAATATTTGCTTATACAAATTTGTTTTCGCCAAAGTGCGTGTTCAGAGTTAAAACTGTAATTTTTTAAATTATAGAATAAAAAAAAATTAAAAACAGTTCTGTACTGAGGTTTAGTTTTTCGCATTTGATTATGATTTTTTTTAAAATTCATATTAATATGTTCAAAACACATGGGCCGGGCCGATGAAACAGGGGCTTGACGCCATCCGTCGACAAAGTAAAAATCCAGTAAGAAGAGCCGTTATAAAAATTACTAAATAAATTTAATTTTTTAAATATTTTTTTATTCATTATATTCTTTAAATATTACATAAAAAGTTTTCATTTGTTATTGTTTGCCTTTTGTATTGCGCATGCGCCAACACGAATGCGATTTTGTTTTGAAAATTTTATTAAGTACACTCTTAACACAAAAGAGTGAAATCCACTCCTATAGGGGAAGTGCATTTTCGGCACCGGAAAGGAGTGGAAATTAACTCAGGCTGAGTTAAAACCGCTCGTTTTAAGAGTGTAGGACGTAGATTGTTTTCTTTTATTTCTTTTACCCACTCCGCAAAAAGAATGAAATCCACTCCTGTAGGGGAAGTGCATTTTCAATACGGAAAGGTGTGGAAATTCACTCAGACTGTCACTCGACTAAGTTAAAACCGCTCGTTTGTTTTAAAAAAGAGTGTAGGCATGCCTTTTAAAAAGAAACACATTTTCTACTTGGTTAAATGGGTTCCCAGCAAGGTGGGACCATGTAGCTAGTATAATATCCCTCTGAGGGATACAGACATATAAACCCGTCACCTGGCTATCAGGTATTCCAGCAACACGCATATTTTTTTTAAAAAATTATAAGTTTAATAATTTTTTATTAATTTTCAATATTTAAGGTATGGAGGAGTCGTTTATGACCATCTACTACAGAAATCTAACTTTTAAAAAAATCAAGAAATTAAATTTTCAGTTAAAGTTTTAATTTTAATCTCATGCAGTGAAAACAAGTTTACACTTCAGCCAATTTACTTATCCGTCAGAGGGATTTAGATAAAAGAAGTATTTCTAATAGAAATATCTCTTCAATAAAACCACGCGACGTTTTCGTGTAATCTAAACCCGAGTTTCGCCAAGATAGATAATAAGTTATGATGTACACGATTTATGATCCTTCGTCCCTTCTGGTTCATTAGCTACTGCCAAAACTAATGTCGTTTAAATAACGTCATCTCTTGTAAATGGATTATTTTTGTGCTTCAACCTTGCTCTTTCACGACAAAGCAACGATGAGGTTGACATTAAAATAATGTATATTTTATCTTTTAACAATGATGTCTATGGCTTCGGGCTTATTTGACTCTTAAATATAAACTTTGATATATTTTAAGGTGTTTGCTCACTATACAGATTAATAGAGAAAGTATGTAATGTTAAGAGATTTTGAATAGAGATGCTTCGGTAAGAAATTCGCTGAATGTTGAAACAATGTTATTTTTTTTTATATTTTTTTTAAATTTTTTTTTATAGATCCTTTATATACTCGTAATACGCTAGAATAATTTTGTCGAGGTGTAATGCTTGTTGATGTTTTCTTTATTTGTTAAATAGTAATAGACATTTGTAATCGCATATTATTTATGTGTCAAATTTATAGTTTACAGTTTACAAAATTGCATACTTTTATTGCAATATCTAACTGAAAGAGGAAAGTGTCGGAAAAAAAGTGTAAAACAAACCAAATATCTAGGAAATATCTCGAGTCATCAATCAATGTCCCAGGTATGCTATAGTGCGACGTATTTTAAATCCGACGAACCACATCTTTAATCCGGCGATTTCGGTTATTAGACGCGTTTTTGGCACCAAATGCGCCGGAGTAGCGAGAGTGCGGACTGTATTTTAGTTGGTTAAAAAAAAACAAGTTATAGTTTTGTAACGGTATCTGTCACTTAACCCGCTTCCACACAACAGTTATGTTTAACAGGTAAAAAGGCACCAAACACAGAAATATTAAACATTTACATGCTAAATTTGGCTAGTTTCATTTATTTTATTTCGAAAATTCTTTCTATATTTGCAAAAAATAATTTTTTATTTCAAAGAATAAAAATGTAATATTCCTCGCTTTTAAATAGAATGAAAATCTCTCTATATTAAAAAAAGTAAGCTCTTTTAAAGTGTCAGCAAAATGTACATCATTCGATTCTTCAAACTCTTTTCTATTAGAACATATTTTTTATTAATCCTAATAGATGTCAGCCCCATTATTATTATTTTTTTTAAATTATGGTCAGAAAAATGATGATGCCAATTTGCCAAATGGCATCCAGAAATGGTTAATGAATCTGTTTAGAAAATGGATACTTGATACGGTTGATATGAAACGACCAAAAAAAAAAAAACTTAGTTATTTTATGACTCGAACACGCCCATAAGGAGATTCGATCCCAGCTAGTCCGTTACTCTACCCGCTTGGCTACCCGCTGGGGCTTGTTTAAGAAGTCCTGTCTGCTAAGACAATGGGCAGACATGCGTGGAATTTCTCATTTCGTTTCCCGAAATAGAGGAGGAACTTTCGTTTACCTGTAACCGGATGGCTGCTTTCGCGAGACGGAATTGCACTGTGTTTGACCAAGGTGGTTCCGTTTTTAAACAGCTGATTCATCGGGTGTACAGGTTAAGCTGTTTTTTAAACGGAGGAAAAATTTCTTCTTTGAGGAATGTTTTCTAGTTGTTTTCAATTACCTAAATATGAAATATAAGGTATGAAAGTATTGCGATGGGGTCTAAAATCCGAAACGGAGATTTTTGTGTTTTCTACACGTTTTGGAGGGTGCTGATTCCGAAAATGAGGTATTCGAACACCAGAATTTGGTACACTAGTTCCTATTATCTGTCATAATAAGGTTTTCCAGAAAATCGCGCATGTACGAAGGGTAGCTGCTGTAGAACTTGTTTGGCTTTAAAGTTATTGCTGAAAAATATAATAAAGCTATCAGACTTCAGATTTGGTATACACAACTCCTAGGTTGTTTTTAATAATCAATATTATATGGGCTAAAATGAAGTGCAGGTCGTAATATTTAACCACGTCCAAAACTTCTTATCTTTAATGGGGACTTCAAACGTGATTTTAAATTGAATTTACATTTCATCCTGTACTTAAATACTTTTCAGTATAAGCACCTTCCGAAACGGCGCCAGGGGGATTAATCGACAGCTTGCTGAGTTAGTTTGACAAAGTCATATCTTATACTGTATTCAAAAGTGGGTTTTATGCAGCATGGTAATATACAGGGTTTACATATAAGATAAAATCTTTATTTCAAACTTTTCTACGATTGCAGTTGTTGAGAATCAGAGAATTGACATTTTGTGGATGATGAAATAATGCCGGGGGTTGAGTTGGTTGTTTTTGTTTGAAAAAAAAAACTGGGATAAAGAAATAAGACCGAAAATCTCAGATATAAATGGAGTTTGGAAACATGAGACATGGATACTTAACCAAGACAAACTTCGTAGATTCATAGGACCTTTCTCATGCACTATATACACTCTTAAAACAAACGAGCGGTTTTAACTCAGTCTGAGTTAATTTCCACTCCTTTCCGTGCCGAAAATGCACTTCCCCTATAGGACAGGATTTCACTCTTTTTGCGGAGTGGGTAAAAGAAATAAAAGAAAACAATCTACGTCCTACACTCTTAAAACGAGTGGTTTTAACTCAGTCTGAGTTAATTTCCACTCCTTTCTGGTGCCAAAAATGCACTTCCCCTATAGGAGTGGATTTCACTCTTTTGTTTTAAGAGTGTATAGTTTACTCTTTTGTTTTAAGAGTGTAGATTTCAGAAAAACCATTGGAGCGCAGTATATATTCCTTTGATGCCTTTGGGCCATAAAACCTAAATGCCCATACATTCAAATAATTTCTATATTCATCCCATATTTTAGAATATTTTTCTAATTGTTTGTGGATAATTTGAAATAATTTCCATAGACTATAGTGGCCGGACAATAACTGTTATAACTTGACCTCGGCACTAAATTTTGTTCAATTCAGTCCCTGGCATGGATGTTTTAGTCCTTGAAAAACGACCTTTATCCATTACTTTCCAGTCCAATTAGCTATTAAATATGAACTAAAAATAAGTTATTTTATTTATATAACTTTGTCAAGCTAATAGAACTTGGATCTTAAACAAACATGTGGAGATCTCGAAAGACGCAAGATCCGAGTTTGATCTTTACTGGGATGAAGATACGCAGGGAAGCTTGTTTATCATGGATTATTCCATTGCATAATAGGCCGCAGTTTCGGAAATTTCACGCGAAACTTTCACGTTTGTTTATATTAACCCATTAACGACGATTGGCAAGAAAACTAGTTCCGCACAAATGAGCTCTCTGCTTAAGTCTATCTAAATAAACAAAATACTTATAAATAAAAACCATAGTCTTCAACAGTTTATGTAGGACAAATTAAGTTACACGAAAATGGAGGACAAATTAAGTTACACGAAAATGTAGGACAAATTAAGTTACACGAAAATGTAGGACGAATCAAGTTACACGAAAATGTAGGACAAATTAAGTTACACGAAAATGTCGGACAAATTAAGTTACATGAAAAACAAAATTTCAAATACTTAATGTTTTTGCTCTTTTTTAAACTTGAGTGGACGTGTACAGTAACTGCAAAATAGGTGGTATTATTCTCTTGTTTGTTGTTTGAATTTAATAGACTAAATTTTATTTTTATTAAGGATCTAACTGTAATTGAGAACCTGAAAGATATGTGATTATGTTAACTTGATAAAATATATACTCATCTGGAATTCAGCTATAGTTGAGAAACGTAGTTGCAAAACTACTAACGTTTCACACTCCTTCTCCAAAGTTTAGCCTCTTGCGACCTGGCGTCCCCATGTGGGGCCATTTTTTAAAACCTCCCCACAAACAATTAACATGTTAATTAGTTCCGAAATCGACCTGGTCCGATAGAAGAAGATCCGAAAATCAGATTTAAGCCCTTGATGACAGGTATCAGTCGTTTATTTCTATAAAAAAATGAAGTTGAACGAGGGTCAATACGATATTAGAGTTCTTAAATAAATAACTTTAAACTAGCTCTTTCTTTAAACTTTTCAAAAAGTTCTTTTAGTAGTTAATTTTAAAATCATTTTGCATTAAAAACAATGTTAAAATAAACTGGTAACTACAATGAAGTGATACGGCCTTTTTTTGCATTTAAAGCCCCCAAAAATGTGTATTTAGAGCTTTAAGGAGTGTCCAGGGTGTCCGCTAACTCTGGAAACAGGAAAAACTCAGGGAAATTAAAAACGCCCTAAAAAACTCAGGGAAAAACCAAGAAATTCCGGAAAGAGCTAAGTATTCAAATATCTACTGGATGCAAAGGGAATGAAATTTAGCATTTTGCCAATGCAATCTGCCGCTTTTCCTAAAAAGAATCACCCCAAAAATATAAAATTTGTCGCTTTTAAATATTTTTTTCAGGTATTACTATGTTTAAAATGTTAAGATGTCATAACGATAAACATGAAAAAATATTTGTAAAAAATTTAGAAAATTTGAGGTAATAAAAGCAAAATGTATTTCATCATAGCCTCAAGAATATTGAAATATGAAAAATTTCCTTAAAACATTAGTTCTACTAAACCTGTAAAAATAGAAAATTCATCCTGGAAAACTCAGGGAATTTTTTTTTTTATGATTTAGTGGACACCCTGAGTGTCTCTCAGTAACTATTAAACATAATTTTTTTTTGCAAAACATACTTTTTAGTGCATATTTGTATGAAAAGTATGTTTAGATTAAGAAAATATACGTTTAAGAATTTGCTCGGGTCTCAAGAGGTTAACTATAAGATATTGGGTGTCGTCTGTTCAATTGTGACCCTTGAAGTTGATAATCGTGTAAAATCATTGGACGAGGTCGCTAATGAACGGCCCATCTTAGTTTTACTTTGGAGAATGTAAATTTCGCAATTACAAAATGTATAAACTAATAAATAGCTTACAACTAGGGTGAATCTAGTTTAATGCAATTCTAAAAACGACTGTTACTAACTTCAAAGTATAAATCTTGCTTTCTCTGATTCACCCAAAAGTTCCTTCAAGTGTTCTTCCACGCAACTCTTCATTCGTCCCCAAACAACATCAAGACAAACAACTCAACCTCCCCCTCACGGTTTGCTGCAATTTAACTCCTAACGACCCTAAGCCCCCAGAGATAAACACAAAGGTTTTTATATTACTTCTGTCCTAAGTGAAAGTTCTATTCTTTTGTACCAACGTCTGTTGTTACGGCTAATAGGAAGGCGTCACGGGATTGGCTCGTGTTCCCGTTTTCGGTTTCCCTTTACGTCACTACGTCCATTAGTGACCGTTTCTCGATGTAGATTATTAGTTAGTTCGTTCGGAATGGCTACGGGTCATATTTTTTTCTTGTTACGTAAGATGTCATATTCTGTGTCTTTGACATTGTCTTAGCTAAGTGTTAGGGGGAATGGATTAGCCTTTTAACAGGTGCATCCTTTTATATATTTAGGCTATATAAATAATGAAGGTTTAAAAAAACCCCTTCGAAACCTTTTAATTGTATTATTTGCATGGATTTCTGACACGGTTATTAAAAACTAGGGAGTGTAACTCTACACGACTTCCAATCACCATACAATAAATCAATATATTTAAAGGTTTAATTTTAAAACCTCAAAAAGTAAAAAGTTCTATTGGCATCTACCATTCATGCATGCGCCATTTTCTCAAAAACTTTACTGTGACGTCAGACAGGTACTGTGAAATCGTGTACCAAATTGAAGTCATAGCTCTTTCAGGTCGAGTTGTAGTGGGGTTCCAGACAGATGGAGCAATATTCAAAAACCTCTTTTTTAGAATCAGCATCCTTCAAAAGGTGTAGTGTAGAATACACAAAATCTCCATTTTGGATTTTTGACCTATATTGCTATACTATCATTACTTTTTGTTGAAGCATTTTAGTTGTCTAAACATTCTTGTATATTTATTTAGATTTTTTAAAACATATCAGATGTTGACCTTGTTCTTTGACTACGGTTATATATTATGAGACGTAGCTTTTTGTTTAAAGCTCTGGTCTTTCTAAACTCATTAGATTCGATATTGAAGCCTAGTGTAGCTTTGAATGCCCACCAAATCTGATTGGCAAATAATTATAAAAACACCCCTTTGCTATTCAATTCAAAATCCTCGAACGTATTCGATGCCTAATAGGCGTGTCTCCACATGTACATCCACCCCTAACTACCTGTCTATTACTTAGAATAGTTAGTGTGTTGATTATCAAGAGGTAACGTTTTAAACGCCTATGCTCTAATATGTTCAGTGTTAAAATGAATGTAGTTAATTACTACATGGTTATAAGACAATAAATGCATAGTTGGAAACTGCTGTTGAAGTTTGTATGTTCGATGTGAAATAGTTTCATACATCAGAGCCATAAGGATCATTTAATTTTATTGTAATATATTTCGTATGTTACCGTAACTTCCCTGATTGCATATACTCTCTAGCATAACTGTACTTATTTTCCCATATATTTCATGAAATTAACTTCAGGTCTGGTATCCGGTGACCGAATTTTTTTTGCAGCACATTAAAATTTTAACTAAAGCTTTATATTATTTTTCTTATGTTTTATACCGGTAGAATATACCGTGAAATATAGTAATAAGTTTTTCTTATAAAATTGTGTTGTTTATTTTATATTTACGCTGTATATTTAAGTTAATTTCAACGCACACTATGTTATAAAACATATAGAGTTTTTCGTTTTAGCTTCCACACTACGTTTATAACGTACAAGGTGGAAGGTTTTATAATCGTTCTGTCCGTCCCCCACTTTCATAGCCCAAACTACAAATGCTACGGACAAGTGTGATACGTCAAAAAATTCAGCGCATCGAAATTAGAATACATCGACATTTTCAGAAAAGAATTAGAAGTACTTCAATTATTTAAAAAACTGCAAAATTTAATGCTCATTTAAAAAGCATAGGAAGCCATTTTTATTAGAATTTAATCACCATTGCCATTTGCAACAATCGCTCGAGAAACTTTAATTCTTTTAGACAATAAATTAAAATAAATTTATTTTTGCGACATCGATCAGTTTGAAAGGACGTCAAATATATTTCACTACGAGATTCTTTGTACGTTGATATGAACTATTTTCATTCTATTTAAAAGCAAGGAATATTACGTATTTATTATTTAAAATATAGATTAATTTTTTATTCGAATGTTATACTAACGAAAATAAATCATGTTATACTAACAAAATAATTTATTGCCGTTTTTAAAATTTTCAATAATAAACGCTAACGTAGAAGATATAGCCATCTCGTTCTGAGACACCGAGTTGGTGTAGTTGCAGACTTGGCAAAAGCACGTTCTTGAGTGTTGAGTATTTAGTGTCTTGGATCAGAATCCAGTTAAATTCAATAATCCAAATCTATCTGAACCGGCAACGCACGGGTTAGTCAATGGTCAATAAGCAGATTTGAATTCAGGTTTGAGAGTTTAATGTAGGTGTATCTTGCACTACTGATTGCGCCTTTGTAATGATAGTTGAGGAAAATTTGTAACAATAGCGTTTTATGTAACAAGTTAATTTCAGGTTTTATTGGCATCATCACAATTTTTAAATAGGAGATGGGAATTATCTTTTTTGACAAATATACACTCTTAAAACAAAAGAGTGAAATCCACTTCTATAGGGGAAGTGCATTTTCGGCACCGGAAAGGAGTGGAAATTAACTCAGACTGAGTTAAAACCGCTCGTTTGTCTTAAGAGTGTACACTATATTTTTATCATCAGGCTTTGATATAAGCTATACATTAATGAATTGATAAAGATTATTGGTGTATAAAGTATTGCATACTTTTTTTACACTCACTCTTTTCTACTCACTCTTTAAACTTGGCCAATATCCAAATTCATTGGTCCTTATTGAAACTCGTAGTTCAATTATCAAACACTTTTAATAGATTTAAGTGAACAATATATCTTACAATGAAGATTTTTGTAAGTAAATATACAATACAATAAATGCAATTATAACCAATATCCCCGAACTAAATTATTTTCCCATGCATGACCGCACCTTCCGTATACAAAGCTGGCGTTGTTTCTCACATTCCTAACCAAACTAATTCATTAACACCCCCAAATCCCTGTTTAATTAAGAAATTTATCACTCGACGAAAGGCCGCTTTTTCAGCCCATAAAACTTCGCAACTTTAATTTCTTCTTCTCTTTTAACAGGCAAAGATGTCGAAACGTCCCAAGAAGATGCTGTCCTCTTCAGCCTCCCGTTACTATGGCAACGTGGGGATGTTACTGTGATACTACGCCACCATCCCCCCCCCCCCCTTCGATTCCGTCCGTAACCGTTCCATTCCATGCTCAGGTCTTCCGACTGATCGGACGAAGTTTTTTGCCCAGGCGAAGTTTTTCGATGTCCAAAAAGGAAGAAGATTTGCATATTCTTTACTTCGACTTCATCTATTGTTTGAGATTTGTCGAGTCATGGCAAAAGTTTTATTCGTTTCGCTTTGTGCTGTGAATATGTCAACTTTTATGTGAGTTTTTGGAAGATTTTTTTTTTGTTTTCACATTGGAAGAGAAGTTTGGAATTGAAGTGAGTGAAGTAGTTAATCTTAGACGCGCGTCCGTCCATTCTTGAAGAAGCATTCCATTCGATGTAATTTTATTGAAATGTGATATTATATGTATTTTGGAAAAGTTGTCTTCGAAACGTAAGAAGTGAATTTTTTTATTGTGGAGTTCTATTACTTCTTTGGTAAAAAGTATTCGTACAGAAAAAGTATTTATATCAACCTGGAAGACATGATGCACTTACTTTAACAAAGTTTGCAAAGATTTTTATATTTAAATTGAAATTATACAATCGATTCAGATAGGAAATTAAATTTGAAATTTAATTTGTACTACCATCTGTGTTACTTTCAAAAGCAAGCAGAATCTTTTCAAATATATATTTAAAAAAAAAGAATCTTAGCAATTTCCCAACTACTGCTGTCTGACATCCATGACATTCCATTTCCGACAAACACCATGACGGGCATCCTTCTACAACTGGCTCTGCACTACTTCAATCCCATCTGATAACTGTGTTAGTAGATCTAATTGCCGACCATGGCCGATCATTCTGAACTGGTCACCGAGCTGTCCCAAATCGACAAGATGACCACCCAGGAGCGACTGAAGCTGGCCAAGAGACGCCGGATGCAGCAGCTGAAGAAGTGGAGCCAGCGTGAGAAGGAATTCAACAGCAACAAGCGCAAGAAGGAACTGGCCGCCATCAAGAAAGTCAGGAAGCACGACTACAAGGTGCATTTTGTGCCGAGTGTCATGCTGCTGGAGGCTGCTGCCAGGAATGACGTGGATGAAGGTGAGTACCGAGTTTTATTCAGAGAAAATCCACAACTTTTGAAAATGATACGTGAAGAAAAATAGCGTTGGTTCTTGGCGCAAATAGTTTAATTGTGCAAAGTGTACATGTTTCGGTAGGAACTTATACATTTTGGAGAAGGTCCACCTTCTTCAGAATGGCACACAATTCAGTCTGAAACCGGAAAAAGTTTTTTTTCGTTTTCAGACTATTTGCGATTGAATCAACGTTATTTTAATTCATTAACGAGTTTTAATGGGTGAAATGCACTACTTCAGGACCATTTTAGTCATCAATAGCCCTAGCGACTTGTTTTGGACAGCAAAGTTCCCAAATTTTGAAACAATTGGTAGCCTAGAGCAGTATCACTAGTTACAGAATTTAGAAGGGGCCCATAACTTCTAGCAAGTGAATTTTCGAATATAAAATATTACAGATGGGTTGACCTCCATAACTGCACACTACTGAAATGCAATCTTCTGTTTTAATTTCTGAAAGAAAAAAAACTATTTAAAGTTTTGGCTCTTCAATTGCATTGATTGCACATCGGTAACTGGGTATTGGTCAATTGATTGGTGCATTTATGTGCTTCCTTTATTTATTAGTTGCTATGAAATTTTAGTTTTTTAAGAAGTTTGCTCATTATGTTAAAAAATCAAACAACTTTGACAATTATGAAATGTTGACCTCTATTATTTCTGGTGGTTTTAAAATCCAAGAACCTTATCCTGCATCATAACATTTTGATTAACTAATCACTTTTTGAGAAATATTGTGTTAAATTTGTCGGGAGGTAAAAATTAAAGATTTTTGAAAACTTTTGTTCCTTAGAGATCCAGTGGTAGATCTCTATTTTCTGAACTTTACCGGGGATATTAGAAGAGTACCTTTACGGGGATATTAGAAGAATACCTTAGAAGAGTACCTTACCGGGGATATTAGAAGAGTTATACGGGGATATTACCGGGGATGTTAGAAGAGTTTAAGTGAATCAAATATTCGAATTACATCGAGTATCGACTCGATATAATTCGTATATTTGATTCACTTGTGAATTTCATTTTAACTATCTAATTTTATTTTTATCCGCAAAAAAAAATCATTTTAGAGATGTACCCGGCTGGCTGGATGTGTTACAGAATAGTTCTAAAAAATTTTCAAAATAGCTTCCTTGGTGTTAGATATTATCGTCTCATTTCTTAACATATTTCAGAATATCAATCAATATCAGCCCACAAAGTTTTTATCAATGAACACTTTCGCAACCAACGCCTTAAAAAATTGTCGCTACCCACGGTATTGCTAATATGTCTGCCGACCTATAAATGGTCTGTACAGCCAAAAGTCGTGTAAATTGAGTGCTCGTTAAGGGGGAATGGGCGCGCTGGACCGGGGGTCTCCAAAGCAAAGTGCATGAGTGTTAATCCTATGGAGAAAAAAATACTTTCTCTGTCACATTTCTCCAACTGTATTGAATATTTTTTACAAGCGGACTTTTTATGTGATAAATGTAGCTGACTAACAGGTCCCGACCTTCCCACTTTTTGAAATTGGTTAGAATATTTTGTTTTAATTTTCAATAAATAATTTTACACAAAATATTCGAAGCAATTTCAAAAAGTGGGAAGATAGAGACCTGTAAGTTATCTACATTTATTATTAAAAAAAAAAACATTTGTAAAAATATTCAATACAGCCGGAAAAATGTGTCGGAGAAAATAGCTTTTTCGCTATTGGATTAACACTGAAGCACTTGAGTTTGGAGACCCGTGATCCAGCGCGCCCTTAAAAGTTGCTCAAGCGTCCCGACGCGACGTCGCTTACGATGTCACCCTTAAAGTTGCATTGGGTGCCTGCTAAGGTAAAACAGCTGTCGTCACTTGACTGTGTTTCTAAATTTCGACTTCTGCGACGCCGACGTGATTCGACCAAAACCAAACCCATCACATACCTGTTGTTGTCGTATCCGTATGAACATCCCACAGAAGATGGCTGCCAGAGCCTCCGAAGAGGTTGGGCTTCTTCTAACACAAATAAGGACAAAGACATAGACAGTAACACTTGATTGACAAAGACAAACATCCATGCGCTTACCAACCGGGATTCGAACCCGGGACACTGGTGTTGATTCGGGCTGGGGAGCCCAGTCGGTTAAGGCGTTCGCCTTGCATGCGGAAAGTCCGAGGTTCGGGTCCGGTACGGGCATTCGCCAAATAACTGTCGATCTATAAACGGCCCATGCAGCCAAAAACGTTCGACGAATAATACCCCCTGTAGAGGGAGTGCACATAAATATGCTCCAAAGTCCCAACGCTGCGTACGATGTCGCCCTTGACGGTTGCGCTGGGTGACTACTCGGGTGTCGGCTCGTTACTTGACTGTGATTCTAAATTACGACGCTCTAGTGCGACGAAAATTCAAACTAACCAAACCAAATCCACCTGCATATTATAGCATGGTCCATTGGAGAAATCATCAGCCAACAATGTCTACTCTCTACTGTGTTACGAACCACAAGATGTGATAAGATTGGACATGCTTGACCGATTTGATAACCATATCATGGGGTCGGTTCCGCACAACCTTCGCGTTTAATGAATGAGAATTATATCAATGCGAGACGAGAATTGTAAATCCGATTATGTAGGTAGATACTATCAAGATATTATTTGTGTGAAATTTTGGTTTTGAATTCTCAGTAATTTGACATGAGTTTTGCTGTTTGACCATAATTTTATGAATAATAATGTACATGGTTTCGTTTTGTCACTTTTGATAAAGAATTGTTTGAGCAACAGTCTTTGGTCTGTTTTGTAATCATAAATTCGTTGGGCCACATTTTTTCTTAGATTATTTAAATTTATTTTGCATTAATAAATGTATGTATTCATTGATCCGTAAGTTATACTCGAATTAAAGCCTAAATAAAAGCTTGGTAGTCGTAAGAAACGAAACATCGATTATATATATTATATGTGTGTGTGTGTGTTGTGTGTTTAAAATAAACATGCAGAATGGTGCTTTTCAGTGAAAAATAGTTTTTTTAAAAACAGTTTAAAGTTTTTTTTTTAATTTAAAAAACACTAATACAAAATTATGGGACATTTGTAATTGTTTTTTTTTTTCGAAAAATTGAGTTAAGCATATAATTTTTTTTTTACTGAAGGGTAGTAGAAGTATAAAAAGAAATGTTACCAGCCTCCTATATAAAATCTTCTAAAAATAGTTTTAGTACCGTTTTTTACTGCACAACTTTTCGAGTGAGCATCAACATGGCTGCCGCGCGGAAACGAGTCACAGCTTTCTACAGTGCGTGTCCCCACTAGAGTAGTGTGCGACACTACTCTATAACCCTCTGAAGGATAGCAAATTGAATCAAAGTCAATTTCAATCAAAATTGAATCAGCTAAAGTGTAAACTGGTTTTCACACTGCATGAGATTTAAATTAAAAAATTTAACTGAAATTTAAATTCTTAATTTTTTTTGAAAAGTTCTGTAGTAGATAGTTGTAAAAATGATTCCTCCATGCTTTAAATTTTTAAATTTAATAAAATTGTTAAATTTATAAATATTTAAAATATATGCGTGTTTCTTGAAAACCTGACATTTAGGTGACGAGTTTGTATTTCTGTATCCCTCAGAGGGCTAGTGGACGGTTTTACGATTTTTCTGAAACAAGTAATAATTGTCATCCATATCGATAAGGCGGTAAACATAATCCACATATAAATAGTATATATTTTTTTTAACTTAAAACATAGCCCGAATCCCATGTTGGTACTACATAAGAACTGTCTGCAGCACAAGTTGTATAAAACTGTATAGTTTATCTCGTATAAGCCAAACATTTTCTATTTTCTTTCCACTGTTTATAGTTTTCTAGTTTAAAACAACAAATATCGACACAGATAAGTAAATAAAAATATCTCAAACCAATATCTTTCCGTTCCCGGGAGATTCGACAGCAAAGATCGGTTCCCAAGCGAACAGTCGAACGGAATTTAATGTTTCGAACAACAGTTAGCTTCTCGTGACAAGACGCGGGAAATGGCTCGTGATCGAATGGGGGAAAAAAGGCGTTTTGTGTTCAGAAATTCTATTTCGAATAATTTCGTGTTCTGAAAAGGCGATATCTGTGTGAAATATAATGAAGTTTGTGTTTCCTTTTCGTTAAATCTTTTATTTAATTTGGTTTGGGAGATAGCGCGAAATATTTCAGATATCTGATAAGCTAGGCTTTTGTGTTGAAATGTTAAAAATACCAACCGAGCCACACTAGCACAAATCGAATATCCATTTTCAGTTGTAGCTTTCTTACTTCGTTACTACGTAATAACTACAAGAAAGTTTTCCCTTTCATTCCCGATGATTCCATTTGGAATCATCAGCTTTCGATCTTTTTCGCACTAAAAGTTAAACTAGCACTTATTTCAAATAAATTTTATTGAATTCTCCATACATTTTTAAGTTGTATTTTCTTTTTGCATCGTTTGATGGAAGAATCATGTATTTTGAAGAATTTAATAATATTTCTTTCAAATAGTTAAAGGAAAAGGTTAATTAAATAAATTAGCCCTAAGTTCTTCATGATTGTAGTTTTAAATACTTAAAAATTGCATTTTAACTGCTTTTGACAAATAAAGTTTCAAACAAAAAAATTATTGTTATAATTCATTTAAAAGTTATGATTCCAAAAATTTGTTAATTAAATATTAGTTAAAAAATTAAGATCCCCCCCCCCCCTACTTTACCATTTAGTTATGGATACATGAGTATATTTCACAAATTTTAGATTTTTAGAATAAAAAAAAAGTTGGAATTAAAAGGGTTTAAAAAAAACGCTTGTCCGACTGTCACTTATCTTCATAGCGCACACAGAAAAAAATATTTTGTTGAAAGAACAAAAATTTTGTTTCAACAAAATTTTTTGGTCAATATAGCGCCAACAACAATTTTGTTGTCAGTACCAAATTATTTTGTTGTCAGTACCAAATTATTTTGTTGAAATTATTTTGTTGATTCAACCAAAAATGCGCCAAACCGAAAATGCGCAATGACCGACCACAGGACTTTCGGACCCAACAGATTTAAAGAGTACGTAATCCGCATATACTCGGTAGGTCTTCAGTGGTACCGGGACTCGATCGCGGGACCTTCCGATCTCGAGACCGAGACGCTGACCACTAGGCTCACTACGGCCCCAAGTTTCTTTTGAAAATAGCAATCAAATCCTTTCACTACGATAATGGCCGAATGGCGCCTTAATTTTCTTCGAATTGCCGTTGATGACAGGGGCCATGACGTCACAGTTAAAAAAAGCCAATAGCAGGCCGAGCTTACCTCAACCAAACGGGTTTTGTTGTGGTGAAAATACTCGCTTTGTTGGGACAAGTAAAATATTGTTAAGTCAACAAAATTAGTCAACAAAACACGTCAACAAAAAAAATTTGGTTCTCCCAACAAAACATTTTTTTCTGTGGCATAAACCACTAATACCACAGACAATGGACATGTTTCGCATCGTGAATGGCAACAATTTCACAGTAATGAAAATAAGGTTTCGTTTTTTAAATCAATGTTCTGGGTGGATTGTACTGTGTTAAACCACCAATGTCACCCAGGAATGATGTACGTCACGTGGAACAAGCCAATTCGATGCAATAAGTGGTAGATAGGAATCAGCTTGTGATTCGTTTGAAATTTCGGGACATAAGTGCATTAAAATTAGAAGTTTTTAAACCTATTTAATTAACATTCGTAGTCATTTTGTTGATTTTAATGGGATCTCTCTAAAATACTGATAAAAAATAAATTCAATGAATGATTTAAAAATTATTTTTGAGTCCTAAAAAAGTGGATTTATTAAAAATAGCCAACTTCGCATGCAATAAGCTCTGTTTTGTAGACGTTATAGTCTTATTTCATTCTTCTCTGCACGAAGTTTTCAGTAACAGTGAGTGTCACAAACTAACAATAAAAAAAGTACTTTGAACCGATCATATATAATAGACTAGCAGATAAATACTAGTTCTTCGCACGGACTAAAATAATATCAAATCAATCCAAGTACATTTCTCATTTAATTTCCTGTAGAATAATAAACTTTGCCTTTGTTCCCGTTCATTATAAAGAATAAAATCCCGTTACTTATATTGCTTTAAAATTCCAAAATAAAAATACATCACTTATAAAATGCACATCCTCATATCACAAAAATCTTCCTCAATATGAACTGTCATCGCAATTTTCCTGATAAATTCAAAATTTTCCAAAATTGTATAACAATGTTATTTCACGTCCAAACCTCCATTCTGGGTTTTAAAAAAAAACATTTAGCTCATTGGCACGTTCAATTATTTTTCAAATCATTAATTTAGTTTCTGAAGGTAATGGCAAGAAAATAAAAGCAATTTCAATTTTAATTAATTTTTGTGTTCATTTTAATTTCTTCTGTCGAATGGCAACACGAAAGGGAAAAAAATGATCGGATTTGAGCGAAAGTGGTGTATTTTTTCAGAAAATTCGAATTTTCTCTAAAAATGGAACAAATATGAAAAAACTAAGCCTCAGGTGCACACGTTGGTATTAAAGGGAATCTATCTTAAATATTTCGAATTTCTGAGGGCAGTATAAGTAGGTCTTTTACGATCCACAGACACACAGGCAGACTTTCTTATATTATTATAGATTGCTCTTTTTATTCGATAAACACAACGTGAAAGAGACAACAAATTAAGTATGAATTAATTATCTTCTAAGAATCCTTCAAACTTCTCATTCTCCGTGAGCACTTAACAAAAGCTTTGCAGCTATAGAAACAACTTCAAGAAGTAATTAGAATTTTCTGAAAAGTCTATGTACATCTTTTGACAAAAAATCCTCTTTTATTTTAAGCATTCGCCTTCTGCCTAAACACTCTAAACGGTTCCAGTTAAATAATAATTAGCACATTCTTATATTAAGTCATTAAGAATAGTTGATATGCAGTTTTTTTCACTTCTTTTCCGTATAAGTCATCTTTTAAATACAGTAATTGGAATGGTAAGAAACTTCTACTAATAACGACTTTGCAACAAAGGAATTTATTCCGGTGTTTAAATAAATGAATGTGGAAGAAAGAACTATCATTTACTATTCGCAATTGTTTGAAACGGGTGACAAATAGCATGTTTCTTTATGAATAAGTATTTTCTTAACCCTTTCAGTCCCAATGACAATTTGGCATCATCATTTTAGAAATTTTTTTCTGATTGTCTATAGCCATTTATGATATCAAAAAGCACATCAGTCGATTCTTCAAACTTTTTTTCTATTATAAAATATTTTTTATTAATCCCAATAGATGTCAGCCTTATTATTTTTAAAAATTATGATCAGAAACATGATGGTGCCAAATGGCATCACTGGGACTGAAAGGGTTAAGTATACAAAGAGTGGAGTCAAACAGAAAAGTATTGTAATTTATAAAGATTTAAAAAAAATACGCTTTCTCTATTACACTGTAAAAAACGAAAAAAAAAACAGCAAACATAATTAACAGCACCTGCTGTAAACGGTGTTTACAACTCATTTTACAGTGATTGGAAGAGAATACACGCGCGCGTTGGAAACACAACCTTCTGGAATCAATAAAGAACGACGACAACAATATAGTATATAGACATAGGAATTTCATTACAGAAGTTGATAATAGATCGGTTTCTCATCAAGAAGGTACTCTGTTCTAAACGCAGCCATTCCACAAACATTCATCATGCTGTTAAAAATAATTAGTTTAGGCACAAAATATCACAGGGATCCCCGAGTACACTGGGGAAGACGTTCGTTAAATCTGTGGAGTCCAAGGACCGAAGGCGTTAGATGTCGCTCGACGTTTTTAGTGGTAAAATAACAGCAAAAAATATTAGTACATTTACGTCGTTGCTGTTTACATTTAAAAAAAAAATGCTGTAAAGTAATTACAAAAAATACTTTCACCCAAGTTTCTAGCGTATTTTTCTGTACATTGACAGTATGGTGAACAAACACAATACTAGTTTATCCGTGAAATAATTTTTAACCGTACTTCAACTATAATAACTAGCTTCTATTTTAGAAAGTTCCTACTCAGGATAATCCCACATGTTTTTATCCTCTACTCCCTAATAGTAGATATAGAATATTTTGGGACAAATTGTGTGCTACTACTTTCTGTATAAATTGTATATGAAATAAGCTATAATTCCGTTTAAGAAGTCAGAAATTTCCCCGAATAGATGTCTTTTAAAAAATTGTTTTCTGAAGCAACTATGTCACTACATTTTTTTTTATGTTAACCAAACTTATATTTCCAAACTATACTTTACATAAAATACTATATTTACTATAGTTGGCTTTTGGCAAATTAACCAGAAGAATTTTCCCCCGTTGTAGTAAAAGATTTTTATCTTTCTGTAACCAAATCCTAACTAGTCAAGAATAAAAGTGTCAAAGGTTTTGGAAACTTGTTCAAAACCTTTAACTGCTGATGTCGCTTCGTTATTCTTTGTTCTCGTTACTTTTCGTAACGGCGGCTTCGTGCTAATCGAACAATCAGCAGTTTAAAACGACGAGATGTCTTTATGGTTTGATAGATAATCAAGTGTGTATAGTTTCAGTAGTTTGTAAAGAATTGGGGTGTTAGCTTGGGGAAAATAACTTGGGAAAATTTGACAAAGTTTGAAAAATGGCTTATGTATTACCAAATTGTACCTTTTTTAAAAAATATATTGAAATCCCTACCTTATTTAAACCAAATGATTTTCGTTACAATCCCTTTTATGCGTCACTTATATAAAATTTCTAACTATCTCTTATTCGACAAGAAGGCATTTTTTTTCTTTTTATATTATATAATAGTTTTGTTTGTATATAAAACTTATAAAGAGCATGAGCTAAAATTCTTTTAGTAGTGTTTATGATTCTAGATTTTACGTGATGTATAGGGTGAAGTTTTTAATAACAATTAAACTCGGTTTAATACGCTATTAAGCCCCGTTCAATAGGCCATTAAAAAGAAAAAATAGTTGAATGTATACAATTTTAACTATTAAAAACTCTCATGCGAGTTTAGCCTACAGTTGTTCTCAATACCCGTATATTCCGCCGTTGAATTCGGATGCTTCGTTGTTATAAAACTTCGTTACCGTACACTGTTAAAAATTTGGTGCTAGGTTTCACCATGATATTGGTTGGTTTCACCATGATATTGGTTCCTAGTAGCTGCAACGGCTTAATGGTGAAATGTTTCAACTTTTTTTTCGGTGTTTGGTTGAACCATTTTTCTGGATTTGGAAACAAAAACCTGAGAAATGGTTCAACCGAATACCAAAAATATGGTGGAACGTTTCACCATTCAGCCGTTGCAGCTACTAGGAACCAATATCATGGTGAAACCAAGCACAAAATTTTTAACAGTGTATTATTGCGCTTCATCTTTTTCGTTTTCAAAGTATCAAATTGTATTTATTCCATTGCATCGCACATTTTGATTAATATTTTTTATTCTTGCTGTTGAACAATGAGGGAGATGGCTGTTTAAAGCACGATCACAGTAATATAACTGTTTCTTGTGTACGTCATTTTATCATTGTTATTCTGTAGAATTCGAAGGTAGTGAAAGTATTTCAAATTTTACGAGGCAAGCATTGGAGATACTTTTTATTGTTTTTCAAGTTTAATGTAATAGAAGTCAATAAAAGAGAGTTCTGTAAAGCCTCTGTAGAATACTTGAGCACTCCCCTTCAGGGACATGTCTAAATTGTGCAGGTGGCGATAGATGGCAGCATCTGTCTTGTATGTGTGTATGTCGTGTCCGTCCTTCTTGACGAAGGTTTATAAGCGGGTCTTTGTGACCAAGCACACAAGCCTGAAAATATATGTCTATCAACCAACCAACCTTACTTGAGTATTCTGAAGAATACTCAGAAGTCGAATACTAGTCTCTGTAGGTGCTTAAATATTTTTTTATAAGGTGTATCCATCAATTTTGAGCCAGTCTAGTTTCACTCTAAATCTGTTACGATCTAATTGTTATATCTTATTTAAAAAAAATGGTTGAATTTATTTTAATGTGAAAATTCTTAAAATTCGCCATGCTATACGATTTTGTTTTGAAATAAGTTTATTTGCGTTTCAAATATAGGTGTTAATTGTAAAAAAAATTATATTTCGCTGTAATCTTAACTGTGAGACTTAGACTATACAATTTTCTCGTCATTCTCAGAAACTCTCTAATTCCAGATAACTACGTATAAAGCTTTATTTAGATCAGTTAAAGAGAAAGACAATAGGAATCATGGAAAAATTACTGTATGGCTTCGATTTTTTTTTATTACAACACCAATGACTTTTTAAAAAAAATTAACAGCATTTATCTGAATATTATGCTAAATGATAATTGGATAACCTCGGGAAAAAAACCTCCTTTTGTTGTTAAAAATTGTTTGTTTTGCGATATTATTCAATTTACAAATCCATATTTATCTGGTACAACAAATTAAATATTTCTATTATTATTCGAAGGAATTAAGTTATCAATTATATCCTGTTTACAACGAAGCCACATTTCTTCGAATTAATAATTGATTCCGATTACCTTAGCTTTCCAGCTTCATTTTTTGGAGATCCTAAGTACTATGCATACCGAACGGGAGAAGCTAAATTGCTTGGGCAATTTAAAAGTTAGGATTCAGTTTCGAAAAATGGCATCAATTTGCAACCGCAGATCAATTTGTCTAGTATAGCGGGAAAGGCTCATTTACAAAATTGGCTTATTTCAGGTGACATATTTCCTTCCTACTTTCTTTCTTTTTCTTCCTTCGTTCGGTGCTTTGTTCCCACGTGACATTGATCTACCAATCGAGGCTCGAGAAAGAATTTGTTCGTTTTCTACATTTCTGTTGCCACTGAAGACCTAAAACATCCACTTTAAGATATGATTTGTTTAAAGCTTCAAAATTAGTTTTGTTTATAACGAAGTTTGTCCATAATGTAATATTTTCATTTTAAAATTCTCACTCTTTTAACAATTGTTATACCTTGAACATTGAGTTATTAGAAAAATAAAAATATATTTTTCTAATAACTTATTGGTGAACCTACAGTTGCTCGCTTAAAAAAATACTAATAAAATAATTAGTTTTTTTTAAGCGAGCAAGTGTAGGTTCACCAATAAAAACAAAGCCAATACTTTTATACAACAATAAAATATAATTTAATGCGTTTTACTAATAATTATTGGACAAAAATATTTAATTGTAATCCGATTTTTGCAATTACCTGTATTTTCGACATCATTACATTAAACAATGTATACATTTTCACTGATGACATTTAATTTAAATACATTCCTCCTGTAATTAATTTTTTATTAGTTTATGACCATTAAGATCGCAGAAATTGCGCTAATTAATATTTCGAACTTCAGAAAATTATTACTTTATTTACTACCTGAATATAATTTTTTTTCGACTAAGTTCCTTCCGGCCCGTTGTTTTTTACAAGGTAACTTATATCTTAATAAAATTAACTAATTTCCATTGATTTTTTATTTTGCTTGTAAGGCTCATAAAATACGTTTTTTTCCATGTAATAAAAAAAAACTTGCTTGTAAAAATGTCTTTTTTTATTATAATCTGGTTAATATTTTTACAAATGCAATGCAGTTTTTTTTTGTATTTTTATTAAAAAATGTGTGTCAAAGCCTTTTTTTAATGTTCGGAAACTATTTATAAAAAAGCCGTTCACAATATTGACCATACATGAAGGGTGAGGCTTTCTTGGAAAATGAAATATTGTTTCTATGTGTCATTGGATCTCCAAATAAAGAATTCCATGGCGACTTATTTCAACGTTACTAATTGTTCCTTGAATTTTCCAATGTTCTCAAATTCTCTGAATTCGTTCAAGAAATGTTAGTCCTTACTGTCATTTGAAAACAAGGCGTTCTTCGCATTCCTTAATTACGATATCCTGTAACTCTCCCTTGGAATGCCGAGTAGAAAAGTGGCCAATGTCAATTGACATGTAATGGTTATATCGGGCGTTTCATTAATTTCTCAGTCGATATATATTTGGTTAATACTTATCGAAATAGAGTGCAACGATAATTCAAACCGAACTAAACTAAACTTATCGAAATAGTAACTTCCCGCTTTATCTTGCCTCTCTTAACGTTTCAATTATAAATACGCTGCGAAAAAAAATCAGGAACTTTCCTGGAGCATTTGGGGCAACTTATTTGCCGATTTTTTACCACAGTAGTGTTCTTAGATTATATCAGTAACTTTCTCCCAAAATTTAGACCCACATGAAGAATGAAATTTAACCTCCAAAAAAAATATCCATAGGCAAATCCATAACTTTTCCACCCGTAGCCCATGGCAGTTTTTTCCATGAGGTATACCAAAGTTGTACAACGGCACCGCTGTTTTTCCCACGTATTTTTGAACTGCGGGTTGATCGGATTGGATCCAGCTACCTCAGGGTCCACCACTCTTAATACAATCTCATTACTGCGCGCCACGCGTCGTGGCCATAGTTGCTTGCTGAGGAAGATACAAACCCAAATAGTAAATATAGCAAACCCAAATAGGCGGGTAGTTTGACGTTACAGAGAGCTTTTCTGGCTTTATTAGTTGAGTCGACCTTGGTCCACTGACCGAGCAAGATTGCGGCGCTCGAGTTTGTTGATGTTTTCAAATGTGCGTTCGGTTTGCGGTGCGTTCGAGATTTTTTGTGATATAAAAATGAATAATTTTTACAATACAAATCGATTCTTCAATTATTGTGTTCTACCAACCAATGATATATATTGCTATAGTAATTTGATATGTTTATTAGAAACACTGGATGTAGTTGTAATACTATACTTTTTACAAAAAAAAAATGATAAACGTAAAATACTTGTTTTAAAAAAAGCTATTCAGAAAAATAAAAAAAAAACGTGCAGTGAAGAAGTAAGACTTTTAAGGGTTGTCATTTTTGGGATTTTTTATTTATATGAAGGTAAAATTTCCAGTGAGAGACCAAGATATTTTTAGCTGTAGCTTTATGATAATTAACTTAGTTTGAAAAACCGAGTGCTCTCTGAGCAAAAAATAATGCTAATTTTGTTATTCTCCAACTCACAAGCGACATGACTTCACGTTAGCGACATCGTTAATTTTATTCAAATTCCTTGGTGCTGTCATTTTATTTATACTTTTTAATATTTCCTTGCACAGTTGAAAAAATTAGTTTTATTATTATTTATTCTGTTATATTTTGGTATGTATTATTGAAATTCTTTTTGAAATTTAATGATGCAAAATTAGTTTATTACAATTTTTATTTTAAATCGTCAATTTCTCTACTTGAGTGCATGAGTGTAAGAAATTAAATTAAAATGTCCCTCTTCATAAGTTAATGAAGAAATCACAATAAATATTTCCTTAGGGTACATATTTATTTGTTTACAAATGATGACTATTATAGTGTATAATAGTTATTTATGCAACTACACTCTTAAAACAAAAGAGTGAAATTCACTCCTATAGGAGAAGTGCATTTTCGGCACGGAAAGGAGTGGGAATTAACTCAGACTGAGTTAAAACCGCTTGTTTGTTTTAAGAGTGTAGTGTGAAAAGTAAGGCTTTTTTAAACGAGTTGAATAAATTAATTTACGAGTTTAAAAAAGGCTATTTTCAACGTGTTCTCATACACTATTTTTTATAATAACGTGCAAAAAAGTATTTATTAAATTGGCATTTATTGATTGGCTTATTAATTATTTTAATATCACGTTCAAATGATTTGAAGGTGATTATTTACATTAATGATTATTTTAAAATCACGTGCAAAAGTATTTCTTAAATTGGCTTTGGAAATAAAACGCCAAATAAAGAATCACGTTCAAATAAAGAATTTTACACTAAACACAAAGCCGCCGTATAAAATATCACGCCCAAATAAAGAATTTTACACCAATCAGATGCTCTTATTTACTTTGTCGCACTAGTGCGTAAAAGTAACTTTGAAACACGATTTCGTTAAAAGCATCACTTTTGCCACGATTATTGATTTGAAAAAGTTAGTTTTTTTGCACGATATAATAAAAAGATTTTTTTTATCGATATACTTTAGAATGTGCAAAGATGTCGAATTAGTAATGCGACGTCTTAATTTTATTACTGGGGGCATAGTATGCTGCGTTATTCACTGTTCTATAAATTTTGCACCAAGTACTGAAGGAAAAGCAGAATATATAAAGATATAAATAGATAAATATTCTAGATTGACTGATATTAGATACATAATTTAAGCAAGTGTATACGATTTCATTCAATACGATCTCTATTATTATTTACAAGGAACTTTATTCGACAAACAGATGACCCCTACCCTGCATGTCAACTGATGCCACAACTTTTCAAAGGTTTCGCGAATTCGAAACTGACAGATATATTAAAAACCGTCAATTGTTGTGATCGTTTGGTTGCACTACCCTTTTATTGCGCTCTAGTTTGGTTTGAGTATATATTGGATATTGGTTTAGCATGGCGTATTTATTATTTGGACATTTTGGTAAGACTCGCCGTTATAAGTAATGGAAACTTTTAAAGTTTAAAATGAATTCGTAAATTTAAAATAGGGGTATACAACACTACAGGACTTTCAATTAACTCTCAATAAATCAATGCATACACTGTTAAAAATTTGGTGCTAGGTTTCACCATGATATTGGTTGGTTTCACCATGATATTGGTTCCTAGTAGCTGCAACGGCTGAGTGGTGAAATGTTTCACCTTTTTTTCGGTGTTTGGTTGAACCATTTTTCTGGATTTGGAACCAAAAACTTGAGAAATGGTTCAACCGAATACCAAAAATATGGTGCAACGTTTCACCATTCAGCCGTTGCAGCTACTAGGAACCAATATCATGGTGAAACCAAGCACAAAATTTTTAACAGTGTACATTTAAAGGAAATTATATACCTTACAAGGTTTTTTATTATATAATTTAAAAGGTTTTTTTAATAACTTTAATACCTAAATGGTTCCATGGCAACTACCATTTACGCATGCGCGATTTCCTCAAAAACCTTATTATGACGTCCGACAGGAACTGGGAACTCATGTACTAAATTTAAAGTCCGTATGTGTCGAATTCCCAAAATCTCCATTTTGGATTTTTGACCCCATCGCAATACGTTCATTATCTTATATATGTCACATTAGGTTATTGAAAGTATAAAAAAAGGGTAATATGCGTATAGGAGAATATACCATTACAATCTTTTATTACAGTATTATTCCAATTATTTGAAATTTTATTCATATCAACAGTTAGCGAGCCGGGCGAAGTCTCTTGTTCATTGAATGTTAGGGGAAAAAAATACTGAACTTTAAGAAAAAGTATTGTTCACTGTATAACCTATTTCTTCTTGCACTCTATAACTCATTTCTATCCAGTAGCCGGAAGCTCTGGAAATAGATCTAGAGAGAATTTTTAGATCGTACACAATCGAATATCCTGTCAGAATTCTTCGGCAGGAAAATAAAGAGCAAATCAAATGGGATTCTAGGAAATTTATAAAAGTAATGACTGCCCCTCAACGAAAGTGTTAAAGTATATTACATTGAAAGTTTGGGGGAATTGAGCCATCACTTTAAAATCTACATTAGGAACAGAGGAAGCATAATATCGTTTTCTTCTAATACAGTACAATTTTTTGGGTATTAAAGAATTTTTTATGTTTCGCTTAATTAAATGTAAGTGCAGAAAATTCAATTAAACAGTGGAGCCAAAACTTATCATTTTAGTCTTTGAGTGTGACACAAGATAAATTTTTCGTTGGGTTTCAGAATGGGGCCTAGGGCTGGCGAGCCTAGAGCTTTGCACGAAGGTCCCAGATTCGACCTATAGATGTCTGTGCAGCCAAAAAGTCCGACGAATGTCACACCGTGTTGAGGGAGTGTACATTAAATATGCTCCGAATTCCCGACGCCGCGTTCTATATCGCCCTTCAAAAGTTGCGTTGGGTGCCTACTCAAGTGTCGGCTCGTTACTGGACTGGTTTTAAATTACGACGCCCGTCTTCAAAAGCTTCTGTGTAGCCTCTATTGCGACGACAATTCAGCTCTATTCAGGTTAGTTTAGTTTGGATTATCGTCGCACTAGAGCTACATGAAGGCGACGGGCTTCGTAATTTAGAAATTTAGAACCACAGTCAAGTGACGAGCCGACATCTGAGTCGACACCCATCAAAGCAGCCGTAAGTGCGACATTGTACGCAGTGTTGGAACTTAGAAGCATATTTAACGTGCACTCCCTCTACACAGGGTATTATTCGCCGGCGGGTATATTTTGGGCTGCACAGGCCGTTTATATGTCGGCGGTTATTTTGACGCTGCCCGGATCCGAACCTGGGACCTGCCGCATGCAAGGCGAAACGGCTTAACCGACTGGGCTCCAGAGCCCTTCAACTCAATTCAGAATGAAGCCTCTTTTAAGAGGGATTGTCAGTTCCATATAGCTAATGCAATAGTTTTGGAATCACAACTTCCGCAGAAGTATTGCTTTGCCATGTTAGCCCTTTTTCCCCAGGTATGATAATCAACATAACATCAAAATGAAACAAATTTGAAACGAAAATGTTATCGAGTTATTTAATTATATATTTTTAAAGTTTTAAAATGCCAAAAATCTACAGCAGGTGGCGACACTATTTTAAAACTTTATCAATTAATAATTAAATAACCGGATGTTATTTTCTTTTCAATTTTGTTTTAAATTGATGTTATGATGATTCCCATACATGGTGAAAATGGTATAACATGGCAAAGCAATTCTTTTGCCACAGTTGTGATTTCAAAACTAATGCATTAGCTCTATGGGACTGACAGTTCCTCTTAAAATTTCCACCCTATAGGAATATAAATAAAATTCCATCTATTTGCCAACGGGATTCCGATGTTTGTGCTATTGACAGCTGCGTTCTGCTCTCGTGATCGGCAAAGAATCGGCCATTGTTGCCCGCCATTGTCCGTCGGCGAAACTTCCCCCTTATTAAGATGTCTGTCAATGTCAAGGATCAGTTTTTTTTATTATTGAAGTTTGTCTTTTTTTTTGTGTTTCGATTGTAGGCGTCATTGTGTGGTGTGGAGTCTCATAACGTGATATGTTTCTTTTTTTTATATTGTGGCATTGATTGTTTTCGTGTTATATGAGTTGAACTTTAATGTTATGAGTTAACTTTATTTAAACATATTTGAAGCAAAATAATATTTTCATGGATCAGTTTGGAATGACGTCATAAAATGTAGAACAATTTGATTCTTTGATTATTCATTAATTATCTACCAAGAAAGCGGCAAGGCATACTTTTGCATGCAATTATGCTTAGTTTTAATTTACATTTCTTGTTTTTTTAATGCAGTTCGGAGTAGTTTCATTACTTTTGTTATTAATAAATATTTATTCTTCGAACTACAAATAAATCACGAGCAGATGATAAATAATATTTAATTAATTTGCGAACGAATATTAAGGAAAATACTTGATTTTGGCTTTTAGAAGTTTAAATTATAGCTGGGTGCTGTGTTTCGATTTTTTTTCTAATGTGTATAAATCTAGTGTAGAAACGGCTGTTGATGATATTTACTTTAGGAACCTAGTTTGTTTTCCCGATTAGAACTTCAGTAAGTATTTAAGTAACAGGAAAGTAGGCTATTTTAGTTCTTTATGAACTTCTTGTTATATTGTGGCATTGATTGTTTTCGTGTTATATGAGTTATGCGTTTATTGTCGTAACTCAAGGATTAAAAAAATATTCGATCGATCTGTTTCAATGCGGTATTTTGAGTTGTGTCTGTTACAACGTGGACGTTTTTTGCAGTGATTGCTTTCAATTACCTTGTGCAATATAAGCAGGGCCGGATCTCTAATTAGGCTGTAGCCCAGAGCGGCGAATTTTTTGGGGCGGCAAATTTTATGACCAATTAAAGCAGCATTCGGCTTTAAAATATTATTATAAGATAATATTATATAAAGATACGAATATTTTTAAGAAAGAAAACAAATAATTTATATTAATGCGTATAATCCGTAAACGTATATATAATACTAATATTTCGTAGCAAACATGGTAGCTGCGAGGGCAATTGCACCCCTCCTCCCGGATTTCGAAGTTGAAAGAAAAATAGTCGAACATTTTTTTTAAAAAAATCGCCTATTTCGCTTTCGATTCAGCGTGTAAAGGTACATAGATGATTCTAATATGTGTATCTATTTTAAACAGCACATACCACCCTTATTTGCAGCTAACCAGCTACCTTTCCCCGAAGGAGGAGAATATTGTGACAGGGGCGGCAAATCAATCGTAGCCTACAAGCGGCAAATCTTTAAATTCGGCCCTGAATATAAGGTAATGTAAGTATCGCGATAGGGTCAAATAGGCGAAATGGAGATTTTGTGTTTTCTATGTGTTTTTGGAGGGTGCTGATTCCAAAAAAATTGGTTTTGAACATTTGTCCGTCTGTCTGAAACCATTCTACTGCTCGAACTAAAAGAGCTACTCAATTCAAATTTGGTACACGAGCTCCTAATACATATCGGATGTCATAATAATGTTTTTTTTTCGAGAAAATCGCGCATGTGGAAAAGGCAGCTTCTATAGAACTTTTTTGGTTTGAAAGTTATTGAAATTACCCTATAGGGTAAATAATTACCTTTAAATTTATTGATTTATTAAGTGACATTTGAGAGAGAGAGAGAGGAGAGAGAGAGAGAGAGAGAGAGAGAGAGAGAGAGAGAGAGAACGGGGTGCTGTGTTATATATCCCTAGTTTTAAATCATTTAACGTGTAACGTGATATACATTAAATTACTTTGTTACAAATTTAATACAAGAAAATTTGCCCGTTTAGGTATTTTTATAGCAACTTTATTTTAATAACTTGGATATATATATCAAGTTTTCAAAGAGGCAATTGTTTATAACTAAATGACTCCACATTACTCAGCATTATTTATTCCCAAGTCTACGGCTTCCTTTTTTTTTACATAACTAAGCTAAGTAGCATTATTATGATAAATAGCAAGATTTTCCGCCAAAAGTTTCGTATTTTTACAGCTGTGTTAAATACAAGCTATTTATTCTGTTTAACGCCGATAATGACTATCACCATTGAATTTCGAAAATAATACATTGAATAAATTAAGGTTCTCCGTATTTAGATGTTAAGAGCCTTTCTCACTTAGAAAACTAACTTATTAAGAGAATTCCATTGTATACTATGAAACAAAGCTTTTTCCATACTACCAACGAATCTGAAATGTATTTCCATCTAATGGACATGGACATTATATCGAAATTCTCATTTCAGAAATGTACACTCTTAAAACAAACGAGCGGTTTTTAACTCAGTCTGAGTTAATTTCCACTCCTTTCCGTGCCGAAAATGCACTTCTCCTATAGGAGTGAATTTCACTCTTTTTCGGAGTGGGTTAAAGAAATAAAAGAAAACAATCTGCGTCCTACACTCTTAAAACGAGCGGTTTTAACTCAGTCTGAGTTAATTTTCACTCCTTTCCGGTGCCGAAAATGCACTTCTCCTATAGGAGTGAATTTCACTCTTTTTCGGAGGGGTTAAAGAAATAAAAGAAAACAATCTGCGTCCTACACTCTTAAAACGAGCGGTTTTAACTCAGTCTGAGTTAATTTTCACTCCTTTCCGGTGCCGAAAATGCACTTCTCCTATAGGAGTGAATTTCACTCTTTTTCGGAGTGGGTTAAAGAAATAAAAGAAAACAATCTGCGTCCTACACTCTTAAAACGAGCGGTTTTAACTCAGTCTGAGTTAATTTTCACTCCTTTCCGGTGCCGAAAATGCACTTCTCCTATAGGAGTGAATTTCACTCTTTTGTTTTAAGAGTGTAATGCGCATTCGGATTAGAATACGAGGTTTCTTGGAAAATTAAGTGCCAGTATTTAAATATCATTTATTTGATTGTATATCCGGAAAGTTTTTTTTTTTTACGTTGTCGTAGTTAAGACATCATGCCGCAGATGATATTACGGGACCTGTCCTTGTGTTGGCAGTGGCATGTGTATGGGACTGGTGCACGTTAAATCTATCGCCGTCCAATGACATGACGCCGCGTTTGATGTCGCTATAAGGTTGTGTTGGATACCAGGTTAGGTGGCTTTTTTAAATTACGAGATCAGTATATAATGTCCCTTTTGTTGCTCTAGCGTGACGTTAATTAAACTAAACTTAAACTGTAAAGTTTTTTTTTAGTGAACTTCCTTTTATATTATATTATAATTAGAGTGAGCAGGCGTATTGCATTTTGCAGTACGGTTTAGTTTGTTATTTAACTATCTAGCTGTGTAAAAATTGTGTTTTTAATAGCTTTTTTTAAAACATCGTAAATGAAATATGATTCCCGTATTGGGCGACGTTGCCCCATCCTTTCAGCTCTCAAGTGGGTCGATAAAATGGGTACCAAGCATGCTTGGGAACTAAACGTGAGGCTGACCACCTTACCGGGACATATGCCTAGCACCCCAGAGCCCTATAGGTCACGAAAGCTGAAATGGACACGGCAGGCCTTGGCCCACTAATGGGCTGTTGCGCCGAGGAGTTTAGTTTAAATGAAATATGATTTACGAAAATTTAATGATTATTTCACAGTCGAATGGCACTGAAACAAATATGTCCAGGCTAATTATTTAATATACTTTTTTAGATGTATTTTATTTTAAAATTTCATTTTGAAATTCAGGAGACAGCCTGTTTTTTACGATCTAGATGTTTTGATATAAATTTACCTTGCTGATCTCCTTGCATGTTTTTTTTTTTTTATGTTTAAAGGCAGAGTTTTTATGGTTTTGAAAGTTAAAGAAATTCGCCCCCATTAAGTCATAAAATAATCCGATCTGAGTCCCCTCCCTTCTCTGAGGAAAAAAAAAGTATCCCCCAGAAGAAACAAACTCAAGGGTTATTTAAACTTTATTCCATTTATTTTCACTGATTCTAAGCTTGCTTTTTTTATCAGTATTTTCTTCCACGTGGTTTTTACTTATATTTTAATGCGGCGAACCCTAAGGTACAGTTGTTTCTGGGGTTTATTTTTTTCTAAAATTAAAAGAAAAAGTAATTACGTTTGTAATTAGGAGCAACCCATGTAGTGTAGAATAGATCTTTTGAAAAATTTAGTTTTTTTCTGTTGAAATTTTGACTTTTAGAATTTAGTTTTATGCGGGATGGCCTGTTTCAATTTTCCTTGAAGCAATTTCTATCTCTATATCCAGCTACTTTCAAGCTCTATCAATGGAATTTCGGGATTTGCTCTTAGTTTTGTTTGTAAATAAGGTATTTTTGCTAATTTGTCGTAGTTAAGCTTTAGTTCGCAAAATTTATTCGCACCTTTTATCTTCGATTACACTAGGCAAAGAAATCAAAAATTTTGGGGCCTAGAAAAGATAGTTCCACATTCTTCTTTTTCTCTACCTTAGATGAAAAAACAACAACAACCGTAAAACAGATTAGGGTACAAAATCAAAAACTTTGTAAGAAACACTTATATTACTAAAAAACGTTCAAAAATCATTTTTTTAGTAAACACTAGCAAATAAATACCCGTTCTTCGCACGGCTATAAGAATATCAAAACGACCCAAATATGTGTCATTTAATTTGCTGTCGGATAATAAGCTTTGCCTTTGTTTCCGTTCGTTATAAAGAATAAAATCCTCATATCACAAAAATCTTCCTCAATATAAACTTACTGTCATCGCAATTTTCCTGATAAATTCAAAATTAACCATAATTACCATTTCACGTCAAAACCTCCATTCTGGGGTTTAAAAAAAAAAAAAAATTCGATCATTGGCACGCTCAATTATTTTTCAAATCATTAATTTAGTTTTTGAAGGTAATGGCAAGAAAATAAAGCCATTTCAATTTTAATTAATTTTTGTGTTCATTTTAATTTCTTCTGTCGAATGGCAACACGAAAGGGAAAAAATGATCGGATTTGAGCGAAAGTGGTGTATTTTTTTCAGAAAATTAGAATTTTCTCTAATAATGAAACAAATATGAAAAAAACTAAGCCTCAGGTGCTCACGTTGGTATTAAAGGGAATCTATCTTAAAAATTTCGAATTTCTGAGGGCGTATAAGTAGGTCTTTTACGATCCACAGACACAGAGACAGACTCTTTTATTATTATAGATTGATTTGTCGCTACACTCTTTGACACAAAAAACGTGCCTATCTCAAAAACTAAAGATAAGAAATATTTTTGTGTGATATTTGCAGAGATATATACCAGTGTTCGAGCACGCTTCATCCTTTCAAAATTTAATAGTTTACTTTCTAGGCCTTTTGTTGCCCAGGGTTACCAAAGACCTAGGAATATTATCAGTCAACTTTAATCACACTTTCCTCTTCCCGAACGATTTTCGCCCGTAATTATTAAATTGAGACGAAGTAATTTATCATGACTGATTCTAAATACAATACCCTCTTCTGTTTTTAATTTTGCATATTAAAATGAATTATAGTTAATGACTTTTGTGGTTCCTCAAAATTACTTTGTCTTATTTGGGGTTTTTTCAGGAAGGAAAAGGAATTCTGAAAAGAATAACGTATTATTAGTCGTTTTAATCTGTAATTACTTATACTCACACATAAATAATGACCGATACATTTTTTAAAAACAATTTTCGGAACTATCCCATTATTTTAATATCTGTAATATCAGAATAAATAATTATCGGATTTATGTTCAAACATTTTTGCATGCGCGGTTTAAGGGGACGCGGTACCCAAAAAACTAAATCCAGTATTTTTATATAGCTAGCATCCAAATTAAACTATTTTTACAAATAACTAACATTCAATAAACATATACGTAAAAATAATAAATATTCATTGAAACATAAGTTTTTTCAAAAAATTAAAAATTTTAACGTTTTTTCAAAATGCTACTCTTCCTACAATTTAAAGAATTTTGTAATGGATTTCTTTGCAACATGTTCCCACAACATCTCTTAATAAAAGTTGGCATGGATAACAGTTAAACAAGAACAGTTATGTAGCTTTATGGTCCGACGAATAATACCCCGTGTAGAGGGAGTGCACGTTAAATATCCTTCAAAGTCCTAACGCTGCGTACGATGTCGCCCTTAACGGTTGCGTTGGGTGCCTACTCAGATGTCGGCTCGTCACTTGACTGTGGTTCTAAAATACGACGCCCGTCGCCAATAGCCCTCGTGTAGCTCTAGTGCGTCGATAATTCAAACTAAACTAAACTATGTAGCTTTATGTATAAAAATTGCCCCCAAAAAAGATTTTTTGTGAATTTTCAACTTCACCATTTAAAAAAAAAATAACTATTAACACAGACCTTATCCCATACCAACTTTTGTTAATGTTATATGCCTCAATACAGGAAAAATTCTGGAGCTGTACATTAATTTACCTAAAAGCCTTAGGGTTTTAACCATTCCCCCACAAGCCGAAAAAATTCAAAAATCAACATAAAATTTCAAAAACTTTTTACCAAACCACTATATCATTTTCAATAAACCTCTACCGTTATAAATGATTCCTTCTTTTTTTGCAATATCCTTATCTCACAGCATTCTAGCGTGTTTAATTATTTTCTGGGCAGTCCTAAATTTTGGGTACCGCGTCCTCTTAAGAGTTAGCATACAAAAGAATATAAAAGGTATAGTTCTCGAGTCCAAATTTATAGGTTAGTTAAAATTTTCTTTTAAATCATCTTAAAATCATCCGTCAACATGTTGGTTAAGTGCATTATATACTGATGCATTAAATGTTCACAGCTCTTAGCATTTTTATAAATTTTCTCTCTGAATAAACATGACAATAAAAGTTTCTTTTGAAGTTGTAATTATAATTCTTTACTTTAGTAGAAAAAAGGTTTATATCCGATGTTATTGAGTTGGACATCGGACCTCCTACTAAGGTGTAGTTAGGCCTGAATTTAAGAAAAACAATCGACAGCTTTCATCCACCTTTCACTTACACACAGTTCTTTTTTTCTGTGATGTAATATATAAACTTGTTTAAAAATAGTTATTCTTTGTTTCTGTTTGTAAAAGAATCGCCGCAATATGGCCTGTTTTTTATAGCAAAAAAGGGGAAGAGGGAGGAGTTTGTTTACTGTTCGATTCACATATTTTTATTCAAGCAAATATTTTACATTAAGGGAGAATGGGCGTGCTGGACCGAGGGTCTCCAGAGTAAAGTGCATCAGTGTTAATCCTATGGAGAAAAAAAATATTTTCTCTGCCACATTTCTCCGGCTGTATTGAATATTTTTACAAGCGGATTTTTTTATGTGATAAATGTAGCTGACTTACAGGTCCCGACCTTCCCTCTTTTTGAAATTGGTTCGAATATTTTTTTAAATTTTCAATAAATAATTTTACACAAAATATTCGAAGCAATTTCAAAAAGTGGGAAGATGGAGACCTGTAAGTTATCTACATTTATTCTTTTAAAAAAACCGTTTGTAAAAATATTCAATGCAGCCGGAGAAATGTGGCAGAGAAAATAGTTTTGTTCCCATTGGATTAACACTGAGGCACTTGAGTTTGGAGACCCGCGGTCCAGCACGCCCATTCACCCTTAAGAACGCGAGAAATGCCGAAAGTCATTACATTCTCCTTTACCGATTTTTTTTTATTTTGCATTTTATTATTTACATAACTATTTTTTAATAGCACAATTTATTTCAGCTAGCTTTTCTTAGCATATGGACAGTTCTTTAAAATAAGGAATCGATTTGATATATCAAAATTCTGTTTTAGAATATTAAATTGAAGAACAAATTTAATGATAAAATATAAACTGTACACATAAATATCTGATCCAACTGAAACAACTATACGTCCATGCCTGTAACTTATATATTTGTTTTAAAATTTACAAGATTATATTTATATGTTTATTGTGTGAGATTTGTTGTTAAATCTATAATTGACTTAAGTTTCTTTAAATTTAGTTGTTGTTTTTTTATCATAGAGCTGTTGCCCTTCACTGTTAAAAATTATGCACTTTGTTTCACCAAAAATATGGTTCCTAGTAGCGGCAACGGCTGTATGGTGAAATGTTTCACCTTTTTTTCGGTGTTTGGTTGAACCATTTCTCAGGTTTTTGTTTCCAAATCCAGAAAAATGGTTCAACCAAACACCGAAAAAAGGTGAAATATTTCACCATACAGCCGTTGCAGCTACTAGGAACCAATATCATGGTGAAAGGAACCAATATCATGGTGAAACCAAGCACAACATTTTTAACAGTGTTCAATTTAGGGAACAGGTAAACATAAATATCTGTTTTTGTGTTTCTTGTTTCATTACCTTACCTGTATAGTTTACTTTTCATGGGAAAACGTCCTTTATGTCCTTTTGTGTGTTTCACCTTAAATAGACAGTTGTTATATCTGGCTACTTTTTTATGTGCTTTAATAAAAAAAAGTAGATATTTTATTCACTTAAAAAATCCGTCGAGAGCCTTCGCAGAGTGCTTAAGTGCTGTCCAAAATCTTTTGTATTTTTGTTTCGTTTTTGTGTGCGTGCTGAAGTGAGGAGATCTTTATGTTTTCCTTGATCTTTTTGCTTCAGAAAAGAAGCAAAGAATTTTGACATGGGGTAGACTAAGCATTGGCAACCCTAGATCGGCCAGCGAGACTAGAGTTGGCGACAAAAGTGGCGAGAGTTTGGCTTGTTTTCCTGACTAAAATTATTAGATAGTTTCATTCATGGTTGGTAGCAATTTTTTTATTGCATTAAATTTATTATATTATGGCGTTGTTTCACGTCGTGGGTGGCAACAGCTCTGCGGTCTTGTTTTCATTTTTCTGGAATTACTTTTGTTTTGGTATTCGAAAGTGACTTTTTTTAAAAGAATATATTTTTTTTGAATGCCAACTTCTTGCTGTGCTGTTGGTTGTTCAAATCATTTATTAAAGAAAGCTTGCATAGAACGAAAAGTTTCTTTACATCTATTTCCGCATTCTGATTCTAGATAATAAAACAAGTTGCATGTTTATGAAGCAGAAACAGACGAAAAGTTCGTTCATTTTGAGAATACAATCGAAACAACCTATGAAATCGCACTACAAAGTAAAATGAAAACAAGAACGTTACATCAACTGAAACATTACCCTCGATAAATAATGGTCAATGTTATTTATTTTTCACGCCTAGTAATTTTTGCAGGAAACCTTGCGCAAAAATAGGTTGGCAAAAAAAAAACTTTTGCTCACGATTACTGTAGAAAAAATTCTTTAAGCGCCATTTCTTCCCTTTTAAAATGGTTTCTATATATTTTTCATATTATTATAAGTGTATATTTAAAAACTTGGGAAATTTGCGGTTCATAAGAAATGGTCAAGTGTATAATTTGAAAAATGAAAACTGTTGGTAGAACATAAGTTTTTTTTAGAAAATCCATCGAATTAGAAATGCCTAGTTGAATCTGGCAACCTTGCTTTGTTTGACCAAGGGAGTGTAGGGGAGGTTCTTGTATTTCCTCGGGATCGTTTGCTAGAAGGCTCCCCGATCCTAAAAATATAGGGGATTCGATGACAAAGCCCCAGAGAGACGTTGATTATGGAAAACTGGTGCGTAAAACCAAGTACAAAACGTGGTGGGAAAATATTGTCCTTCGCTAATGGTTGGAAGAATGGATGAAATGTATGAAGAGGGATTGGAGAAAAAGGATTTTAAAATCTGTTTGTCAAATAAAAATCTTAATTTATTAAGTTTTCTATTATGTTGTAAGGATTACTGGCGAACGTTAGGTCCACATTGAGTTAGAATTCAATGATTTTTTTTTAAATTCGTCCCTGTCTTACATTTGAAGAGCTTAGTGGAAGAACGTGATAAGTAACAAAAAAGTGAAAACGAGAAAATGAGGTTTCAAGTTTTTTGTTTGAACTCAGATCTGTTAAAAACGGCGCAAAAAAAATACACTAAACCCAAAGTTTATGAAAAAGGGGAAACTTGTTATCGCTAAAGACGTTAGTAATATGCCCATTGACATTAAAATCTCAATTTTTTCGAAAATGTCACTTAGCACGTTCTTCCACTAAGCTCTTCAATTGTTAACACGCAACCTTCCTTTTAACTTTCCCAGCGGCCTGGGAACTAAAGATGGGAATTTTAACTATAATTTTTTGCTGTTTTTTTTTTTAATATACTCGTTTTTGAGCAAAGCAGTTAATAGACGTGTATCAAAATCTTATCGTAATGTCAAAATTGTAAGTAAAGAACGGCATATGAAACAGATTATTGCAGGTGTTATTTGCTACTCATTATTGCATGAAACATTTATGCTTCCCAAGCGAATTCTAAATTTAAAACAGTGTCTTGGTATCATTAACTATATGGTCAAACGCAGTATAGGAGCCTAGTAGCCTTAAAAATGTAACGTATCTTTGTTAGATCACTTAACAGTTTCCTTTACATTCTAGTTTAACAAAGATTGAATGTTTTTTTTTATAGTTTGGTTGATTCTTATGTATCCTAAATTAAAGAATTGACTCAACGGAGTTTCGACTTTTGAGGGTAATGATAAGTTTACTAAAACCACCTAAGTAGCAGTTGATGCAATGCAAACCCAAATAACTGTAAAACAATTGGAGTTATATAAAAAAGCGTTTTTCAAATCTGCTAAGTGGTCAATACAATTTAAATCGGAGTTAAACACCTGCTATTCATTTACAGAAGCGATTTCAAGATTTCTCTTTCCTTTTGACTGGAAAGCGCTTCTCTCCTGATGGTTGGAAAAAAACGGCTGGCTTTAGAAAGATCAGTCACCATGAGTTTAGAGTTGATTGCTTTTCCAGAAAAGCTGATTTACAATTCTCTTAACGTAAAAGAAATCAGTATTCTGTTCAAAGCATCACTTTGAGAGGGGGGGGGGGGGGACTAATTTACAGCACGGAGCTTTGTCTTTTGTGTTTGAAGTTGTGTGTGATCAGAAGCAAACTTTCGAATGTATCCAAAGTGAATAAATTTAACCAGCAAATGTCGATGGTAACTTAGTGCCGTTAAGATGTCGTATTTTAAAATGTATGGCAATCCACGGTAGAAATTTAAAATATAACAATTGTTAAACCAACTGCGCGTTTATCTTGCATCCAGGTAATATTTTGCCTGTGCTGCTTTGGACGTAGTACGTACTACTTCTTTTGTTTTTCATCAATTAATTCCATGATGACTAACATATTAAAGGGAAGACTCTTAGTGAGTTCTTTACTGTGTGGTAATTATTTCGGTCATAATACTTTAAACAAGAGATAATTCATTTTTGGACAGTGTTTTATGCAAGTGAGTATTAAATAAAATTAAGAAAAAACTAGGGGTGTATATCGACCACGAATTTCAATTACTACTCAATAAATAAGTATACATTTAAAGGTGCCTATAATAGTGATTTAAAAGAATTGGAAAATGTCCTTTAACTTTCTAAATGGATATTAAATTTTGCAGGCTTTTTTTTAAAATTGAAGTTCTTCGAATTCGATTTTTTATGAGATTATCTCTGACTTCTAGTTTTGATGCACGGTTTCTTTTTTTCTTCTATTTATTTGACATATAAAACTTGTCTTTTGCATTTGTAGTTTGGGCTATGAAAGTGGGTGAAACATATGAACATAGCCTTTCTGAAAGCTTCCACTTTTTTCGCTATAAACGTAGTGTGGATGCTAAAACTAACCATCATCCCAATAAAACTCGGAAATACCTTTTCCTGCACGTTTTTTTTGCCCATCATCTCGCTTTGCCGCCATATCTTTTCCTGCGTGTCAACCTAACAAGCTCTTTTCATCCGAGAAGGATACACTTTGTCATATCCAGTTAGCACAGGTCTCCTTGTGTACGGATGACAAGGTGTCGGTAGATCGATATGTTTCGATCAACCGGAGCCTTGTTGAAAGCTTCGGGTTTTTTTTTATCCTTCGGATTTATAGGTGTTGGTTTTCTTGTTGGCTGTTGACGGTGCTTTTGTGGGTGTTTTGAGAGGTGTTAGAATGACAAGTGTTGCTTTTCAGGGATAATGAATGAGCATGTTGAGAGTTTGGGAGTACGCTGGTATTTTATGTTCGTTTGAATTATGTGTATAAGCTTTCACTAGAAAGTGTGGGGCCGTGGTGGTGTACCTTTCCACCGTGATGGTATATTGGTTCACAATTGTCCGTCTTCTTGTACGTTGCGTTGGGTGCCTAATCAAGCCCTAGTTTGTAAGGATTGAAAACGCACGTCAAGGCGCTAAAAAACGCCCTGCTCCGCGATTACAGCGTCTTATCTTGGCTTGGGGGATTGGTTAGAATTCACGTCTAGCGATGCGTCCGCATCTAACGCATGCGTAGTGAGCGAAGACCACTGTTATCTTTTCTGAATACGTAGATACTTGTAATGTATGAGACCATTTCGCACGTTTTGGACGCTCTAATCAAACCACGACTGATTGGAGATTTACGAACGCTGAGATCAACGTTATTTTTTTAAGTTCCGGTCACGTGACAACTAGGGCCAATAAGAAAGCAGGAAATTCGGATCTCATAACAATTTACAGATCTCTATACAATTCCAATAGGGAAACTTTTGATTTCTGTTTTTAAATAACGTATACTGGCATGTTATTCATAAAACTTACCAAAATATGCAGAAGAAAGTTATTTTGCCATTAAAATAATTAATAGGTATAATTTTAAATAAATTAATTAGTTATAATTAAAACAAAAATTTTTGTTTAGGTATTTACATGTCGTTCGTGCTGCCATCTGTAGTTTGTGAATAATTACTAAAATTTTGTTTCAATTATAACTAATTAATATCTTTAAAATTATACTTATTAATTATTTTAGTGGCAAAATAACCTTCTTCTGTATTTTTTGGTAAGTTTTCGTGAGTATATGTCGTATACTTTATTTTGAAAACAGGGTCAAAAGTTTTCCCATTGGAATTGTATAGAGATCTGTTGCCATACAAGACCCTTAAGATAGACACATTCAATGTGTACCAACTTCAAATACACGGTGAGAACCTTGTATAATATTATGCACGCTTTGAGGCATTTGACGTACTCGAGAATAATAACTGAGCTGACACAAACAGCCCAGTTTCAAGATGTTTGGACTTCGAGATTGACTGTGACCATGGGAAGTTTTTTGTTTTGTTTTGGTTAAAAGAACTCCGCTCTAGAGCTATACGAGGGCTATTGGAGAGGGAGCTAGTTATTTAGAACCGCGATCAAGTGACGAGACCTATACCTGAGCCGGCGTCAAACGCTATCTTATAGCGACATTGTACTTGGCGTTTCGACTTTGGATCGAGACAGATTTAATGTGTTTCAAATATACGGGGAGCACTGTGTATAATAGTTTGTACTTTGAAGCCTTTCGCGTGCTCTAGAATAATTACTGAGCTGACATAAATAGCATAGTTTCAAGGTGTTTGGACCTCGAAATTAGACGCTTATAGCCTGGCTGCCACAACTTGACATCCCAAATATTTTGATTGTGGAAGATTCCACTTTGAATTAAGGTTTTAAGCCGAAGGGGGCCAGGTTGCCAGCTCAAGGCGTTTGGCGAGAAGAAGGGATTGTTGGTCAAGTTCGATTATAAATAATGTATCACACTAGAACTACACATCCGTTATCGGTGATGGAGGATTGTTGCTGATTGCTGGTAGCGGTTAGCGATTATACGTGTATTTCTTTGTTATCTTGACTTAATCATTAATCGATATAAGAGTGAACCCGATGCAAGTTCGATCTACCCTTCAAATTGATAATCTGTTTCTAAACCTTAAAGAAATATGCGCCCATAAGCAATGAATCGCCAAACATAGTGCCCATCTTGCCCAAAACCAAAACCTTCCTTACCTTTTTTTCGAAGTAGACTGTTCCACAATCAAAATATTTGGGATGCTAAGTTGTGGCAGCCAGACTATAACTATGTTTGTGTTTTTGTTGCCTTTTTCACTGCCATGTTCATTTATTTGGATATTGTATACGTGTACAAACAATGATTTTTAAGTAAATATTGTTCAATCACTCGTGACTTTGTGAGATTCGCTTCTAGGGACTCCTGAGTGCATATTAATTAGTAACGACGCGTTTGTAACAAATACAAATGTTGCTATTTTAAAATGTTGAAATTCGAGACAAGTAAACATGTGTCCTTATGGACGTAATAACAGACGGGCAAAAATAGGTTAGGTTTGAATTATCGTCGCACTAGAGCTACACGAGGGTTATTGGCGACGGGCGTCGTATTTAAGAACCACAGTCAAGTGACGAGCCGACACCTGAATAGGCACCCAACGCAACCGTTAGGGGCAAAAATAAGAAAGATAGGTTTCTATCATACCTTTCTAACAAAAATAAAATTTAAGTTCCGACCGACGGATAGAACCGATTTTGGAAGTGGGGTACATGCGGACATCTTCCGCATGTCAGTATCTATAACTTTTCTATTCTTTTTATTCTTCCGAATTAACAAAAAAATAAAGTAGACTAAAAAATCTAATTAAATGGAAATTAAAATTGGCTGCACTTCCCTATTATTTCGAGCTATATATATTAGGTAATGACTCGAAAAAATATTTTCTTTAATATAGATTCGAAAAAATAAATTATTTCAAAATATTTCGTAAAAGTCTTGTACGCAGCAGCCAACCACCTTTGAAAGATTAAACACGTTTAATATTATTTTTTAAAAATACGAAATCGGGTAATGATGAGACAGCGCTTGATTTTGCTTTTTACTACTTTTGCATCAGTGCTTTGATGTTTTTTACTCATAATCGATAAAAAAAAAGTTCAAGCGTAATTTGATGGATGAATTTTTGCGAATAAAAATAAGTAGTGATAATTGAAAAGCTGTCAACATACAGGACATTTTCTTGTTTTATTTAATAGCTTTAAGATTGAGTATTTAAAAATTTCAAAGAGAAAACTTTTGCGATAAAAGATAATTTATCTTATAGTTAAGGTCGAAATTGAAGTATTAGTTATGACATAACTATAAGTAATTTTATTATTTAACATTTCATGTATGGCCTTTAGTTAGTAGTAATTAGTTTGGAAATTGGGTAATTCCTGGAAAAAAAAGCATCGAAGGAATTAATTTCCTGTTGTGCAGTTTGTCTTTTATCCTTTGAATTCGTTGACATTTCATTTTGATTAATGGCACTTTTAGTATTTTACCCATTGAAAGTATGTTTTTTCTGTAAAGTACAATTATTTAGTTTTGCTTCAATTGAAGAGCTTAGTGGAAGAACGTGCTAAGTGACAAAAAGGTGAAAACGAGAAAATGGGCTTTAAAGTTTTTCGCTTGCACTCAGATATGTTGAAAACGGTACTTGTAAAGCGTAAAAAATATACTAAACTTAAAGTTTGTGAAAAAGGGGAAACTTGCTATCGTTAAAGAAGTTAGTAATATGTTCATTGACACAAAATTTTCAATTTTTTCAGAAAGGTCACTTAGCACGTTCTTCCACTAAGCTCTTCAATTGTTTTTATTCTGTAATTTGATATTCGGAAAAACTAAATCTAAAATCGAGGCAAACTAACATAACTATTTGAGTCTAAACAAACTCGATCGTTGCCAGTTGTTAATGTAAGAGCGTTTAAGCGCCACACCCGAGCTTTATAATATGTATAGTTTTTGATGCAATATACATAATGTATACAAAATGCTCCAAGCCAGCGAGTCACCCACCTTACTCACTTATAGAGGAGTAGAGGTGCTACACTGACAACATGACGTAACTAACTTGTAACTATTTTATAGTAATATTGCAGTATAATTAAATTGTTTTAGTAGCAAGTCGTCAATTTTTGCCTCCCCTCTACTACACTGTTAAAAATTTTGTGCGTGGTTTCACAATGATATTGGTTCCTAGTAGCTGCAATGGCTGTATGGTGAAATGTTTCACCTCTTTTCGGTGTTTGGTTGAACCATTTTTCTGGATTTGGAAACAAAAACCTGAGAAATGGTTCAACCGAATACCAAAAATATGGTTTAACGTTTCACCACACAGCCGTTGCAGCTACTAGGAACCATATTTTTGGTGAAACAAAGTGCCTAATTTTTAACAGTGTATAAACATACATCCGTGTATCTATCGCAAGTAAGGAACCAAACTAAAAACGTGTAGGAAGTTTGTTTTTTATTTAGAAAAAAACATAGACTACAAATTTCAATTTTAAAAAAAATACTGACACCAGCTGGAGACTTAGTCGGAGATTGTCCATGCTTTCAACAAATAGCATACATGGATAAAATTTTGTTAAAATCTAAGATAAAGGATATTTTTCTCTCGCACCTCAAACCACAAAGTGTTTTTAAACTGTTAATACTTTTTGCATACTCAATCTTACAAACCAAGATTTCTTATCCATTTAGTAAACGGAATCCTATATTACTTTTATTTTGAAACCTCCAAACTTATCACTGCAATTTTCTCCTCCTACAAATTGAGAGAACGGGAATCTTATCAATCCATCTATTTCAAGAGAAAAAAAAATCAGTAAATCGGCGGAAAATCTGGGCATTAAGGATTTTTTAGCTGACACTCCGCATGAACTTATTTTCTTATCGAGAATTTGTGGATGTCAGTTATTTTCGATGGTTATAAGGATTGGCCCACGGCGCCTAAGAGAGGGCTTTTTACCTAACTTCGTTATTTTCTTCTATTCTCGTTGGAATTTCCCTTTCCAACATAGTCGAAGAGCTTAGTGGAAGAACGTGCTAAGTGGCAAAAAGGTGAAAACGAGAAAATAAGCTTTGAAGTTTTTAGTTTGCACTCGGGATCTATTAAAAACGGAACTTACACAAACCGTAAAAATATACCAAGCTTAAAGTTTTTGAAAGAAGGGAAACTTTTATCGTTAAAGAAGTTAGTAACATGGTTCGTTGACACAAAAATCTCATTATTTTCGAAAAATTTCACTTAACACGTTCTTCCGCTCTTCAATTTTATTTTATTATTTTCTGTGCATTTTCTTCGTTATCACAATGACTATTTTTATATGGTATAGGAAATACTTTGAGTCCAAATTTTTTCCTGGAAACTGCTATTTTGTCACAAATTATTTCGAAGAAAACTAAGGAAAAGTTTTTCGGTTTATATGACACACTAGTGGTGTGTAACACTACGCAACTTTCAATTACCACTTAATACATCAATGCATTTAAGAGTATTTATATACCCTATACGTTAATTTCAATACCTTTTTAAAACTTAAAAAATACTATAAAAGCTTTTTTTTCTCCAACGGGTCTGCTTTTCAATCTTTTCAACGGTACTGCACTGTTAAAAATATTGTGCTTGGTTTCACCATGATATTGGTTCCTAGTAACTGCAACGGCTGTGTGGTGAATTGTTTCACCTTGTTTTCGGTGTCTGGTTGAACCATTTTTCTGGATTTTGAAAGAAAAAGCTGAGAAATGGTTCAACCGAATACCAAAAATATGGTTTAACGTTTCACCGCACAGCCGTTGCAGCTACTAGGAACCATATTTTTGGTGAAACAAAGTGCATAATTTTTAACAGTGTGGACTGCTTTCTACTGGCCGGATCAAGCCTTTTGCAGATATTTACTGAACTGGTGTTTCTTATTCATATAGTTTACACGTATCCAATTTTTATGGTATAAAACTCTTTTGATATATTTAGTGTACAGAACTACTATGCAATATTACTTTCATCCAATATATAGAAATAGATACTACGTCAAACTCGACCAGTATCTGACCCGAAATGTGTAGAATCTCTAGTGTGATGGTTTAAAAGTTTTAACCAACTAACCTATTTTAAAATTCTTATTCGAACCTTTATTTCTACTACTCCCTTTACTTTTTAGAGATCGCATATTTAGTATGAAATGAGAAGATGGAAAAGACTTCTTATTAAACTTGGAAAACTTCAATATTGATGTAATCAAACGAAGAGCTTAGTGGAAGAACGTGCTAAGTGACATTTTTGAAAAAATGAGATTCTTTTGTCAATGAACATATTAATCCATATTTTAAACATAACAAGTTTCCCCTTTTCCATAAACTTACTTAGGTATTTTTTTGGAGTTTGCAAGTACCGTTTTTAACAGAATTAACTGCAAATGATCATTTTTAGACCCCATTTTCTCGTTTTTTTTTGTTTCTCGTTTTGTCACTTAGCACGTTCTTCCACTAAGGTCTTCAAACGTCTTTCTGTCCTCCCGTACTCTTTCAAGAGATTAACAATTTCGTCCAATAGCATACCCAAAGGGCGAAAGTCGTAAGTTTGCTGAGAACTTTGTCAATAATGTGATTATTGCGTCGTTGCCAATATTAAAGCACGTACTGCTATCAGGACTTTTTTATTTTCCCTGTTTTTCAATGGAAAAATTAATTTAAAATGTCAAGGATGTCGATTGATTTTTTTTTGTTCACTTTTTTTTCTTTCATTGAATTTTATTTTGGTAATTTTTCACTTCAGTGTGAATTGAATTAGATTTCAATTAAAAAGATGTTGGGAAACCACCTAAGTATTACATATTTAAAAAGAAAAAAAAGTGTTAAGAGAAAGTGAGCAAGAAACGAATTCGTCATCGGGTTTGGTCATAAGAAATAAGGGGGGATCAAAATATTCTTAGTATTTTAAAACTATTTTTGATTTTTTTTTCTAATTCTGTTTGTATTTATTGTAAAATTTATTTACTTAGTTCATTTCCAGGCTTTATTGCCAGAAAAATCGGTACAATTAAATAAGGTTCAAACTGTAAAATATATTTTATGTTTTTTTCTATAAAAAAAAAAGCTCCATGGTTTTTTTATTTGCAAGTTTAAGGAAATTTTAATTTGAACACGTTGATATTAGTTTTATAATAAGAACCTATTTTTATTATTAGCGATGTTTGCTCATTAATACGTATATATTTATTCATGTTTCAAATAGGAATTTATTTTGTAGTATAACATCATAGGAACCAAATATTTTAATGAACCTTAACAAATCTAGTGTAATTCTGCAAAGTATTTACTGTTCCTTAAGCTTTGATTCTTTTGTAACCAAAGATTCTTTTGGAAGTTACAAAGTTTAATTATGCGAATCACATCATTAGTTTAATTTACACTTAAACCATTCTTTCACTGTCCTTCTTATTTGGTTTTATAACAACATTATTAAGTCTTATTAAGCAAAGGCTAATGCAGAACAAGTAGGTTTGTAACAGAATCTGTCACTTAACCCGCTTCCACACAACAGTTGTATTTAACAGGTAAAAAGGCGCCAAACACAGCTATATTAATTCTATATTAAACATTTACATGCTAAATTTGGCTAGTTTCTTTTATTTTATTTCGAAAATTCAATAATTATTACTTATCGTTTGCAAAAATTAATTTATATTTCAAAGAATAAATAGGTAATATTCCTCGTTTTTAAATAGAATGAAAATATTTCATATCAACACAAAGAATCTCGTAGTGAAATATATTTGACGTCACAAACTGATCGATGTCGCAAAAATAAATTTATTTTAATTTATTGTCTAAAAGAATTAAAGTTTCTCGACGAGCGATTGTTGCGAATGCAATGGTGATTTAATTCTAATAAAAATGGTTTCTTAAGCTTTTTAAATGAGCATTAAATTTTGCAGTTTTTTTTTAAATAATTGAAGTACTTCGAATTCGAATTCTTCTCTGAAATTTTCAATGTATTCTAATTTCGATGCGCTGAATTTTTTGACGTATCACACTTTTCCGTAACATTTGTAGTTTGGGCTATGAAAGTGGGTGACTGACAGACAGACGGACTGGACGATTATAATACCTACCACTTTTAACGTTATAAACGTAGTGTGGAAGCTAAAACACAACTGAATTATATTTTCTAAAATGACAAAAATTATATTTTGACTTACTGTATTCCATAAAAGCAATGACAACTACACTGCAATGAATATTTACGTAAAGGGTGAATGAGATCGAATGATCGCGGGTCTCCAAAGCAAAGTGCCTCTTCGTCAATCCGAATGAAAATAATAATTTTCAAAGCCACATTTCTCTGGCTGTATTATTTTTACAAACGGTTTTTTTATATGATAAATGTAGATAAATTACAATGTCTCTATAATCCCACTTTTAGAAATTGGTTCGAATATTTTTTTAAATTTTCGATAAATAATTACAAACTATTGGAACCAATGTCAAAAAGTGGGATTATAGAGACCTTGTAAATTAACTACATTTTATCATATAAAAAAACACGTTTGTAAAAATATTCAATACAACCGGAAAAATTTGGCTTAGAAAATATTTTTTCTTCATTGGATTAGTACTGGCACTTGATTTTGGAGACCCTCCGTCATTTGGTCCCACATTCGCCGTTAAAGTTATTCCTTAAATATAAAGTAAATTCACGAATGCATGGAATACCGATACATAAACAAGAATTTCAGTTATCGTAAACCGATCAAATTTGTCAGGTTATAATACTCTTGGGATATTGTTCTTGCTCAATGACCAACAAAACAATACCTACCCACAATGTTTGAAGGATTTGTTTCCATACTTTGATAAATTCGTTTTACCGGAAAAGATTTGATAGAGGACAATCTATATACCATAAATATTGATATGTTCTGCTGATATCGATTTTACATCACAAAAGTTCTTTTTTTAGCCTACTTTTCTTTTTCTTTTTTTAATTCGAAAGAATTAAAAAAATGAAAAAGTAGGTGTTGACATGCTGTCGATGTCCGTCCGTACCCCCTTCCAAAATCGGTTTTATCCATCGGATCTTAAAAAGTACTTTTTTTTGTTAGAAAGGTATGACCTCAGAGACCAGACTTTCATACTTTTTGTCCGCCTGTCTGTACGTCCGCTTGTCTGTACATGTCTGTAGGTAAATCAACAATTACATGAGAAGCTTTATTTATTTAAAAATATTTGAAGCAAAATAATTTTTTTATGAATCAGTTTGGAATGACGTCATAAAAGGTAGCACAATGTGATTCTTTGATTGTTCATTAATTGTTTACTAAGAAAGCGGCAAGGCATATTTTTCCATACAATTCGGCTTATAGTTTTAATTTATATTTCTTATTTCTTTAATGCAGTTTGGAGTAGTTTCATATTTTTTTGTTATTAATAAATATTTAATTATTCTTCGAACTACAAATAAATCAAGTAGACGATAAATAATATTAAGTTAATTTGCGAAAGAATATTAAGGAAAATAGTTGGTTTTTTGGTTTTTAGAAGTTTAAATTATAACTGGATGCGGTGTTTAGCGATTTTTTTTAATGTGTATCAATCTTGTGTAGAAACGGTTGTGGAGGATATTTACTGTTATGAACCTAGTTGTTTCCCGATAAGAATTTAAGTAAGTATTTAAGTAACTGGAAAGTGGCAGTTTTAGATCTTTAAGAACTTCTTGTTATTTATGTAATTGTTTTTGTTGTTAAAAAATGTGGGTATCGTGCATTATAATGAAGATTTTGTAAATGGAAATTTGATTTTGAATCCTTATTATATTTTTTGTTTTAAAAAAGTGTATCGTGATTATGTTAAAGGTGACCTGTTCTCTGATGTAAATTATGATTTGTGGAATCCCTTTATTTTTATATGACTACAGTCAGGATTCACTCTAAAAATCCACTCTAAATCTATCTTCACTCTAAAAAAAGATATAGAAACTAATTAACAATTTAGTGTGTTGTGTTTCTTGGTATAAAATTGTCGATTCCTTCTAATTTCTTTTTAACTTTTACCTCTTTCAAATGCTTTACCGAATTCATCCGAAATTGCGTTGGACTGATTAACGTCTCAAAATTATATTCACATTATGCATAATAACTTTAAGTAACAGATATTATCATCCATTAAAAATGCTTTTATAGGTTTATAAATATGCTTACTCCATTATTTTATGACTAAAACAATAACTTTCCAAGGCTTTACTTCCAGTTCTCAAACAATACATACTTTAACCGATATTTTGCTATGCACCAGCATTAAATTCCTGGAGGTTATGGCTAAAATTACCTATCTACCACATCTAAAACACACAAATCACCACCAAAAAAATATCCATTCAATTCAACTAGCCATATCTCCAATAAAAAGGCAATTTTAGCTAATCTACTGTACCACAAGCAGTCGTAAATTCACGGATGATGTATTTATCGACTGCGTTACGTGATAATCAGAGCGGAAAAAGGTGGTCAATCGGCCTTTTGCTTATATCTGCTATTTTAGGTACCCTCTATGGAATCTTGTTGCCCTTTATTATTATTTGGCTGCTGCGAATTTGAGATAAGATTTTTAACTTTAGTTTTTGAGACATAAACTTCGTTCGACCCTTAATGGAACTACATGCCTTTCGAGTAAAATTAATATATATATATAAAATAAAAGAATTTTGAGTTATTAGGTGTTTTCAGATTTCCCAACGGTGTACATTTAAATAGTGTACCAAATTCTGTTATCATACTATACAAATAATTTACAGATATCAATATTTTATAATAGTTTAAATGCAACATTTTCCCTGTAAGATTTTTTAAACAATACAAATTGTTCATGTTCGCAACCATGTCTATAATTTATACTAGCAAATTTATACCCGTTCTTCGCACGGATTAAAAAAATATCAAATCGTTCCAAATATGTTTACCATATAACCTGTTATAGGATCATAAACTTATGTTATTGTTCCCGCTCGTTATAAAGTATAAAATCCAGTTTCATTGCCTTAAAATTCCAAAATGAAAAATAAGCTATAAAATGCACTCATAAATGTCATCACAATTCCCTCATAAATACATAAAACCTTTTGGCTCATTTGGCCCGTTTTGGGAAATAATTTGGCGAGAAAATAGATATAGCTACAAACACACCCATTATACAGCTCTAACACAATGACCTTCGAACAACCGACCAGCTTATAAATTATTTATAAAAGAAATTGCCTATTTGGCGAATTTTAGTTAATAAGTTGGCGAGATTGGCAACGTATTTGGCGAAAAAAAAAGACATAAAACACTAATAGCTCTAGTGCGATGGCTTTTATTAACCATCATAGTTCAGTAATAGCTTAACTATATACATTTATTGCTTAAATATATATACATGCAGTCAACAGAAAAATCAATGAAAAAAATCATCAAATAAACCCACAATAAAATCCGGGAATGAAGACTGGCGGAATTACGTCACTTGAAACATGTCAATTATTTTTCAAATAATGAATTTAGTTTCTGAAAGTAATGGCAAAAGAATAAAATAAACATTTTGAATTTTAAATGTTTTCGTTAAAAGTTTTATTTAATTTTTTCAGCCGATGGCATCAGGAAAGAGAAAAAATGATCGGATTTGAGCGAAAGTGGTGTATTTTTTTTTCAGAAAATTCGAATTTTCTCTAAAAATGGAACAAATATGAAAAAACTAAGCCTCCGGTGCACACGTTAGTATTAAAGGGAATCTATCTTAAAAATTTCGAATTTCTGAGGGCAGTATAAGTAGGTCTTTTACGATCCGAATACAAACACATCCACACACATACACATACTCTTTCTTTTATTATTATAGATAAAAGTGTCAACATTTATTGAGTGCTTAGTTGAACTACACTCTTAAAACAAACGAGCGGTTTTAACTCAGTGTGAGTTAATTTCCACTCCTTTCCGTGCCGAAAATGCATTTCGCCTATAAGAGTGGATTTCACTCTTTTTACGGAGTGGGTAAAAGAAATAAAAGAAAACAATCTACGTCCTACACTCTTAAAACGAGCGGTTTTAACTCAGTCCGAGTTTTAATTTCCACTCCTTTCCGGTGCCGAAAATGCACTTCCCCTATAGGAGTGGATTTCACTCTTTTGTTTTAAGAGTGTAGGCCTTCTCTTGCTTCTATCTTTCTTTTGCTGCTACTTTTAAGGACACCCCTGTCTATTAGTATGCTAGGTTTGGCACAAAGATATGATATTCTGAAACATAAAGTTTCTGTCTAAAATTGATGAATTGAAATTAAAAATAAGTGTTGTATCTAAGTTCAATATTTCTGCTACCAAGTTTCAGGTTCCTGATAATTAGTTTGGCTGGAAAGCGTAATTTTTAAGATGTTTGTCGTAATTTTTAAGATGTATGTGAAAGGTCACAGGTTCAGGTCGGGGCACTGCCAAAATTACTGATTACCCATAAACGGTCCGTGCAGCCAAAAAGTCTAACGAATAATAACCCGTGTAAAGGGTGTGCACTTTAAAATATGCTTCGAATTCGATAAATCGCGTACGATTTCTACTTCAAAAGTAGCGTTGGGTGCTCAAAAAGTCACGAGTGACGATAATGGCACTGTACACCCGTTGCAGAGAAAAAGAAAAGGTCACTACTACCCTACAAATGATAGGAAAAGTATAAACTGAAGATCACAAATGCTCTGTAACACGTAATATTCAAGGATGTGTTTTAAATTTGCATAAAGAAACATCCGAATCTCGTATTCGTAGGGGGTTTTACTCAGCAGTGCATTCGAAGTTTAAATCTCATACATATAAATTAGATATTTTTCGAAATAGTAACAGTAATCCAAAAAAAATAGGTGAAAGTTTTTTTTCATTTAAATTCCTTTATTGTATGCTGGACTACAAGAATCAATAATTCTAATAAGCATCAAATAAATATTCTGCATTATTTAGAAATACATTGATATGCAAACGTTGCGCACATATTTTACAAATATTTTGTGAGCAGCGTAATTTCTTAAAAAAAAATATTGATTGATAGTTGGAAGTCGTGTAGTATTTCACACCCCTATTTTTCCTTTTTCAACTTGTTAGGGTAGTAGAATTATTTAAAACTGTTTTCTATACTAAACAACAAATAAAGTTTAAATTATTCAGTCAATTTTCACTGTTATATGAAATAAGTGTTCATGCATTATTTTCAAATAAATGTAGTTAACGTCTAACTTGGGTCATTAATTTGGTATTTGATGCCATCTATCATATGGTTCGAAATTTATAATTTAAAAGCTGTGATTATTGTTTTTAAAATTATACCATAGATCGAAGTTGTATTTTTTTGTCCATTATGATACGTCATGGGTCGGGTAATTGTTCCTAACTTAAATTAGATTTAATACTGTTTAATTTAAACATTCGACTATTAAGAGGGATTGTCAGTCCCATAGAGCTAATGTATTAGTTTTGGAATCGCAACTTTCGCAGAAGTATTGCTTTGTCATGTTAGCCCTTTTCCCCCAGGTATGGGAATCAACATAACATCGAAATGAAACAAATTAGAAACGAAAATGTTATCTAGTTATTTAATTATATATTTTTGAAGTTTTAAAATGCCAAAAAACATACCGCAGATGGCGACACTGTTTAAAAATTTAATCAATTAATAATTAAATAACCGGATGTTATTTTCTTTTCCTTTTTGTTTTAAATTGATGTTATGATGATTCCCATACTTGGTGAAACTGGGCTAACATGGCAAAGCAATACTTCTGCGGAATTTGTGATTCCAAACCTAATGCATTAGCTGAATGGGACTCCCTCTTAAAAAATCATTTTCTCACAACACAAACTTAGCGGCTGGAAGAATGAGAAATCTACCCTGACATTTCAAACATCTCGTTATGAACTTTGTTTACACTTTTGACTATGGTTATGACTCGGAACTTCTGTTGTTACATAAATTCAAATTGGAATCTGGTACGTGTTTTTTGGGGTTCCACGGTGTTTTTGAATAAATATATGTCTATACCACACCTAGTACGTAAGCCTCCTACTTTAATGCAAAGTCTCGCCCCAAGTTCCTTTTTAATATCGCCTTGTTGCGTTCAATTTTTCAATTCAAAAAGCTTTCTAAAAGTTCCCCAAAGTTCCGTGAACTTAAATGGCCTCTAAAAGCAGTCACCGACGACATCAATCTTAAGTCAAATAGGTTCTGATGCAAAATTGGAAACGAACGCCGAAAGTGAAAGTGCAAAATATTGATTTTAATGCTTCCAAGAATTTATTTCCCTTTCAGGTATGAATGCTTGCATGTCGTTTGGGATCTGTTTGATGCTATAGGTTCCTTTTGGCCTCTGTGCCCCCTTGCCCTAAATCGGTCCCATGAGGTTGTTATTGATGTGTTGTTTCTTATACATTTTAGCTACGTTCATATGTAAGGTGTAGCAAGATACGCTACTGCCTTGGAGTATGGGGGAAGAAGGCCGGAAAACGGGAAAGTATTTTTTCCCCTTTTCTACCGCACTTTATTCCGCGGTAAGAGGGTAGAGTAGGGTAGGTGCATATATATTCCGGCTTGTGTGCTTGATCAGAGACCCGCTTATAAGCCTTCGTCAAGTAAGACAGTCACAGAAAGAATTTTTACTGACACAGAGAAAGGAAGTACACCCAGTGGAAAAGCGGGAATCGAACCTGCACCCGTTACAGCGCGCAGACTGTTAGCTTAATGGGCTGCGATCCAAACCACTAGTCCATCCGGGCCCCTGCGGTAAGAATCTTAGCTCTACCATGAGCTCTTCGGAAAGAGATATCGCTGCAGCATTTATGAGCTTTTCTCCCCCCGCGGACTGTTTTTGACGTCACATTTCGCCTAGGAAAAATAATACTTTGCAGAACCCTAGCAGGTAGGAATGTAGCCGCTCATATTTAATGTTTAATCCTCTTATAGGGGCAGTTGATAAGGCACTTGCCTTGCATGCGAAAGGTCCCAGGTTCGGGCCCGAGCATTGTCAAAATAACTACCTACCTATAAACGGTATGTGCAGCCAAAAATTCTGACGAATAATGCCCCTCGTGTAGAGAGGGCGCGTTAAATATGCTCCAAAAATCCCAACCCCGCGTACGATTATTTCAACTTCATTTATTTAACTTAAAAAGTTGCGTTGGATGCCTACTCAGGTGTTGGGTCTAGCGGCTCTAGGACGATAATGCAACTAGCCCTACAAAAGGGGACCGACGATGTACAGCGGTGAGGTCTGCGTGTGAACCTAGATACATAGTTAAAGTATAGATTGGCTATCACGTGACCTCCAGATGACTAAATTCAGACGGATGCGCGCTATGGAGACATGTTTAAAGGGCAAATTGCCAGTGTTGGCTGCCACTTTAAAGAGAAAATACTACGCATTATCGAAAAATACCAGTTTAATATCTAAAAGTTACCAAACGGACTCCAATGTAAGACGACGCGCATGGAGCATTAGAGGCAAATTGCCATGTTGCGCACTTAAAGAGAAAAATCCGGCATTATCGAAAATACATTTATTCTGAATTCCAAAAAAATACTAGAAAAGCATTCAACATAAAAAGTCATTTCAGTATATTTTACGATATTTTTTGTAATTTTAGAATAATTCTAAAATAAATTCTAAAATTAAAAAAAAATATCGTAAAAAGCTGCATTTTGGAATCTTTTTAGTGACTTGAAATGCCTTTCTAGTATTTTTTTTTTGTAATTTTAGAATTAAATGGTATTTTTCCGATGATGCCGTAGCAATTTCTCCTTAAAGTGGCGGCAACACTGGCCATTTTGCCCCCTTAAAATGCCTCCATGTGCGTCCCGTCATTAGCATTGGAGGTCACGTGATCAACCAATCTAATACTTTAACTATGATATCTATGGTGTGAACGAAGCCCTATTCTGTAAAACTCGCTTTTCCTTTAATGTACTTAGTGTAAAGTGAAACAAGATTACAAGGGCATGTTTGTATGGAGATAAGACGCGATGCATGGTGTGCGTGATACTTGTAAAGATTAATCTTTTTTTCCTATGAAACAAAATTGTACACGGTCCAATTTTGAATAATTTTATTTGAGTTATAAAAACTAAAAATATTATTGATCACGTACCACCGAAAAACTATGCAGATAACATCGACTAACTAAATTAAAAAGGTTTTTTTTATAGAAAATGTTGTTGTTGTCGTGTGCATCCAGGCCATAGCCTAGAAGGCAGTAGCTTCTGTTGGTACAAGGCCGAGAGCTCCAGTAAGGGTGAAGGTCTGACTTCTGCTCCGGGAGGGGGCCACCTCTTCATTTGAGGCTTCTATTCCGCTGGAGGGGAGGGGCATTATTCTGTAGGCAATCTGCGCCCATTGTAACTGCGCTTTGACCTACCACGGGACTTTCGCATCCACAGATTTAACGAGCACGTTCCCATGCCTTATACGATATTCAAACCCGGGTCCACTCGCTTGACAAGGGAGGGTTGAAACCACTATAAAGGCTGGGCGACAATATAAGAGTTTATTAGCGTAATATAATTCTACCACAAGTGAAGTTCCCTGAACTTTTTTTTGCTGCATTTCAGTCATTCATTGGCCATTTATAGAGAATTAGTAAAATGTATTTCAAATTTTCCCAACCACCCTATACTTTAGAAACTGAAATTTGTGTTACCTGTATTTTAGGCCGAACTCTGTGAAGTTCCCTAAGAATATTGCTGCATTTCAATCATTTATTGGCCATTTATAGAGAATTAGTAAAATGTATTTCAATTTTTTTCCCAACCACCCTATACCTTAGAAACTGAAATTTGTGTTACGTGTATTTTAGGCCGAACTCTGTTTAATTCGGACTGTCCAATTTATCTGAGACGTCCTCAAATGTTATTGAGATTTGGAAATTCTAACTTTACAGAAATTCTCTTCTCCTTTTCCAAAGCTACTTTATTTTTAACTATTTTTCTATTTAATAAACTGAGATAACTACTTTAATAATAATCCTACAGTAACTTACCTCCTTACTAATAGATTTGAAAAGGATTTCGAAAATGTACTTATGCTTTAATTGAAGAAACAGTTTTAAAAAGGTAGAAAACTGGGGATTACTGATTGCAACATTGTTAAAAACGGGATATAGGAACCTAAACAAATCGGCCGTGTAATTTCGAAAATATAAGGTTTGGGGAAACACGACATATTTACCCAATTAGGCTTATGATATCAGTAAAAATTTTTATTATGGATATGTACACTGTTAAAAATTTTGTGCTTGGTTTCACCATGATATTGGTTCCTTTCACCATGATATTGGTTCCTAGTAGCTACAACGTCTGTGTGTTGAAATGTTTCACCTTTTTTTTGGTATTTGGTTGAACCATTTTTCTGGATTTGGAAACAAAAACCTGAGACATGGTTCAACCGAATACCAAAAATATGGTTTAACGTTTCACCACACAGCCGTTGCAGCTACTAAGAACCATATTTTTGGTGAAACAAAGTGCCTAATTTTTAACAGTGTAAGCTTCATTTGTAGTTGGAGTAGAATAACATTATTTTTCTGATTTATTTCTGCACATTTTTCTTAATTTTGTCTCAAATAACTTGGAGTGTTCAAATATTCTCTTTGAAGATGCTTCCGCATATTTAAATGTCATGGATTCGAATTTCGAAAACATAGCTACGCAAACTTATATGTAGCATTTCCTTCCACTTGAATTTTTCTTGAAAATGTTGTGATCGACATGAGATAAAATATATGTTAGTGTCGAATAACTTTTTTAATAAAACAGAAGTTCAGGCGGTAAATAAGATAGTTTGCTTACGTCCTCTAGTTCGAAATTCCTTCTATGTAGTTATTATATTTCGAATTTCGATAAATATATGCATTTTTTTTTGGAGAGCGTTACAAAATGTTAACTTTAAATCCTACAAACGCTTTTAATTTAATATTACAACAAAGTTTTTTTAAGGCTGCTTTACAATGTACATAAATTTTATCATTTTAAATATTGTTTAGTCAAAGGCGGAAATGTATTATACTCAACGTTCACTTCAAATAAGTGACACTATTTAGGTTCTTAGAGTTTAAACTCTATGGTGACTTTATACTTCAGTAGAAACGAATAGCATTGTACACACAGTGTACTGCTAAATATGAAACTCCCAAAAAGGAGTGCTATGATCTTCTTATTTTATTGCGAAAACAATATTATCAATGTAAATAAGTGGAAATCTTAAATTAAAGCACTGTTTAATAGTTATTTAAGCAACTAGTGTCGAAAATAATACTTTATTAAGCGAGTGGCTTTTATTTCACGAGACCGTAGGTCGAGTGAAATAATGACAAGAGCTTAATAAAGTATTATTTGGCACGTGCTTGCTTACAATATTTTTTATAATAACGTGCAAAAAAGTATTTCTACCAATGAGTGATTTTCATGACATCATTTAGTTTCCATGGCGATATTCGATCAAATGTTACTATAAATATATGCATGTTAAATAAAAGTATTGTTTGGCGTGAAATTTGTGTTCTTACTTTTGTCTTATTTAATTTCCTTTAATAATTTTTGTAGTACTTGTAGTTTCCATGGAGATATTAGAAAATGCAAAAGTAATGAACCAATAGAAATAAGTGAGTTTCATGACATCATTTAGTTTCCATGGAGATATTCATGACATCATTTTGTTTTTCTACCAATCAGATACTCTTATATTTACTTTACCGCACCAGTGCCGAAAGTAATACTTTCGGCACTGTCTGTGACGTAAGCACGTAAAGTGTCACTTTCGCAACGATTTATGAATGAATATGATATAAAAAAGTGAACTTTTTTGCACGTTGTTATAAAAAAAAATTAAATTATACAATCACTTTTGTCTACGTATACTTATGTAATTTCTTGGAACTCAATAAAGGTATTTAGTCTAGTTAAAGTTTTATGCTAATATTGAATTTTTTTTCCATACACAGAAATTTATGGATTTTATTAATTTTTTTATTCATAACTATTTCATCAGGGATTTTAGAAATGAATCTTGGGCTTACTCATCTATAAACATTATTATGGGGTAAATACTTACTTCCAAAAAGAAAGAATGTTGGTATTAAAATAAGAAATTACCAAGTTACTCATTTTATTGATTAACGAAAATGTCCCCAATCGATGAAATTCCCATCGGCCAATTTCGAGCCGTCCGTTATTCGGCATTCCTTAATAAAGTTTATTTAGTGCCCATCTCACGGTAACGCAAATTCAAATTTAAGTCTCCTCTTTCAGCGTTAATTTGATTGGCCGCGCAGAGAACAGCGTGCTAAGTAGATTAAGCCGTTGGCTTTTGTCATTAGCGATTTACGTATGTCTTTGGTGAGCTTTTTTTTGTGTTTTTGCCGCGTGTGACATGGGTGTTATAGCTTAAATTAGGCTTAGTTATGGCGGTGCATTAAAATTAATAGGCACGTTAGAAGTTGCAATGCTTTTGTGAGGACAATATAATGAAATTGAAACAGTAATTACGTTTAGAAATGCATTTATTCTCCTTCCGATTTGTAGGAGGGCTGGGTTAAGGCGCTTAACTTGCATGCGAAAGGAACGATGTTCAGGCCGTAGAATTGTCAAAATATTTTTCCTACCTATAAACGGTCTGTGCAGTCAAAAAATTCCGACGAATACCCCGTGTGGAGGTAGCGCATGTGCTCCTAAGTCCTGACTCCCCGCTACGATGACGTTCTTGAAAATTGCGTTGGGAGACTACTCAGGTGTCGTCTGGTAACTTGCCTGTGGTTGTAAATTATGACGCCCGTCTCCAATAGCCATCTTATAGCTCTAATGCGACGATCATTCTATCCAACCCAACCTTCCAATATGTAGGAAGGAAAGAGGAGCCTATGTTAGTAAGAAGTTGGCTCTCAAACTGAACTTTCCTGGGAGACCCTACTGGGTTCGAATACAAACTTCGACACTTTCTGTGAACGGATTGTGCACTCGAATGTCCAACGAAACACACTTGGTTGATGCCCGTTAAATTCATCCTGGATGTACAAGCCTTGATACTGCGCTTTCTATGTCGATCTTGTGATTGGATGTGCGCACAGGTGTAAGCCTCGTCACTTGACCATGTAGTTTAAAATTAGGTTGCTATAGTGTGGCGTTAGTTCAACCAAATGTTTACTAGAAAGTAAACGAAATTTACCTTTGTTTTCAGTTTTGAAAAATAAGATGTTACAGAAAATTAAGATTGAATAAGGGGGGGGGGGGGTACATATATATTCCGACTTGTGTTCTTGATCAGAGACCCGCTTATATAAGCCTTCGTCAAGTAAGACAGATACAGAAAGAATTTTTACTGTCACAGAGAAAGGAAGTACACCCAGGGCGAAGGCGGGAATCGAACCCGCACCCGTTACAGCGCGCAGACTGCTAGCTTAATGGTCCAAACCACTCGGCCATCCGGGCCCCGATTGAATAAGAGAATTTTGAGTTTGGTACCACTACGACGATTAATCTGCCTCACGAAAATTGCCTTTTTGATTAAGTTTACCTACATAAAACAAATGAGGACTATAATCATGAAAAATTTATGTAAGACAAATTAAGTTACATGAAAAAAACGAATAAAAAAACTTAATTTTTTTATTCGGAAATGAAGTTGTTTTAATGGTTTTCACATATTCGTCGTTAATAGGTTTTAAAAAAAAATCATAAAATCGTTGATAATATTTATAAAAAGCTTTCCAAAGCAATTTTTTTTTATTGTTTTGTAGTATTTTATGTTATTTTGGAATGCATTCCTCTAAGTATCAGACTTTCTCAATCGTAAAGGAATACCACTTTAATCCCGTAAATTAAAAACGAATTTATGTATCCTGTTTCCAGGAAACCGTCTACTCTTGTTCGGAATTCGATAGGAAAAGCTAATCTGATTTTCTGCTTTTGATATTGTTCGATTCTATTGCGGTATGAAAGCTTCTCCTGATAGTTTTCTTTTCCACGGAAAAACGTTCTTATTAGAGTTAACGAAAGTAATACGTTCTATTGGTAGTCTGTGTGTATTGTTAAGGGGAAAAGTAATCCTGCGAAAGTCGGGTTTTATAGATAGCGGTTTTATTGCTGATTAATTCCATATTTAGGATTGTTGCTGTTCTTGGAAAATGAGAATTTATTTATGTTTCTGAATGAGATTAGATTGTGTATTGAAATGATCGGGATTTCTAAATTTCGATAATTTTTTTTACAAAATAAACATCACCCGAGTTTAGAATCCCTTGAAATGAAATGTGTTTTTACATTTATTTTTATTCTTGCGAGTCTTTTTTAATCTGTAACATGCTGCGAAAAAATGCATGAAATAGCATCTAATCAATTTGAAATATATAAACTTTAAAGAGTCGGTGGTCCAACGATCTGAAAAATGAAAGGCTACACTCTTAAAACAAAAGAGTGAAATCCACTCCTATAGGGGAAGTGCATTTTCGGCACCGGAAAGGATTGGAAATTAACTGAGACTGAGTTAAAACCGCTCGTTTGTTTTAAGAGTGTACTTCTACAAATACAAGTGTAAATGACTCCTCCATATTTTAAAGTTTGAAATTTAGCACACACAAAAATTATATATAAAATGTATAATTTTTTTTTAAATGTGTGTTTCTGGAAAACCTAATAGTCAGGTGACGGGTTTATACGTCTGTATCCCTCAGATGGTAAAAAACAAGAAGTTCATAAAGAACTAAAATAGCCTACTTTCCTGTTACTTAAATACTTACTGAAGTTCTAATCGGGAAAACAAACTAGGTTCCTAAAGTAAATATCATCAACAGCCGTTTCTACACTAGATTTATACACATTAGAAAAAAAAATCGAAACACAGCACCCAGCTATAATTTATACCTCTAAAAGCCAAAATCAACTATTTTCCTTAATATTCTTTCGTAAATTAAATATTATTTATCATCTGCTCGTGATTTATTTGTAGTTCGAAGAATAATTAAATATTTATTAATAACAAAAGTAATGAAACTACTCCGAACTGCATTAAAAAATAAGAAATGTAAATTAAAACTAAGCATAATTGCATGCAAAAGTATGGCTTGCCGCTTTCTTGGTAGATAATTAATGAATAATCAAATTGTGCTACATTTTATGACGTCATTCCAAACTGATTCATGAAAATATTATTTTGCTTCAAATATGTTTAAATAAATAAAGTTTCTCATGCCATTGTTGATTTGGCAACAGTGATTTAAATGACTCAAAATTGAATTTCAATGCTAATTCAATGGGAAATTCGCCGAAAGATAGTAGATTTATGTCCGTCCGGACGTACAGACAGGCGGACAAAAAGTATGAAAGTTGGGTATCTGAGGTCATAGCTTTCTAACAAAAAAAAGAAATTTTTAAGATACCGAGGGAATAGAAACCGATTTTGGAAGAGGGATACGGACAGACAGACAAGACGGAAAGACAGACAGACATACGAACAGACAGACGAGAATGGACATCAACCGCATTTCAATACCTACAGTGATTTAAATGACTCAAAATTGAATTTCAATGCTAATTCAATGGGAAATTCGCCGACAGATAGTAGATTTATGTCCGTCCGGACGTACAGACAGATGGACAAAAAGTATGAAAGTTGGGTATCTGAGGTCATAGCTACGTACGGTCATAGGTCATCATAAGATCCGATGGATAGAACCGATTTTGGAAGGGGGGTACGGACGGACAGACAGACGGACATCGACCGCATGTTAATACCTACTTTTTCATTTTTTTTAATTCTTTCGAATTAAAAAAAAGAAAAGTAGGCTAAAAACCATGTCACATCAAACACTATTTTTTTTATTGGGCTAGTTCTGTTTATAAAATGATTGTTTTTTCTGTTCTACCAAAAACAAATGGCCAAAAAAAAAATCTTGCCTTAAGGCTCGCACCAAAAACCATCTTTAATCAAGTTCCATCTTAATCTTGCATAAAACAGACGTCTTCCCTATCAGTACGCATGAACTTATTAAACGCCATCCCTAAGTTGGGTGGGTACAGGCTAGACGTGATTTCTTCGAGTTTATCATAGATATCATAGTTAAAGTATTAGATTGGCAGATCACGTGACCTCCAATGGTAACGACGGGACGCGCATGGAGGCCGAATAAGGGGGCAAAATGGCCAGTGTTGCTGCCACTTTAAGGAGAAAAATACTACGAAAAAATACCATTTAATTCTAAAATTACAAAAAAAATACTAGAAAAGGATTTAAAGTCACTAAAAAGATTCCAAAATGCTAGTATTTTTACGATATTTTTTTGTAATTTTAGAATTAAATGGTATTTTTCGTAGTACTTTTCTCCTTAAAGTGGCAGCAACACTAGCCATTTTGCCCCCTTATTCGGCCTCCATGCGCGTCCTGTCGTTACCATTGGAGGTCACGTGATCTGCCGATCTAATACTTTAACTATGATATCTATGGAGTTTATGCATGTCCAAATGGAGTATTAACTCGCATGGGTGAAGAGGGATTGAGAAGTTGTCCAAGTCTGGTCTGCCTATGATTGGTTGTAATTATTGAATGGTGGATGAATTTTAGTTTGAGTTGTTGTTGGGGTTTGGTTGAATTATCGTTGCAGTAGAGCTAAATGAGGCTATTGACGACGGATGTCGTAATTTAGAGTCACAGTCAAGTGACGAGCCGACACCCAACATAACTTTTAAGGAGGGCATCGTAAGCAGCGTCGAGACTTAGGAGCATATTTAACGTGCACTCCCACTGCGCGGGTTTTTATTCGTCGGACATTTTTGGCTGCACGAGCCTTTTATAGGTCGGCAGTTATTTTGGCAATGCTCGAATCCCGAACCTGGGACCTTCCGCATGCATGGCAAGCACCTTACCGACTGGAGTTAACGTATATACCGTAGACGAATACCGTAACGTCGCGTGTGATGCTGCTGCAAAGTAGCTTCATTGAAAAAAAAAGAATTATCAAATTTACAGTTTTAAACTGTCAGCTGGGTTTCTAGAAAAAAACGTTAACTTTTTGTATTAAATTAGACGAATAACAGTTAAAAAGCGTTTTGTCTCTTTAAATATTTGTTCTTTCTAAAACTGAGAAAAGGTTTTGAGCAATCCATGTGTGACGGAATGACATTTGGAATTGTAGAATTAAAGTAAAACAATTAGGGTATACTAACCAGTGAATGAACGCTTAAGCCAAGTGAATGAACAGTTCTTTACCAGTGAATGAACACAAAAATGTCCAGTCAATAAACATGTTGGATTTGAATTAAAAACTAGATTCATTGACATTTTCATGCTCAGTATTTATTTTACAAGTCTTACTGACAACTAGAAAAAAGGTTTCTCCAATTCATCCAGTGGAATGATTTTCAATCCTTATTTTTTAAATGTATTTTCCAACTGTTCATTCACTGGGACCTGTTCACTCACTGGTCAGTCTACCCTACCACGAAGCTATTTTCAAAGGAAAATTGGTTTTTCAGTTTATATATTACTGTTAATGATTAAAAGATAATAAAAAAGTTGAATTTTTTTAAAAAGTATTTTATTATTTTATTTTTGACTTAATTCTTTTTGTGTGACGGAATGACATTTTTGCAACCTGACTGCATCCTGGTACTTAAAAATAGAAATTTCTGTAAATTAACAATACATTGAGTTTTTAAACTAATGCATATCTTAAATATGATATAAGCTATGTAAAATTATAATTTAGAGCAACCTACCTGTAACATGGTTTTTAAGTTAACTGTCATTTGACGTGACGGAATGACTAAAAGTTTCGTAAACATATATTTATTTTAAAGTGTAAAATAATAAATTTAATATTTTTTATTATCTAGAATACTCATAAGATATCAAATATTACATTATATACATTTATTCACACGTGAAAGGTTTTTTAAACACGTATCGAGGTCGATTTCCAACTAGTTGAAATGCTGGCTGAATTTGCAGAGCCAACTAATCTTTTTTGTCCACTAGGCATCGATCTTTTTCGGGAAATGTGAATACAGGTCCTTTATCGTTCTTGCTTTCTTAAACCATAATTTGAAAACTTGGGACATATTTTTAAACTTAATTTGTAACAATTACAAAAAATTACAATTTTAATTTTATCAAAGTTGACATTTTTATGGAATTGCCCTTTTGCGTTACGCACTATTCGAACTAGCACTCTTTAAGTCACAAGTGAAGCGTCATACCATCTTGTACCCCAGATCTTCCGACGCACAGTGTGGCAAAATACCAAATTAGCTGGCATTAATTCACTGGAGTGATTTATAAAAATTTGTTGGTTGTATTTAATGTAAAATAGGTAGTTATGAATAAATAAGTACACTTTAAAGATATTTTTAGTAATTATTTTGTTTTAAATATATATAAGAATTCTTACTTTTTTAATCAGTTTTCTATGAGACGCGACGTTGTAAAATGCGAAAGAGTTTTATTTAAATCGCTTGATTCACTATCCGGGCCATTTGTACACTTTTTAGGATGTTCTGATAAAAAACCTAATTTTTCATAAAGGGTTTTATACAAAGATTCTCTCTCATTAAATTATATAATTCCATTCTTTTTAAAACAAGTTCTTTTGAACGTAATTCTGCAATAAAAGATACAATACATCAATCTTCGAGACTCGCCTAAGAAACAAAAAATTAATTAAAAAACCTCAAAAAGTTACATTATGCTTTCATTCCAACATTATGAAGACATATATACATTCATATATATCGTATAAGTTGAAAGAAAGCCTTCTGAACTAATTTTACAATTATCAATTAAAAAAAATTCACTATAGATTTCCCACTTGATCCAAGCTTTTTTGAGAATGGTGAGACAGTTTCTGAGACATCGTCATAACTCCACTTTCTACACTAGTTACGGACAAAAATCAAGTTGCATGAGGTTTTCCTGATAATATATTTTATAACTAGCTTTGTAAACCCGGCGTTGCACGGGTGTAACCTTAATAACGGTGATTTGTTTTTTTTTATGTAAACTTTGATTTTATGCCAATTGATACACTATCCACTGGATTCCATCAGGATATGATAATCTCCTCCCATTCTGATATCAGCATTAATTTTTAAAAATAAGTGGATGTCCGATTGTATCCAGGAACTTTCAGTTGCTTGAGTCATAGTAGTTTCTTTTCCTAGTAAACACCAATACAAAATCCAGTTCGTCAAGTGAAGCCACCGATCGCTTTATAGTAAGCCTAAACAAACGCTCTCGGTGAAATGTTTGACGCTATTCTATAGTAAAGCTTTCATAGGCATCGACTTGGCGATTGCGCCATAAAACCCGAACATCCATCCATCCATCCTTGGCGATTGATTTCTGATTCTCTAATAACTATAATTGCAACGCATTTTTCGTACCTGTAAAGGAAACTACTACCATCGTGGTGTAAATTCAGATGTCCTGCTAAAGCCTGCAACAGGGTACAGCTATGATGCAATGGCCGGTCTGTTCATTGGCAACTTTTGGCGAGTGTGAACATTTAACTTAGGTTTGCTAAACCTATCGAATTGTATGAAATATGAAGTGAATGTACAAACACCTTATTTACAATTAAAACTTCCTTAATATCTTCATTTCTTACCGTTTGTAAATATCAATTAAATTCATAACGGAAATATAATTAGAATCGAGTTGAGGAATCCTCATGCAGCATAAAAATAAAAATAATAAAAACTCCATAAACGAAATAAAATAATGATATCCAAATACTTCATATTAAACCCACATGCCTTTACCTGTTTGTACTTAATTTTTCTCTCGCGCCGAAATTTCTTTCAAATTTTAAAATGAAAAGTATGAATCCAAAGTTTATAGAATTCACAATGCTATTCTTATGGAGATCGAAACATTATGAATATTAAAAATACTAAATCAAATATGAAAAAACTAAGCCTCAGGTGCACACGTAGGTATTAAAGGGAATCTATATTCAAAGTTTCAAATTTTTCTGGGCAGTATAAGTAGGTCTTTCACGATCCACAGACAGACAGACTCTCTTTTATTATTATAGATTAAAAATATTTTACCAGAATTTTCACAAAAGAAATTTCCAGTTTAATGTATTTCAAACAAAAAAAGCTATTTAAATGCGTTTTTATTTAAGTTTTTGGAGCCTTATAAAAAAGTGAATAAATCAAAATGGCGCAAACATGCGCAACATATTCTTGTTGGATATCAATATATGAAGTATGCACCACAAGTTCCTGCAAAAATTGCCGCGGGGAAGTGCGGGGAGGTTTACTTTTACACTAAGCGAAAATAAATTAACAAGAAAGAAATTAAATTTTCTTAGCTACAATTAAAACTTTTTTAATATAATTTTAACTTACATAAACTTTAGAAAAGCAGTTAATATTAGCAATATCATACCTGAGGGTTCAGGATCCATCTTTTTTTTTTAAATTTAAAAAGACTATTTTTATCGCAAAACAAGCTGAAAAAGTAGAGACCAATTTGCGAAAGTACTTCACTTGATTAAAACTCAACACAAAGTGCTTTGTTCGTGGTGGTGGGGGGGGGGGGGGGGAAGCGCTTAAACCGAGAATAAGTCATAACACCGGGTGCCCCGAACTATATTGTTTATATTTATAAAGGATTCGCAGCTGAATGCTTCATTTCATTTTTTGATTTTTTGCCAGCTAAATCGTGATTCTGCCACACTGTGCGACGTTTTGAAGCTTAAAGAATTAATCTTGTTGGCGTTAACATATTCTCCAAGTGACGTTATTGAAAACAAGTTTTTGAGGACACTGTTTTAAAATTTAAATCAAAGTTTCGTCAAATTAAAGTTTTGTTTTGCTTATTATACAAGGTAAAAAAATTGGTAAAACATTACTCCGTAAATGGTTGCTAGCAGAATGCAATTACCCTTTGTTTACGAGTAAAACGTTTCTCCATTTTTTACAGTGCATCTCAACCTCTTCCGCTTCACTTTGATAATTGTCAAAATTGAAAGAACCACAAATTTGTTTATTTTAGTATATTTAACCCAAAATTTTAATTTTCGACAATCATATCCTTCATTTTTCCGCTCGACTAGCTTCGGAATACTTCATTCTCGAGTTTACAAACGATTACTTCATCATCAATCCATTTTGAGTTGTCTCGAATTATAATTGGTCGCCAAGTTCTCTTCGGATAGAGTAACTGAAATTATGCGGAGAATAATGGTTACTGCAATTTTAGACGACATACATCTAATAACTATTAAATCGAAACTTGTATTTGTACTTTTCATATTTATAAACGGTAAAATATTTATAAATGATCGAATATTTAAAAAATGTTTTTCAAATATTGTCCGAAAAACACACGATCTGCATTTTATATTGATCCAATTTTTTTAATGATAATTTTTTAGCCTACTTTTCTTTTTTTAATTCGAAAGAATTAAAACAAGAAGTTCATAAAGAACTAAAATAGCCTACTTTCCTGTTACTTAAATACTTACTGAAGTTCTAATCGGAAAAAAAACTAGGTTTCTAACAGTAAATATCATCAACAGCCGTTTCTACACTAGATTTATACATATTAGAAAAAAAATCGAAACACAGCATCCAGCTAATAATTTAAACTTCTAAAAGCCAAAATCAACTATTTTCCTTATTATTATTTCGCAAATCAATTAAACATTATTTATCGTCTGCTCGCGATTTATTTGTAGTTCGAGGAATAATTAAATATTTATTAATAACAAAAGTAATGAAACTCCAAACTGCATTAAAAAAAATAAGAAATGTAAATTAAAACTTAGCATAATTGCATGCAAAAGTATGCCTTGCCGCTTTCTTGTTAGATAATTAATGAATAATCAAAGAATCAAATTGTGCTACATTTTATGACGTCATTCCAAACTGATTCATGAAAATATTATTTTGCTTCAAATATGTTTAAATAAATAAAGTTTCTCATGCCATTGTTGATTTGGCAACAGTGATTTAAATGACTCAAAATTGAATTTCAATGCTAATTCAATGGGAAATTCGCCGACAGATAGTAGATTTATGTCCGTCCGGACGTACAGATAGACAGACGGACAAAAAGTATGAAAGTTGGGTATCTGAGGTCATTGCTTTCTAACAAAAAAAGAATTTTTAAGATCCGATGGATAGAACCGATTTTGGAAGGGGGGTACGGACAGACAGACAGACGGACAGACAGACAGACGGAAAGACAGACATAAGAACAGACAGACAGATGGACATCAACCGCATTTCAATACCTACAGTGATTTAAATGACTCAAAATTGAATTTCAATGCTAATTCAATGGGAAATTCGCCAACAGATAGTAGATTTATGTCCGTCCGGACGTACAGACAGACGGACAAAAAGTATAAAAGTTGGGTATCTGAGGTCATAGCTTTCTAACAAAAAAAGAATTTTTAAGATCCGATGGATAGAACCGATTTTGGAAGGGGGGGGGGTACGGACAGACAGACAGACAGACAGACGGACGGACAGACAGACGGAAAGACAGACAGACATACGAACAGACAGACAGATGGACATCAACCGCATTTCAATACCTACAGTGACTTAAATGACTCAAAATTGAATTTCAATGCCAATTCAATGGGAAATTCGCCGACATATAGTAGATTTATGTCCATCCGTACGTACAGACAGATGGACAAAAAGTATGAAAGTTGGGTATCTGAGGTCATAGCTTTCTAACAAAAAAAGAATTTTTAAGATCCGATGATTAGAACCGATTTTGGAAGGGGGGTACAGACAGACAGACAAACAGACAGACATACGAACAGACAGACATACGAACAGACAGACAGATGGACAGACAGACAGTTGGACATCAACCGCATTTCAATACCTACAGTGATTTAAATTACTCAAAATTGAATTTCAATGCTAATTCAATGGGAAATTCGCCGACATATAGTAGATTTATGTCCATCCGTACGTACAGACAGATGGACAAAAAGTATGAAAGTTGGGTATCTGAGGTCATAGCTTTCTAACAAAAAAAGAATTTTTAAGATCCGATGATTAGAATCGATTTTGGAAGGGGGGTACAGACAGACAGACAAACGGACAGACAGACGGACAGACATACGAACAGACAGACATACGAACAGACAGACAAATGGACAGACATACAGTTGGACATCAACCGCATTTCAATACCTACAGTGATTTAAATGACTCAAAATTGAATTTCAATGCTAATTCAATGGGAAATTCGCCGACAGATAGTAGATTTATGTCCGTCCGGACGTACAGACAGACGGACAAAAAGTATGAAAGTTGGGTATCTGAGGTTATAGCTTTCTAACAAAAAAAGAATTTTTAAGATCCGATGATTAGAACCGATTTTGGAAGGGGGGTACGGACGGACAGACGGACATCGACCGCATGTCAATACCTACTTTTTCATTTTTTTAATTCTTTCGAATTAAAAAAAGAAAAGTAGGCTAAAAATGAAAAAGTAGGTATTGACATGCGGTCGATGTCCGTCTGTCCGTCCGTACCCCCCTTCCAAAATCGGTTCTAATCATCGGATCTTAAAAATTTTTTTTTGTTAGAAAGCTATAACCTCAGATACCCAACTTTCATACTTTTTGTCCGTCTGTCTGTACGTCCGGACGGACATAAATCTACTATCTGTCGGCGAATTTCCCATTGAATTAGCATTGAAATTCAATTTTGAGTCATTTAAATCACTGTAGGTATTGAAATGCGGTTGATGTCCAACTGTCTGTCTGTCCATCTGTCTGTCTGTTCGTATGTCTGTCCGTCCGCCTGTCTGTCCGTTTGTCTGTCTGTCTGTACCCCCCTTCCAAAATCGGTTCTAATCATCGGATCTTAAAAATTCTTTTTTTGTTAGAAAGCTATGACCTCAGATACCCAACTTTCATACTTTTTGTCCGTCTGTCTGTACGTCCGGACGGACATAAATCTACTATCTGTCGGCGAATTTCCCATTGAATTAGCATTGAAATTCAATTTTGAGTCATTTAAATCACTGTAGGTATTGAAATGCGGTTGATGTCCAACTGTCTGTCTGTCCATCTGTCTGTCTGTTCGTATGTCTGTCTGTTCGTATGTCTGTCCGTTTGTCTGTCTGTCTGTACCCCCCTTCCAAAATCGGTTCTAATCATCGGATCTTAAAAATTCTTTTTTTGTTAGAAAGCTATGACCTCAGATACCCAACTTTCATACTTTTTGTCCGTCTGTCTGTACGTCCGGAAGGACATAAATCTACTATCTGTCGGCGAATTTCCCATTGAATTAGCATTGAAATTCAATTTTGAGTCATTTAAATCACTGTTGCCAAATCAACAATGACATGAGAAACTTTATTTATTTAAATATATTTGAAGCAAAATAATATTTTCATAAATCAGTTTGGAATGACGTCATAAAATGTAGCACAATTTGATTCTTTGATTGTTCATTAATTATCTAACAAGAAAGCGGCACGGCATACTTTTGCATACAATTATGCTTAGTTTTAATTTCCATTTCTTATTTTTTTAATGCAGTTTGGAGTTTCATTACTTTTGTTATTAATAAATATTTAATTATTCTTCGAACTACAAATAAATCGCGAGCAGACGATAAATAATATTTAATTAATTTGCGAAATAATATTAAGGAAAATAGTTGATTTTGGCTTTTAGAAGTTTAAATTATTAGCTGGATGCTGTGTTTCGAATTTTTTTTTCTAATCTGTATAAATCTAGTGTAGAAACGGCTGTTGATGATATTTACTGTAAGAACCTAGTTTTTTCCCGATTAGAACTTTAGTAAGTATTTAAGTAACAGGAAAGTAGGCTATTTTAGTTCTTTATGAACTTCTTGTTTATTGTACATATACAGACTAGAGCTTGAAGGAAATAAACAAATAAAATAGAAATAAAGTAGTCAGAACACCAGCAAAGGATCACAGGACTTATTGGAGAACATAAAAAAGTAGATGCCATTAATTTACAAAACCCACAAATTATTTGAAGTATTCAAAATGATAGAATACTTTAAAATAAAACTACTATGATATTAATATGAACTTAATCGATGTTATACCTGAAGTTAAATAGTTGGTTAACGTTTTGCATTGTCCTTATATACTTTTTTTCGATATTTAATTTTTGGGTTAATATAGTTACGTAATGAATGAAACTTCATTGTCATTAAGTTAGCTTTACAAATAAACAAAAAAAAAACGGTTTATTTTTTTTATTACTATTTAAGAGGGATTGTCAGTTCCATAGAGCTAATGCATTATTTTTGGAATCACAACTTCCGCAGAAGTATTGCTTTGCCATGTTAGTCTTTTTTCTCCAGGTATAGAAATCATCATAACATCGAAATGAAACGAATTTGAAACGAAAATGTTATCTAGTTATTTAATTATATATTTTTGAAGTTTTAAAATGCCAAACATATACAGCAGGTGGCGACACTATTTTAAAACTTTAACAATTAAATAACTGGATGTTATTTTCTTTTCAATTTGTTTTAAATTGATGTTATGATGATTCCCATACCTGGGTGAAAATGGGATAACACGGCGAAACAATTCTTTTTGCAAAAGTTGTGATTCTAAAACTAATGCATTAGCTCTATGGGACTGACAGTCCCTCTTAATCTCACGATAGACTTAAAATTCAACTTGAAGTACAATTACACATCAAACAGTAGGCATCGATGAAAACGCATGATCCATAGTTTCGAAGAAAACCTTCAGATATTGAACTTGAACTCAGATTCTTAAAGATCCTATTGACCTAATAAGTCGGTAAAGCCTTTTTTTCATATTTAAGCTGTATGAGGATAGAAAAAATGAGAATTTAATAAGTCATCATCACGTTTCTTGTAAAAATCGTGACTGCATTGTTTCATTTTATTCATCCCTTTTTATTATGGTTTTGTTATAAAAGTATTTTTTTTTAAGTCTTGATTTTAAGCTACATTTCGAATTCTTGATTTTTTTAAAAAGAAACACTCGTACACTTCGACAACTTCTATTTTCGAAAACTTCGGCAAATTAATGAAAATAAATTAATTAAAAAGGTACGTAGCATTCTGATCTCATAATAAATGAACTACTATTAAATTATTTAATACGAAAAAACGTATTTTGTTGATGATACTTTTAGAAATAATTTTTCAACCCTTCTTGTACCTAATAGGTCCCTCTTGCACTTTTGTTTATTAAAAGAGCGACGCATGTCATTTAACCACGCAACTATTTTAAATAACAAAAACTAATATTTTGTTTAAAAAAGTATAAATAAAAGAAACTGTCCGATTATTATTCATTATACTTCCTTCCGGACGTTCTAATTAACAACAATTTAATTGTTCCAAAAGCATAAGCACTTTGAGTGTGAAGCTTAACTTTTTTTCTTAAAAATGCTTCACCAAAGAATGCCAAACAATCTAATCCTTAATGCTCCGATTCTTCCTAAAGATTGGTTCATTTAATTATAAAGATTTTTTTCCCTCTTTGTGTACTAATGAACTAATTAAGTTCTAAGTATTTAATCATTCAATTCGCGGAACAGTCGGCGTGGTAGATAATTCATTGAATGTGTTCAAGGTGTTACTGAACCAAAAGTTTTAAAATAAAAATTCATGCAGATTATTACTAAATCGAAATCTTAATTGAAGAGCTTAGTGGAAGAACGTGTTGAGTGACAAAAAGATGAAACGAGAAAATGAGCTTTAAAGTTTTTAGTTTGCATTGAAATCCGTTAAAAACGTCACTTGCAAACGGTAAAAAAAATACTTACACTCTTAAAACAAACGAGCGGTTTTAACTCAGTCTGAGTTAATTTCCACTCCTTTCCGTGCCGAAAATGCACTTCTCCTATAGGAGTGAATTTCACTCTTTTTCGGAGTGGGTAAAAGAAATAAAAGAAAACAATCTGCGTCCTACACTCTTAAAACGAGCGGTTTTAACTCAGTCTGAGTTAATTTCCACTCCTTTCCGGTGCCGAAAATGCACTTCTCCTATAGGAGTGAATTTCACTCTTTTGTTTTAAGAGTGTAATTTTGAGTTTATGAAAAAAGATAAACTTGTTACCTTTAAAGGGTAGAACAATGTGTTCATTGACACAAAAATCACATTTTTTTTTTCAAAATTGTCCCATTAGCGCGTTTTTCTATACTAAGCTCTTCAATTATCCGTGTATTTAAAATTTAATTATAAGGCTTAGTACGGCGACTGAATTTTTTGGTACAATACTTTGTACTTCTAAAAAAAATTACATTGGGAATTATATATATTTTAACTATCTACATTAAGTTGAAATTGGGTAGGGATGTTTCAGGAATATTTTTGAGAAAGATTGCTGTTATTTTTTTTTAAAATTTTTTTCGAGAAGTCAGATCACTATTTCTTGTGTTAGGGTCTGATTCTTTGCCGATATTTGCTATTTCTTATCTCAAATAGTCGACGTTTGAAATTTCGATACGTCGTTTTCTCGGGTGGTTTTCCTCGGCACCAATGTAGGTACACTGTTAAAAATTTGGTGCTTGGTTTCACCATGATATTGGTTCCTAGTAGCTGCAACGGCTGTGTGGTGAAATGTTTCACCTTTTTTTTCGGTGTTTGGTTGAACCATTTTTCTGGATTTGGAAACAAAAACCTGAGAAATGGTTCAACCGAATACCAAAAATATGGTTTAACGTTTCGCCACACAGCCGTTGCAGCTACTAGAAACCATATTTTTGGTGAAACAAAGTGCCTAATTTTTAACAGTGTAAGCTTCATTTGTAGTTGGAGTAGAATAACATTATTTTTCTGATTTATTTCTGCACATTTTTCTTAATTTTGTCTCAAATAACTTGGAGTGTTCAAATATTCTCTTTGAAGATGCTTCCGTATATTTAAATGTCATGGATTCGAATTTCGAAAACATAGCTACGCAAACTTATATGTAGCATTTCCTTCCACTTGAATTTTTCTTGAAAATGTTGTGATCGACGTAAGATAAAATATATGTTAGTGTCGAATAACTTTTTTAATAAAACGGAAGTTCAGGCGGTAAATAAGATAGTTTGCTTACGTCATCTATTTCGAAATTCCTTCTATGTAGTTATTATGTTTCGAATTTCGATAAATATATGACCTGAGAAATGGTTCAACCGAATACCAAAAATATGGTTTAACGTTTCGCCACACAGCCGTTGCACCTACTAGGAACCATATTTTTGGTGAAACAAAGTGCCTAATTTTTAACAGTGTACCCCGAGAACTCAAAAGACCGTCGACTAGTAACCACAAATTTATTCTGATTGGTTATCTTCGTGAGTCGTTCTTTTTCGATCATTGTTTTAACAATTTAAACTATTCAACTGTTTAACAGTTACGTCTTTACTTTTTAATTGTTTGGCCCTTTGGGACTGGCAATCATTGTAATGAATTTCACGCTCTATCACAAACTTAAAATTTTCTTATATTCTAATTCATTTCATATTCTACTTAAAGTATAATCTATTGATATTAAAATGTTTAAAAGAATGTGTAAATAATGGGAATTAATCTTAAAAATGTATAATATTGATATGTTATGTATTTTTTAAATGACACTTTGTTTTTCCACTTAATAAAAGTTATTAAACTCTGATATTTAAAAAATAAAAACAAAAAATTACATTTGATTTTTCTGAGTATTTTAAAACTTTAAGGTTTTATTTGGGTCAATGGGACTGAACACTATCCTCTATGGACTGAACATCCTTTGTCAAACGGATTTGACCTATAACCTAAACAGCAAACTTGTTTTATATGAAAGTAAAGAAAATGACTTTTTTTTTCCAGACGAAATCCCATTTTCAAACCTTTTTATTTGGTATGTCGTAACAAATCTTAAAATTAAAAAAGTTTTAGATTTCTTCAAGAGGTCCTCCTTAGCTAACTTTATCTATAAGCTCTTTATTGTTTTGCTCTATCTATTGCTCTTTGTAGGTTTTTTTTATCCGCGTTTTTTGTTAGTTGGATTTTTTTTAACCTAAATATAATTTTACAACTTTTTTTATTGGTATACCGTATAAATCTCGACATGAAAAGTTTTCGTTTCCCTTACTGCATCCTCTTCGGCTGGTTTTTACAACAAGAACCTTCTTATATTTGTTGACCCACTGTCTTTTTGAAATTTTTTTTTTTTTGGTTAGTGTAAATCAACGGGATTACGAGGTGATGACGTCATGAAGTGTCAGGAAAAATGAGGTTCAATCGAATCCAATTTTGTTTGAAATTCTACTAAAACTTTTGATAATAATTCTACTCACTTTATTGTTGTTAAAAACCAGGAACAAATTTTAGTATTTTGCGGCATAAGCTTACAAAATGTCATCGCACGCTGTAAAAAAAATCTGTCTAAATTAAAAGGAATTTCTCTGGCACATTTGACAGTTTCCCCAATAAAAACAATTTTTTACAGTTACATCATTACATTCTAACCATCCCTTGTGTAGCTGTATAGTACGACAATGATTCAACCTAACCTAACAGTACATTCCAAACACTACAAGTCTTTTGTCCAGTGCTCGTAGCATTTTTCAAATAAAATAATTGTTATATGTTTTTTGTATACTTTTTACTGTTTTATATGTAGAACTAGCTGTGACCCGACAGACATTGTCTTGTCTTTACTATGAATATTGAATTGTAATTGAAGGTTGATCGAAAAATCCATCGATCCTTGGCAAATGCAGCAAGTCCCGACGCTGCGTACGATGTAAAAGTTGCATTGGGTGCCTAATCAGGTGTTGGCTCGTCACATGACTGTGGTTCTAAATAAAGACGCCTGTGGCCAATATCCCTCTTGTATAGCTCTAGTGCGACGATAATTCAAACTAATCCTAACCCATACTGCAACTGGATGGGAATAGCTACCCTACGCTAAATTTTTAACTTCGCCAAAAGCCGCCAATGCCAACATTCAATTGGCCATTATCATAGCTGTACCAAATCGACAGTTTCGTAAACAGTTTTTACGCTATACGTAGAGGGAATTAACATTTCTTAGAAGTATTCATCAGATCTAGAATAGTAATCGCCTTTACTGCCATGATACATTGTAGCAATATCTTCACTTCTTACCATTTATAAACATCAATTAAATTAAATTCGGAAACAAAAAAAAATCAAAAGATTTCAATTCAAAAAATAAAATAATGATATTAAAATAAAAATCCTACAAATTAAACTCACGTGCTCTGACGTGCTTCTACTTAATTTTCGTTCGCGTTGAACGTGCTGAAATTTCTTTTAAATTGAAATTAAAAGTATAAATTCTAATCTTACAATGCTATTCCTTCCTATGGAGAAATCAGCTCACGTTTTGCACTCCTACACCCGTTCAGGTTCGAATTTCAAATAACTCATTCATTAAGAACCTTCTCCTGATAATAACAAACACAACAGGTGTGATGCCATCACAACGGAAAAATGGGACTTTAATTTATATATAAGATATTATACAGTTAGTTTATAAACCATATAAGCAAATACGGAAATTTTATCCTTTTTAATGTTGCCTATGCTATATGCATGTGTTCATATTATTTTATTGTCACTCTACACTTTTTTTTGCCTATATTTATTTACGTCGTAGAGATATTTGTAAACCTGAAAAAAATAGGCATGTTTTGTATGGCAAACTTGCATTTTTGTTTTTAATAAGGATACGTGACGGCTTTTTCGTGTTACTGCACAAGGTTTGGTAACGTTTGAATATGGAATATAAACGACTTTTTTTTTATTCCAAATTATATAAATATTTTCAACACCGAAAACAATTTATAAGAAATAAAGTATATATGCCGTATAGTAGGTTTGTACAGAAGAGACATTACGTTCTATTCCTTATGGTATATATTGTTTGATCCAAAGACACGTATTTCCTTTTACTTTATATTTTGCGAACATTTATTTCTATAAGTACTACCGTACACAGATACAAAAAAAATCCTATTTTCATTTTTCGATCCCACCAATTCTCAGTTTCTTATGTATTCTTTTTACCTTTCTTTCTTTTCCATTAGTGTAGCTTGAAATATTTTTTCTTGCACCTAATAATAGTTGGTTGAGGCGAATAATTACGAATTCAAGTCTCGTCTTTATTTTCCCGCCAAAAGTTAATAGAAAAGTTTAGATATTCTTTACATACTTTTGTGTTAGAATAGTTATTAGCTGTTACACGATGTCGCTATTATAAGATTGCTGGATATATCCGCTCTTGTACGACGTTAATTAATGCAACGAAGTCTTATTTTATTGTGAATTATAAACTGTTAAGTCTAGTCTACTCATTCTTTTTTTTTGTCTAGTATTATAAAGCTTTAAAATAGAACTTCGGTTTACAACAAATTTTCCCTGGCGTTTTATTAAGTAACATTTTCAGAGCATAGACGTAAAGTTTGAGCTTTTGAAATAACATGTTTAAAGAAGAACCAAATATCATTTTCTTTCATATCCTACCTAGAAAATATTACTGAAGAATATGAATTCGAAAGCTTTCCTGGTTATCATCCGTTTTTGTCTTTCAATGCCTATTTATTTTGTTCTTTTTTTTTGTCTTGATCTTCTTGGAAGCATCATACATTTCGGACTGCCGTTATTCTATATCAATCGTTATTGAAAAAAAAATGGGATGGCGATGTTTTTTGGTATTGGGGATAAAGTTACCAATATATATATAGATTTTTGACCGAATTTCTTCCTTCTTTTTTGTGATTGGCAGTGTGTGAGGGCAATTTTCCTTTTGTTTCTTAGTATGATGAGGTATATCATATAGTATAGTGTTTACCACTTTACATTCATATTGTAAACTAGGGGTCTGTAACACTACAAAACTTTCAATTTCCTCTCAATCGATCCATACATTTACACTCTTAAACAAACGAGCGGTTTTAACTCAGTCTGAGTTATTTCCACTCCTTTCCGTGCCGAAAATGCACTTCTCCCATAGGAGTGAATTTCACTCTTTTTCGGAGTGGGTAAAAGAAATAAAGAAAAACAATCTGCGTTCCTACACTTTTAAAACGAGCGGTTTTAACTCAGTTTGAGTTAATTTCCACTCCTTTCCGATGCCGAAAATGCACTTCTCCTATCGGAGTGAATTTCACTCTTTTGTTTAAGAGTGTAGAGGTACCTTCTCTATACGATAATTTTAATAAATTTAAAACCTAAAAAGTTCGATGGCAGCTACACTTTGCGCATGTCATATTTTTCTTTTATTAGTATCATTACTAAATTTTTATGCTCCTAAGCACATTACCCGTAATAAAATTGTCTTAAGTAAAACTCACTATTTAAAATATTATCTTAACAACCAATCGATTTCTCATTTCATTGACCTAGTAAATAATCTGCCCTCTCCTGGCGATATTTTCTTTGATACTTTCTTAAGTTAAAATGTGACATCATTTCCTTATTTGTCTAATTGTATTTGTATGTATACTGAGTATATCTTATATTGAGTTTCAGAAAAGATGCTATCTTGTCCTATTATTTTTCTTTTTGTACACTTTTTGCTGGCTTCTCTGTTTTATCCATATTTTATAATTGACCTTACTGGCTTTTTGTATTTTAATATTTTTATTCCTTGTTTTTCTTTTGATGTTCCCTTTTAGTTTTTTGTACTTGTGATATATCTTGTTTTTTAGTCCTCTACCTGTAAATGGACTTGTTCTGTATGGTAGTAGTAAATAAATAAATAAAACCTTATTATGACGTCCGATAGGTACTGGGAACTCGTGTACCAAAGTTTGAAGTCCGTAGCTCTTTTAGTTTTGAGTTGTAGAGTGCTTTTTAACAGACAAACGGACCATTGTTCAAAAACCATTTTTTTAGAATCAGCACCCTCCAAAAACATGTAGAAAACACAAAATATCCATTTCGTTTTTTTTTACCCTATCGCCATATACTGACATTACCTTTTTTTATTTCACATTAGGCTATTGAAAATTTAAAAAAAGTTAAATAATGCAGTCGTTATTAGCCGAGGTTGAAACTTGACGACATGATATACGTCTTTCATGTTTACGAATTAAAGCTCGTAGCCGAAAAATATTTGGCACCACTAAAAATGCATTATGGAGCTTCTTAATTATTATTTTTTTTTTGACTAATTGCAAGCTAAAAGTTTTTATGGATAGATTCTTTTACCATTATTTTTTTTATGTTGAAAACTCGATAAGTGTTATTAATGAATTTATTTTCCTTCGCCGAACTTTTTGGAAAATTAATTTTCATAAAGCCAAAAAGATATTTGAACAACAAAAATGTCAACATAATTTAAATCTTTAATAAAAATGCATTATTAAAATTTTTTATTGTTAAAACTGCTCGTTCAGGTATTGTAATTACTCAGAGAAATTTAGAGATTAGAATAGATAAGGAAAACTTTAATACGTTTTTGTATACAACAAAAAAAATCAATACGAGGCATTATTGATTATATTAAACCAATTATTTAAAATCCAGCGCGTTGCCACGAAGTGTTTTTAAAGAATTTAATACAATATTAAAACATTAATGAAAGTTAAAGAGGCTTACTAAATAAAACTATTATTATCAATTTTAAATATGTAGTGTTACATACTTTTAATGTTATTACTTTCAATTATACCTAATATTAAAATATAAGGTAATGAAAGTATTGCGACAGGGGGTCGAAAATCTGAAATGAAGATTTTGCGATTTTTCCTGTTTTGGAGGGTGCTGATTCCAAAAAAGTAACTTTTAAACATTGGTTTGTGTGCCTAACTGAAACCACTTGACAGCTCAAACTAAAACTTCAAATTTGGTACACGAGTTCCCAGTACTTATCAGACGTCGTCATAATAAGGTTTTTGAGAAAATCGCGCAGGCACAAAGACTAGCTGCCCTCGAACTTTTTTGGTTGTAAAGGTATTGCTAAAAAACGAAAAAGGTGTAGGGTAGACTGACCAGTGAGTGAACAGTTGGAAAATATAATTTAAAAAATAAGGATTGAAAATCATTCCACTGGATGAATTGGAGAAACCTTTTTCCTAGTTGTCAGTAAGACTTGTAAAATAAATACTGAGCATGAAAATGTCAATGAATCTAGTTTTTAATTCAAATCCAACATGTTTATTGACTGGACATTTTTGTGTCTTGTAAAGAACTGTTCATTCACTTGGCTTAAGCGTTCATTCACTGGTTAGTCTACCCTACACACTTCAAATTGGGAACACGAGTTTCTAGTACTTATCAGACGTCATGAGGTTTATGAAACAGTCGCGCATGCGCAAAGGGATAGAAATTTTATACCATAGACCCATACCAACTTTTTCCCTATATAATTTTTAAATTTATTGAAATTGCCTTATAGTGTATATAATTGCCTTTAAATGTATTGATTTATAGAGTGTTAATTGAAAGTCGTGTAGTGTTACACACTCCTAGGTTTTTTTTCTTGTCATCGATATTATACTAATTGTATACGTTGATCATTTGATCAGTCATTCGATCAGTTGCTAGTATTATTCTAACATAAATTTCTTATTCTGTCGCTTAAGCTTGTAGTTGAATAATAAACAGTAAATTACTTGTAAAACCGAATTAGTTTCCTTTTCAAACGGATTAGTTGCATTTTAGCAACAGATGGGGACTCGAAACGTTCTAAATTAAAGGGGGCGTAAGCTTTGTTCCAGGATGATTTTAAATGGTGCAACTCTAAATTCAATGGAAGCGAAACTTTCCTAGAAGTCATTATCATTAGGGTTATACTGAATCGAGCATTCTTGCAGAAAAGACAAATTGGGAATAACATTACTCTGCTAGCAAATTGTTTAGATTCAGAACATTGAATCTGTATTTAATTACCATATTAAGTTTTCCATGTATTTACGCTTTGAAAAGATTTTAACAATTGAGTAATTTTCATAAATTGTTTTTAAAGCTAAATCGTTAAGTCCCCTGTGTATTAAACGTAATTATAGTATGAAGCAGCATATTGCTATTTTTGAGATACCCGATTCTTTTGGTATCTATTTCTTTGGGCCGTATTTCGTAAATGTGTGTTGCTTTATGGTTTTAACTTGTTTTGGATTGTTTTCAAAATTAAACAGCTACTTGAATATGGTTGACCCATCCTTTCATCCCGTGAGTGGGTCGATAAAATGAGTACCAAGCATGCTTAGGAACTAAACACTGGGGGTTCCGCGTGAAGCTGACCACCTTACCGGGACATATGCCTAGCACCCCAGAGCCCTAGGTCACGAAAGCTGAAATGGGCGCGGCAGGCCTTGGCCCAGTTATGGGCTGTTGCGCCGAGGAGTTTAGTTTTAGTTTAGTTACTTGGATATGTTAACTATACTTCGTACTTTATATAGAAAAAGTCGAAAAATTGCCTGTACTTTAAAATTAAATATGGAAATCGCTTTGACAGAAAAGTTCATTTAAATTAGTTACAGAAACCGAAATAATAATATCTAATCAAGTGATAAAAGTCCGTAGCTGTCTAACATTTAAAAAAAAAAAAATCAAAATCCTGAAATATAAGCTATGGCACGGGAAAGCTGTTTAGTTTGTAAGCCAATATAAAGCTTCTGTGTGTGTGTAAAATCGTTTTATTACATCGAAGTACTAAAATAATATTACTATGTTCCAATAGAGTTATTCAGGGTACACAATTTTGTCTCAAAAAAGATAAAAAGTTCGTAAAGTATAAATACGTTTTTATGTTTGGGGCAAACGTTACCGCCCTTAAGAACTTGAGTACCCCGATTGCCGGTACATAGTTTATTTTATAACATTTTTCTGAATTTTATTATAATACAGGGTGTCCGTAAAAGAATGTCCGAGTTTACAGGAGTTTATTTTATACTAAATATAACAAATCATACATGACATTGAAGGAAAACTAACCTAGTTTTTCCCTATAAGTGCTCAATGTGTGCGCCTTTAGTGATACGGCACACATCCAAACGAAAATGCAATGCTTCCCATACTGTCTGCAGCAAGTCCGGAGTAATGGAAGCAACAGCCTGTGCAATTGTACCTTCTGAAGGTTGGTAAATCGTGGGGTAGGGGTGGAACGTAGACCCGATCTTTTACGAAGCCCCAAGGAAGAAATCACAAGACGTGATGCCAGGTGATCGACAATTACAATTTGAAACTCGCACATTCTTTTACGGACACCCTGATGTATTTCCCATGTATACGGAAATAGGGAAAGCCTGGATAAAACTATGATTTTCCCGATTTCTAAATATAACCTAATTTTATTTTGAGCAATTACTTACACATCTTTTGTCTGTTTTTTTAGTGAAGAGGCTTCTGATGCTGCAAGTGTCTCCTGACTCCACAAATGAGGACGGGCTTACTGCCTTACACCAGGTATAATTAAACAGGCATTACTTTTTCTCTCTTAATTACTAGAAACTGAGAATTTACTTTTTAATTTTACTCATTTTTAAAATTAATTAATGTATCACTTCGTTAAAAAAAATTAATAAACGCATGTGTTTAACAATGTTAAAGATAAATAGCTATACAGTAACCCCTCGCTATATATCGCGCCTCGCCTCGTTACATCGCGCATTCGGATATATCGCGCCTCGTTATCATGGCTCCCAATTTTTCCCACGCATTTTTTTTTCAATATGTACTTTCCTTAAAATCGACATTACTAGAAAATGAGTAAAATATATATCGTTTTACCTTTACAAGAATGAGTAATGTTTATATAGTAATTAATAATATGTAATAATAATGTCCTTTCTAAATTTTTGTTTCTTTTTTTTAGAAGAATTATTTATGAAATACGATTTAGTTTTATCTTTCAAATACATTAAAAGTATAGTTTTATCAAGTCACTCGTTATATCGGGCATTCGGTTATATCGCGGTTTTTTGCTTGTCTCCCGGGAAGCGCGATATAACGAGGGGCTGCTGTATCTGAATTTAAGGAAATGCTATATTCCAGTGTGGGTTAAGACATTGTTCCTCCTCACAAAGATATCCACTGATGATGGAACCCTTTTTTGCACAGTTCGTTAGCTAATAGACCTCGCTCAGCTCTAGTGTGGGTAACGGGTTCGTTTCACGTGACGTAAATCATTCCTGGATTTCATTAATGGTTTGACAGGGCAAGATCTGCCCATTGCGTTGATTTACCAATTGATGTATCCTTTTTTCCATTTTCATTTTTTTAATATCTTAAATTAATTTTAATTAAAACAGTATTTCACAACTCATCTAAGTCTGCCTCTTTGCATGCCCCTTCATTTCTATCATAAATCAATTACAATGTCTTCCTAATAAAGTCGCCGCTTTCTGAACACAAATTAAGGTTACTCCCTGTGGGGGGGGGGGGGGGGGGGTGGAGAGCCCAGTCGGTTAGGCATTCGTCTAGCATGCGAAAGGTCCCAGGTTCGGTTCCGGGCATCGCCAAACTAACTGCCGACCTATAAACGGCCCGTGAAGCCAAAAATGTCCGACGAATAATACCCCGTGTAGAGGGAGTGCACGTTAAATATCCTTCAAAGTCCTAACGCTGCGTACGATGTCGCCCTTAACGGTTGCGTTGGGTGCCTACTCAGGTGTCGGCTCGTCACTTGACTGTGGTTCTAAAATACGACGCCCGTCGCCAATAGCCCTCGTGTACCTCTAGTGCGACGATAATTCGAACTAAACTAAACTTCCTGTGGGGAGTGACTGGAGACCCTTGTCGGTAAGGCGCTTGCCTTACATTCGAAAGATCCCTGGTTCGGGCCCTGCTGGCATTAATAAAATAACTGCCGATCTATAAACGGTCTGTGCAACCAAAAAAAACCCGACGAATAAATACCCCGTGTGGAGAAAGAGCATGTTAACTTTGAATACCTGCTCGACTTTTCACTTGACTGGTTCTAAATTATGACGCCCGTCGCCAATAGCCCTCGTATAGCTCTAGTGCGACGACGACGATAATTAACTCATTTTAGTAGTGGAGAGCTTCTTCTTGTGAACAGACTAGGTGGGTTGGTTGGTAGACATATATTTTCAGGCTTGTGTTCTTGGTCACAAAGATCCGCTTATAAACCTTCGTCAAGAAGGACGGACACGACATACACACACATACAAGACAGATTCAGATACTGCCATCTATCGCCACCTCCATAATTTAGACATGTCCCTGAGGGGGAGGGAAATAGTCTCCAGGGACCTGTACCCGTGGTAAACTGCGCAATGACCGACCACAGGACTTTCGGATCCAACAGATTTAACGAGCACGTACTCCGCATATACTCGGTAGGTCTTCAGTGGTACCGGGACTCGATCGCGGGACCTTCCGATCTCGAGACCGAGTCGCTGACCACTAGGCTCCCTACGGCCCTTGTGAACAGACTATATTCCTATCGTATATTTCTTTGTCCTTTTAGTGCTGCATCGACGACAGCGAGGAGATGATGCGGCTGCTTATTGAGTTCGGCGCCAACGTGAACGCCAAAGACAGCGAGCACTGGACCCCGCTGCACGCGGCCGCCACGTGTGGACACATACATATCGTGAAATATCTCATTATCAAGTAAGAATGTGCTGGAATATCGTTAAATGTCGTATTACAAGTATATTAAGTCGTATTAAGGGTCTTGTATGGTAACAGATCGCTATAATATTCCAATGGGGATACTTTTGACCATGTTTTTAAATAAAGTATACGACATCACGTACTCACGAAAACTTACCAAAAAAACAGAAGGAAGTTATTTTGCCATTAAAATAATTAATAAGTATAACTTTAAAGATACGTATTAATTAGTTATAATGAAAACAAAATTTTAGTAATTATTCACAAACTACAGATGGCAGCACTAACGGCCTGTAAATATCTAAATAAAATATTTTGTTTTAATTATAACTAACTTATTTATTTAAAATTATACTTATTCATTATTTTAATGACAAAATTAAAAAACTTTCTTCGGTATTTTTTTTGGTAAGTTTTCGTGAGTATACTTTAAAAACAGGGTCAAAAGTTTCCCCATTGGAATTGTATAGAGATCTGTACCATACAAGACCCTTAAGTATAAGAGCATGCTGTATTTCTGGAGAGGAGTTAATTAGCCTACATTTAATTTTTTTTAATTCGAAAGAATTTAAAAAAAAAAAAAATGGGACTAGATATTGATATCGTGGAGAATTTCGTCCGTCCGTACTCCTCTTCCAAATTTTGCTCTAAACGGCCGATTTTAAAAACTTCAGTACTATTTTACTTCGCTTATAAAACCGAATCACAGTTTGGCATCAGAGAACAATTTTTTATAATTTTTTTTTAATTTCTGTCAATTTCTTGAGCATAAATTGGTCCTATTTTTGAAATCTAGTTAAATTTCAAAAAATCCTCGTTGTAGTTATAGTTGTTCCCTATGAAAAAGTTTTTGAGAAGTTTTTTAAAGTCTTTTGCTAATCTGGCCTTATTTTTTTATGAACCTGAGCACTGATCTGGCCTTTTGATTATGAACCCGAGCACAAAGTATAACTTATATAGTTTTAGCAACTTTTCAAGATCAAGTTACATCTCGTAAATAAATTTTCTTTAAAACATATTTGCCCTTAATTTAATTTTTTGAATTATCCTGTAGGGGTGCAGATTTGTTAGCCGTCAATGCTGATGGAAATATGCCATATGATATCTGTGATGATGACGCAACTTTAGATTATATAGAAAATGAAATGGCCAAAAAAGGTATTTAAATTTGAAAAAAAAATATTTTGTTTGGTAAGTTTTACTATGTATTATGTTTGAAATTTTACCATGTTTCTGTGAAATAGTGAATAATTAACTTAGATGGGCCAGTTTTTCAACATTAATGTATCAGATTTTTAAAAAAAAAAAACTATTCATGCCAGAAAGTTAGTTAGGCAGAATGGCGAAATTTGAAGAAAAGGTAATTATTTTCTTCTTAATAAACTGTAACTTAAAGGGAGAAAAAAAAAGCTCAAATCAGTACTATGTTATGATAGAATATATGAGTTTAAAAATATATGAGTTTAAATTCTTTACTCATATATTTTAGCTACATATGCTACACATGGGTAGCTAAAAGCATTTATAAATACTACTTGGACTTTAAAAGCTTAACTTAAATGTATGTACATTCTTCATTTTTAGACTAAAATATGCATTCTACATTTTGTGTGAAGCTTATCTTCTTGGTATTGTTTATTATGCTGCCTATATACTGCTCACAACAATTAGGGGAGTGCATGGTTTAAACCCTTTCACCCCCAATGATTCCATTTGGAATCATCAGCTTGCAAATTTTTTTCTGACTAAGTTAAACTTGCTCTTATGTATCGTTAGATGGAAGAATAATCTCTTTTGTTAAATAATGTTTGTTTTAATTAATTAAAAATATGAAACACATGCGGTAAAATAAAATTCACTCTGAAAAATCACTAGCAAATAAATTGACCCTAAATTCTTCATGCATGCATTTTTTAGATGTTTAAAAATTGATTTTAACCAATAAAGTTTTGAAAAAAAGTATTGTTATAATTTATTCAAAAAAGTCATGATTCCAATTTTTTCCCCTTACATTTTAGTTTTAAAAAATAAAGATTTCCCTACCTGTTTCTTACCATTTCATTCTGGATGCATAATGAGTCTACTTCACAAATTTGAGATTTTTAGAATGAAAAATAAAAAGTTGCGACTGCGTGCTTTTGTTACCTTTCAGTCTCAACTTTTTATTTTGCGTATTACTTTGCGTGCTTTTAATACCTTTCAAAGTGCTCCCCAAATCGTTTTGAGCAGTGTATGTTTAATCTTGTATTTTTTTTTTTTGTAATGTATGTTGTGCATGTTACTTTTTTGTTCCTATAGCTCGCATCAATTGCTACTTCCAGTGCCTTTTTTATATTCTTAATTCTGATTTGAATTTTGGAGCCCTGTTCAATTAAGTAATCCAAAAAGGGTCTGCCAGTTTTAACCCTCTGAGGGATAAGCAAATTGGCTGAAGTGTAAACTTGTTTTCACTGCATGAGATTTAAATTAAAATTTGTAACTGTAAAAAATATCTCTTAAATTTTTTTTTTGAAAAAACATTGTTTTTAAAAGAGGGGGTTATGAATGGCTCCTCCGTGCTTTAGATTTTAAAATTTAATAAAATTAATAAATTAAAAAAAAATTAAGATAATGTATTTTTTGGAAAACCTGACAGTCAGATGACGTTTTTATGCATCGGTATCCCTCGGAGCATTAGAAAGCAATTTTTTTACGTAAAGTTTTTTTAATGACTGATCAAATATGTTTTATTTGTTGTTAATCCATGCATTTCAATTTGCATAATTGATATTTTTAATTTTTTTTTTTTTTTTTTTTTTTTTTTTTAGGTATCACTCAAGAGATGATTGATAACACACGAGCTGCTACAGAAATCCAGATGCTGAAAGATTTGAAGCAGCTGAAAGCTGAGGAGAAAAGCTTAGACTTCAAAGACAAAAATGGTGCTAGTCTTGTAAGTTTAAAATCTTATGTATTTTTCATTCATTCTATTAATGATTTTTTAAGAGTTTGTACACAGATTTCTATCATTGGATACATTCTGTGTGATGTTAATGCAGCCTGTTGCAATACTGACCATACACTTGCTATTCATGCTAGTTGTTTTGATGTGAAGCAAGGCCTAGAGCACCGTGAGGGTGGAAGTCTGTCCAAGAAGGCCCCACTTTAAATTAAGCTTGTCTTTAGAGGGGAGGGGTATTAGTTTGTATACAACCTGCACCCTTGGTAGCTGAGCTATAATTGACCACAAGACTTTTGAACCCAAAGATTTATATATATACTAAGCACATTCTCTGCATGTATTCGAAACAACACAAATATCCATACCTTATCCACGATTCAAACACGGACCCACTCACTATTTTTTTTTTTAATTTTTGTTATTTTTTATGCATAATATACTTATAAAATGTGTCTTATGATGAGTACATTAACATACTTTTAAACATTTTTATACATCACAGAAGCATTATATATTTACTAGCTTTATAAACCCGGCGTTGCACAGGTAGACACTTAATAACAGTGATTTTTTTTAACTATCCCTAACCCATACAACTGGATGGGTATAGCTACCCTACCTTAAATTTTCAACTTCGCCAAAAAGCGCCAATTCCAAAAGTCAATCGGCCTTTATATCATAGCTGTATTAAATCAACAGTTTCATAAACAAAGAAATGACTGGTCCAGTATGCAATTTCAAAAGATAATCAATAAATATAATAAAATAAGGATTTTCAAATAACAATCTTACAAAGTAAACTCATGTGCTTTGACATGTTTATGAGTGAGTCAGTCTGTCAGTCAGGACTTTGCCTTTTATATATATATATAGATAAAAGTCTTAACTTCATCACTATACTAAGATTTAAAGTTTGGAATAATGCATTGGTTATGTTAAAATTTAAACATTTTAGTCTTCAAATAGCCAGACCAATGTTTTACCAAAATTATTTTTTAAATGCTACTTTTACCACTTTTCTTTGATAATTGGTTAATTATTCCCTTTCCTCTCTTCTAGTTACACATTGCTGCTGCCAATGGCTACTTGTCTGTCATGGAGTTCCTCCTTGAGAACCACGCCGTTGTGGATGTTTGGGATGATGACCAATGGCAGCCCATTCACGCTGCTGCCTGTTGGGGACATGTAAGTTGAATATAATGGCCTAGTATTATATTCCATACCATGTCATTGTGGGGGCTTATTTAGTCGACAAGTATTGAGATCCCTTATTTCTTAAAAGCGAACCTAAATCAGTTAGGAAATAATAATGAATTAATTAATGAAATTGGGAAAACGAAGATGTACCCCCTCTGGCATCCGATATTGAGATTTGTGGATTGTTAAGTACCCATACAGAGACAAAGCCTTATTTGAAGATATAACATTGTGACTCCCCATTAATACCTGTAATTATCCAACCATCAGTAAATGAAGGCGTTTTATATGCGCTAAACGAACTGAGAAAATCTCCTTGGAACTTGTAAACGAATTGAGCTAATGATTCATAAAGGCTGAGCTAATTGAATAATAAAATTACCATCGTCAGTACTATGCTACATTAGTTTTGCAAATCTGATCAGGTTTGAAAAGCTCATTTTTCTCAATATCATGTTGGTGTTATGGATAAAATCTGGATTGATTTCAAATTGAAAACAACAGAAGGTTACAAATTTATAATAATGACGACTTTTATTAATTTTCAATGAGCAAAAGTTTTTTCTACCATATCATTGTGGGGGCTGGGGAGCCCAGTCAGTATGGCCTTAATTGGGAAAGATTGCAGCTTCGGGTCTGGACATAGCCAAAATAACTGCCAACCTATAAACGGTCTGTGCATCAGCCATAAAAATAAGTCTGACAAATAATGCCTGTGTGAAAGAGTACACTTTAAATATTTTTCAAAATAGCTGTGTATGATGTCTCCCTTAAAAGTTGCATTGGGTGCCTACTCAGGTGCCTGCTCATCACTTGACTGTGATTCTAAATTATGATGCCCGTCTTCAATGGCCCTCGTGTAGCTCTAGTGCAACGATAGTTCAACCTAACCCATATCATTGTACTTTAAAAAGTTAATGTGATAAGTTTGCATATCCAAATTATTCCTATTTTAGTAATGAGCCAAAAATTACAGAAAGATATAATGTTTTAAGATTATTTTTTAATCAGCAAGACTGTTAATAATGATAGGCTTATATGACAGTGTATTTCAAAATTTTCTTGGATATGTTATTGTCATAATTGAAAGATAAATATTTAGACAAACATTTCTTGATATCAAAAGTAAATAAGTCTGTATTAAAGTTCTTTGTTATATTTTATTTTTATCATTTTAATTTTCTTCATTTCTTACAGCCAGATGCTATTGAACTTCTTGTACAAGCTGGAGCTGATATCAATGCTAAAACTAAAAATGGCGAAACACCTTATGGTATGTTATTCAAGACTTTCCAAGTGGATCCTAGTGTTCAGGGTTTTTTTTATCATGCTAAATATATATTTTTAAAGAATACATATTTTATTTTACACTGCTCACAACAATTAGGGGAACGCATGGTATAAACCCTTTCACCCCCAATGATTCCATTTTGAATCATCATCTTGCATTTTTTTTCTCACTAAGTTGAGCTCGCTCTTATTTGATTATTGAGCTCGCTTCTCACTTATTGAGCTTGCATGGTTTAAACCCTTGTACCCCCAATGATTCCATTTTGAATCATCTTGCGTTTTTTTTCTCACTAAGTTGAGCTCGCTCTTATTTGATTATTGAGCTCGCTTCTCACTTATTGAGCTCGCATGGTTTAAACCCTTGTACCCCCAATGATTCCATTTTGAATCATCATCTTGCGTTTTTTTTCTCACTAAGTTGAGCTCGCTCTTATTTGATTATTGAGCTCGCTTCTCACTTATTGAGCTCGCATGGTTTAAACCCTTGTACCCCCAATGATTCCATTTTGAATCATCATCTTGCGTTTTTTTCGCACTAAGTTGAGCTCGCTCTTATTTATCGTTAGAAGTAAGAATCCTGTCTTTTGAACAATTAAATAACGTTTGCTTTAATTAAACGAAAATATGAAAAACATGGTAAAATAAAATTCACTCCCAAAAAATGTTATGAAATAAATTGACCCTAAATTCTTTACGCTTGCATTCTTAGATGTTTAAAAATTGATTTAAACTTTTTTTAACAAAAATTATTGTTATAATTTATTATTCAAAAGTTATTATTCCAATTTTCCTTAAATTGTAGTTAAAAAATTAATATTTTTTTAATCTGTTTTTTTACCATTTCATTCTGGATGCATAATGAATCTATTTCACAAATTTTAGATTCTTAGAATAAAAAAATTAGAAGTTGGAACTGAAAGGGTTAACAAAAGTACTCCCCTAATTGTTTTGAGCAGTGTACATTATTATATATTCTTATCAATATTGTTATGTTTTGGAGCTTATTTTCCTTTGTATCTATTTTGTGTTTTCTTTAGAAATATCGGAAGATATTGAAGTAAGAGAAAGGATAATGCAATTGAAATACGAAATGGAAACGAAGAAGGGATCACAGAGCAATAGATTGCGGCGGTCTCATAGTCAAAACACCAGAAGGTTTGACTTATTTTCTAACCTAAACCTATGGTGTGACACTTAACGCCTCTTAATTGAAGAGCTTAGTGGAAGAACGTGCTAAGTGACAAAAAGGTGAAAACGAGAAAATTAGCGTTTAAGTTTTTCGTTTGCACGAAGATCTATTGAAAACGGAACTTGTAAAGAGTAAAAAGTGTATTAAACTTAATTTTGATGAAAAAGGATAAACTTGTTATCGTTAAAGAAGTTAGTAATATGTTCATTGGCACAGAAATCTCAATTCTTTCAAAAATGTCACTTAGCACGTTCTTCCACTAAGCTCTTCAATTAACAGTTAATATATCAATACATTGAAAGGTAATTATATACCTTATAAAATAATTTCAATAACTTTAAAATCTAAAAAGTTCTATGTAGCTACCCTTTGGGCATGCAGGATTTTCTTAAAATCCTTATTAAGACGTCTGACAAGTACTTGGATCTCGTGTTCCCAATTTGAAGTGTGTAGGGTAGACTAACCAATGAATGAACGCTTAAGCCAAGTGAATGAACAGTTCTTTACCAGTGAATGAACACAAAAATGTCCAGTCAATAAACATGTTGGATTTGAATTAAAAACTAGATTCATTGACATTTTCATGCTCAGTATTTATTTTACAAGTCTTACAACTAGAAAAAAGGGTTCTCCAATTCATCCAGTGGAATGATTTTCAATCCTTATTTTTTAAATTATATTTTCCAACTGTTCACTCACTGGTCAGTCTACCCTACACCTTTTTCGTTTTTTAGCAATACCTTTACAACCCAAAAGGGCAGCTAGTCTTTGTGCCGGCGCGATTTTCTCAAAAACCTTATTATGACGACGTCTGACAAGTATTGGGAACTCGTGTACCAAATTTGAAGTTTTAGTTTGAGCTGTCGAGTGGTTTCAGTCAGACACACAAACCAATGTTAAAAAGTTACTTTTTTGGAATCAGCACCCTCCAAAACAGGAAAAATCACAAAATCTCCATTTCAGATTTTCGGCCCCTGTCGCAATACTTTCATGACCTTATATTTTAATATTATCTAATTGAAAGTAATAACATTAAAATTATATAACACTACATATTCAAAATTGATAGTAGTTTTATTTAGTAAGCCTCTTTAACTTTCATTAATGTTTAAATATTGTATTGAATTCTATAAAAACACGTCGTAGAAATGCGCTGGATTTTAAATAATTGGTTTAATATAATATCTCATTTTGATTTTTAGCTCTTTTAGTTCAAGCTGTAGTGGTTTCAGACAGACGGACGAATGCTCAAAAACACTTTTTCTGAATGTGCACCCTCCAAAACCTGTAGAAACAAAAACAAATCTCTGTTTCAGATTTTTGACCCCATCAGCACTACTTTCATTATTATATTTCATATTAGGTCATTGAAAGCAAAAAGTGCATAGAAGAATAAAAGTTGTGTATATTTTATAAGTGTAAAATCTTTGAAAATCTAGTTTTTTTATAAAAAAAAGTATGTTATGTATTGCCACTAAATTTCTTGAAAATGGAATGTAGCCTACTTTTTTCAGTTTTATATTTATATACAATATTCAAACTTAATTGTATACACCGATTTTAAATACTCACCATAGAAGTAATAAAATTAACTTGTATTTCATTTTAACATTTCTGCTTTACTCAGTTCCCTTTTTAAAACCAAATTAAATTATTTTTTCCCTCTTCTAGTCAATCTATTCGAAGAACAAGTATAAGAGAAAAAGTACAAATTTCAAAGAGGGAAGCCAGGGAAGAAGCTCTTTTGAGGCAGGAAAATGGAGCTAATATTCTTGGTGTAAGTTTGATAGTTGCAATGGGCTAGTTTGACATGGGATCTGGCAACAGCTCAGCGGTCTTGTTTTCATTTTTCTCGAATTACTTTTGTTGATATTCGGAATTGAGTTTTCTAAGAATAAGTTTTTTTGGTTATTTTTTAAAATTTCAACTTCTTGCTGTGCTGTTGGTTGTTTTAATCATTTATCAAGGAAAACTTGCTTTGAAAGAAGTTGGAATTAAGTTTAAAAAAATAACAACTAAAATATTCTTAGAAAACTCAATTTGGAATACCAAGACAAAAGTAATTCGAGAAAAATGAAAACAAGACCGCGGAGCTGTTGCCAGATCCCTCGTGAAATAAGCCCATTGTACATGTAAAATGTTTATTATTTCAAATTTAGATCAACTAAATTACGATTTTAAAGTCTTACCTGAAGTTTAAAATTCCCTTCATTGGAAATTTACAATTTCATTAATTCAAATGATAAATAATTCCAGTAATTTGCTGTTTCAATCTATGCATGCATTAATTTTGTATAAAATTTACCTATATGATTTATTATAACTTTCACTTTTTATTAAATGCACACTATATTTTTTTTTAACTGTTACATTATTTTCTTGCACTAAATGAACTTTTTAAGACATGGTATTTTGCATCTAAATAAATGATATTTAGCTCTCTGAAGGATAAGCCAATTGATTAAAGTGTAAACTTGCATGACATTAATTTTTTTTAAACTTTAAATCATTTAATTTTATTAATTATATTTCTTTATCAGATGGTCTTAAATGATTCCCCATGCTTTTAAAATGTATAACTTTTTAAAAATTGTGTATTATGCTGGAAAACCTGATAATCAAGTAACGGTTTTATACATTTGTATACATTGAAGGGTTAAATCTTTAAATGCATATGCATCATTCAAATTAAAAATAATTAATTGTTAAATATTTTCAAACTTAAACTTTTCAATACTATAGGGTCTATCATTTCATTTGTTTATACAGACCATAAATATCATAGTTAAAGTATTAGATTGGCAGATCACGTGACCCCCAATACTAACGACGGGACGTGCATGGAGACCAGAACACGATGGCAATTTGGCCAGTGTTGCCACCAGTTTTAGGAGAAAAACACTACGAAGAAATACCATTTAATTCTAAAATTACAAAAACATACCATAAAAATACTAGCAAAGTGTTTCACGTTTTTGTCACTAAAAAGATTCCAAAAATGCAGCTAAAATTTTTATGGTATTTTTTGGAAATTTTAGAATTAAATGGTATTTTTTCGTAGTGATTTTCTCCTAAAACTGGTGGTAACACTGGTCAGATTGCCCTCTTATTCTGGTCTCCATGCACGTCCCGTCTTTAGCATTGGGGGTCACATGATCTGCCAATCTAATACTTTAACTATGATATTTATGATACAGACTAATATTCATCTTTCAGGATGAAGAACTTAAAAGCTCTCTAGATTCCCAAGAACGGGAGACAGCCATAGACAAAGAAGTTGACCCGAAGGACATTGACATCACCTTTCTACCCATCGATGGAAAAGACACCTTGCAAAGGTTCCGAGGGAAAACTGCCCAAGAAGCCCTAGAACAAGCAGAGTCGCCTAAACGAACGACGGCAACTCTCTATAGCAGTGTGAATGATTCCCCAAGCCTGTCAAATGGGAACTCTGATAAAGATAATGATAAAGTTCCTTTTGTTAATGGTAGCAGTAATTTGGAGAAGACTTCAGCGGCCAGTGGGGAAACGTTTAAAGTTGCTGCAGAGACCACTTCGGTTATCCAGAAATCAGGTAAGTCGTATTTATTGGAAGTCTGGTTGGTAGCTAGTCATGAAATCTCCGACTAAAATTTGCAGGTGCGAAAATGTAAAAAAAAAGGGAAATCAACAGTAATGCGACCAGATTTTTAAAACCAAAAACAAATATTGGGACATTAAATCCATTCTTCCACCTTAAACAGTTGCATTATCCCATTAAGTAATCAAATATAAAAGTAAAATAAAATGTTAGATCATTTTATTGTTTAAACAAATTAAAAGTCAACCAACGTTAATAACCAAGAGTATTCATAACAAATGTTGTAATATCTTACTTACTCTTCGGCGCTACAGTCCTTGAAGGACCTTGGCCTCCTTTAACACACAGCGCCACTTTTTCCTATCCTTGGCTTTGACTCTCCAGTTCTTAACTTTCATCCTTCTTAAGTCTTCTTCTGCCTTGTCCAGCCATCTCTTCCTGAGACGTCCAACTCTTCTCCTTCCTTCTGGTTTTCCTTTATAGATGTTCTTTGTGGCTCTCTCCTCCCTCATTCGCTCGAGATGTCCGAGCCATTGAAGTCTTTTGATTTTTATCATATCCACTATATCTTTTTCTTTGTATAACTTTCTCGACTCCAGATTACTTCGGATTCTCCACACCTCTTCTTCTCTGACTGGTCAAAATTTTCTAGAACTTTTCTTTCAAAGTTAAGATTTTCCTTTCTATAGTAGTCCATGTCTCTTGCTGACATATGTTTCTAATATCTCTTTTTATTTCTCCTATTTTTCATGACTTTGGGAGATTGTGGCAGCAAAGTGGGCCATTTTTGCAGGACATTTGCTATGGAGGATTTTTACTTATGTTCCTTCCTCAAACTTTCCACTTGGCATAGACAATAACTAGTAACTAGCATATCAGGTCTCGTAGCCAATGAAAACAGAAATGAATTGTTTGTGGCAAGTCTAGGTTATGACTTTCTTGGTGGGGGGCAAGTTCGCCAAGCCCTGCGACCTCAGGTCTATTGTACTAAACCCCAGAAATGACACAGGCACAAGAGACACACAAAGAAAGAGACGACACAAACACATAGACAAATAACAACATTTATTGACAAACACAAACATCCATGCCTTACCGGGATTCGAACCCGAACTCAGAAGCTCCAAAGGCTAGCTCCCTAACCGTTGCGCCGCCGGGTCGGCTAAAAGTCTAGGTTAGAATTTAACGTGTAAAACATTTATTATATAAACACAGGGCCTGGTCTAGGATGGTCTAGGAAAACTCACTGTAGGCACAACAAATTTTGGGGGGCCCTTTACGGAAAATTTTGTGTATGATTGCCCATAATAATGATGCTAGTTGGCTGATGTATCCTAGTTTTCCTACCATTTTATGAGCTTCCTTATAACCATAGATATCATAGTTAAAGTATTAGATTGGCTGATCAAGTGACCTCAAATGCTAACGACGGGACGCGCATGGAGGCATTTTAAGAGGGCAAAATTGCCAGTGTTGCTGCCCATTTAAGGAGAAAAATACTACGAAAAAAATAACATTTAATTCTAAAATTACAAAAAAAAATACTAGAAAAGGATTTAAAGTCACTAAAAAGATTCCAAAATGCAGCTAGTATTTTAACGATATTTTTTTGTAATTTTAGAATTAAATGGTATTTTTTCGTAGTATTTTTCTCCTTAAACTGGCAGCAACACTGGCCATTTTTCCCTTTTAAAATGCCTCCATGCGCGTCCCGTCGTTAGCATTGGAGGTCGCGTGATCAGCCAATCTAATACTTTAACTATGATATCTATGCTTATAACATAGATCAAACCATTCATGTTAGGTCAATATCTGAGTCAGAGTCAAGCTTAAAATAAAGTGGGGCCTCACAAATTTTTAAAATTTACTGCAATTTTGGGGGATCTACAGTATTTATCATACTCGAAACTAAAATTTAGGGGCCCTAGGCCGGGGCCTAAAAGGCGTTAGGGAAGATCAAGCCCTGTATAAACACAATAATAATCCTTCACTTGAATATTTATTTCTGTCCTAGACTGCAACTCGCGAACCGCAAGCGGCCAATCAGTCAACGTCGAAATCCATGTCACCGTCAACACCAGCCCAACGTACAGCTCGGGAGGTGGCCTGGCCGACCTCAAGAAACAACGGTGCGACCAACGGAGCAGCGTCACCTCCATCAGCACCGTTGGAGACACCAACGGAAACAAACCCCTGCAGAACGGACATTACGAGCGGAGCGAAAGTTATGTCGGAGTCCCACCTTCGCCGTCGATTTTGCCGAGAAAGTTCCATGGAGATCCGTTGGAGGTTGTTGGAGAAAGTAAGAAGAAGAAAGGTTGTTGTTGCTTGATGTGATTGGGTTATTTTTTAAGGATATTTGTGATGCCAGATTTGATATGGAGCTTGGTGGAAGAATGTGTTACAGGACATGTATGAAAAAAATCAGGGTTCTTTTTCTATGAACCTGTTATTCCCTTCTGTCTTGCTAACGTAAAAATGACAGCGAGATTGTGGGCTTTACCTATAATTTTTTTTTTTAATTTCAAGCTAAAATCAAATTAAAAATAAATATGTATATCGCTCATACGCAAATTTTTATATAATTATCGGGAATAAAAAATAGGCACACTTATGACCATTTCCTTGAAAATTATCCAATCGTTAAGAGGTTAACGATAACAATTATCTGTTTTTCTTAAACTGTAGCTTAAGGGGGAATGGGTGCGCCGGACCGGGGGTCTCCAAAGCAAAGTGCATCAGTGTTAATCCTATGGAGAAAAAAATATTTTCTCTGCCACATTTCTCCGGCTATATTGAATATTTTTACAAGCGGATTTTTTTATGTGATAAATGTAGCTGACTTACAGGTCCTGACCTTCCCACTTTTTTTAAATGGTTTCGAATATTTTTTAAAATTTTTGATAAATAATTTTACTCAAAATATTCGAAGCAATTTCAAAAAGTGGGAAGATAGAGACCTGTAAGTTATCTACATTTGTTCTTTAAAAAAAAACGTTTGTAAAAATATTCAATACAGCCAGAGAAATGTGGCAGTGAAAAAAGTTTTTCCGCCATTGGATTAACACTGAGGCACTTGAGTTTGGAGACCCGCGGTCCAGCGCGCCTATTCCCCCCTAAGTACATTCTTTACCATTTGCAAGTACTGTTTTTAACATATCTTATTGCCAACTTCAAACTTTAAAGCTCATTTTCTCCTTTTCCCCTTTTTGTCTGATAGCATGTTCTTCCACTAAGTTCTTCATATAGAGTCAAACCTTGTTAATGTGAATTTACATAGAGCATTAAAATAAAATAGATTTACCATCAGGAAATTTTGGATTTGTGATAAGGAAATGATTTAAAATATTTTTTTAAAAGTCAGATAATTCTTGGTAATATTATAGTAAGATACAATTTATAACGTTTAATTTAGAAGAGCAACAACTGAAAGTAATGTTCCAAAATGCAAATTGGAGGATAAAAGTAGAAGAAATTTCTTATTTTTTCGAAATATTCATCTCTTATTTCATTAGAAAAATTTAACAATATGTATAACAGAAAAACTTCACATTTTTTTTAGTTCATGCTAATCGGAATTTTATTAAAATGATTCAGGTTAAGCAAGTCTTTTACCATAAATGAAATTTTACCAGGCTTCATAAATTCCCTAAGGCTGTGTCCTGACTACGACATCAAATGCCACAAATGCAACAAAACTTGGTGCCCGCCAAGGGCGCCAAGCGATGCAATAGCATGTGGCTGACTCTGCCAAGTCGCCAAGTTTTGTTGCATTTGTGGCATTTGATGTCGTAGTCAGGACACAGCCTAATTTCAACATAAGCAAGTTCACGTTAATGAGGTTTAAAAGTGTATGGGTTAAATTGTGTATGTAATACACACTTAACAATTTTGCTGTTTCAAATAAAATTTTACATGAGTTTATCTAAATTTTCCAAAAAAATTGCATGATTTATAAATTAATAAAATGTTCTTAAGTCTATTTTCCAAATGGATTACAAATGTTTACTATTTCTTTTGAGACATAGGGAATATTCAACATTTGAAAAAGAAAACTCGTATACTTCATATCTAGCCATTAATAACTAAATTATCATTTTTTATACATTTATGTAATTTTATTGTTTACTATGTATATTTAGTCAACTATACATTTTTCATTCTAGTTTTTTCTATTTAAAATAATTTTTTATTACTTCAACATCATCAAGGAGCAATATTGAATAGTTTCATCCACAGAAAATTTGTATTTACTGGTATCCCCTAATTGTGTTAAAGTGTTCCTTTGCTTAGTTGCATTCCAGATTGTGTGTATAGTTTCTTTTCTTTATTTTTAACTTTTAGGCAAGTTTCTTGCTATATTTTTGTTTCAGCTTGAAAAGTTAGGAACATTTCAAAATGTAAATTTTATTGTTCAATAATGTTTTTTTTTTATCAATCTTGGGACCAAAGTGATATTTTTTACTATTTTTTACTACGCAAGTGAAATCAAAATGTTATGTTTTTCTAATGGGTTGCCAACTTGTTTATTACTATTCTGATTTTTAAAAATGTGTTACTACAGCTCTAGTTTACAATATTTGTTAACTGACAAATAAACAAGTCAACGTGAATGGGCATGTTTCACATCTTGAGTGGCAACAGATATGAAGAATGAAAATAAATTTCTTTTTTTTCTCGATTCGATTGGTGATATATAGCCATAGACACAGTAAGCGCCACCTACTACATTCATTCACCAATCAAGGAGAGGAAAAACTAAAAAATATTTTTTTCATTCCACATTTCTGTTGTCAATCAAGCTGTAAAACATGCCCATTTTAACGAAAAGGATTATTATTGTTAATATTTCAAATTCATTTCTGCATGTTGATAAATACTTTTTGCATTATATTTATACAAAACTGCTACATTTATTGACTCCAAAACGTTCTTAAAAGTTTATTATTCATAGATCATGTTGTTTTTTTCTTTCAATGTTAATAATATTTACATTTAACTTATCCTTATATGTGTTATATAGTAAATACATAGTGCAAAGTGTGTCAAGTATGGGGAATAGCAGCAATTTAATTAGTTCCCCATGAGAATTTCATTTAGTCTCTTTGAAATGTCTACTAATAAAAACTCAAAGCATATTGAAAGTTGTTCTTTCAAGCTATAAGGAAATATAATATAAAAGTTTTTACTAATATAAAATGTTTAATAATACAAATATTTTTAAAAATATACATTAGTTTGTTTAAAAAATTAAAGGTTTAGATAAGTATGAATTTTAAAAGTGATGTTTTCTCTCCTTTTGTAAAATATATTAAAACAAAAATGCATACAAGAATTTAATTAAATTTTCTAATTACATGACATGACTGCTTATGTTGGTACTTCATTTCATTTTATATTAAGTTTCTCTCTTATTAGAATATGTATATATTATATGTTGATAAAAATAATTTGTTAATAACGTAGTTATGGATTGACTATTTTTTTTAATTCAAAATTGAGTGTTTATGTTGTTAAACATTAACCCTTTAATATAAAATTTGTTTGTTAACTAAAGTGACAAATCGTTGTAAAATTTTGTGAAATTTTTTTTTCTAAAATATTCAAAGATTTTTAAACATTGCAAATTTTGACTAACAAAATAAAAATGAGCTTAATATTTTTCTTTCATTATACTAAGCTTCAAATACTTTTTTTTTTAAATTCATGATACAATAAACATTTGATTCATGACAAATAAACTTTATATATAAATATATGATAAAAATATATGATAAATATTATACTGAAGGATCTTTTGAACAAAAACACTTAGCACTTGTTACATCAAGCAAATAATCGTACATGTAAATAATCAATTTCTACAATTTATTTAATTTTATGGAATTGTATTATAACTTGACGGTGAGGTGATTATGAAAAAATTTTCACACTTGTATACATAGTTACAACTATACACAAATACACTGTTCAAAAGAATTAGGGGAATGCATGGTTCACCCCCAATGATTCCATTTGGAATCATCAGCTTGTGATTTTTTTCTCACTAACTTGAGCCCGCACTTATTTATCGTTAGAAGGAAGAATCATGTTTTTTGAAGAATTAAATAATGTTCGTTTTAATGAAATGAAAATATGAAAAACATGGTAAAATAAAATTATCTCCCAAAAAATTTTATGAAATAAATTGACCCTAAATTCTTCATGCTTATATTCTTCGATGTTTAACAATTTATTTTAACTTTTTTTAACAAGTTAAGTTTCGAAAAAAGTTATTAGTATAATTTATTCAAAAGTTATGCTTAAGATTTTTCCCCCTTAAATTTTAGTTAGGATTTTTTCCCTCTGTTTTTTACCATTTCATTCTGGATGCATAATGAATCTATTTCACAAATTTTAGATTTTTAGAATTAAAAATAAAATGTTGGAACTGAAAGAGTTAACAAAAGTACGCAAAGCGCTCCCCTAATTGTTTTGAGCAGTGTACTTCTAGAGTAGGTGTAGTTTTTCTTTCAAACATACACATTTGTTTGGTTCCAGTGTATTTTCAAATTTTAGTAATTAAAATTATAAGTGACAAAGTGATATTACTAGATAAATCTTCAGCTTACACAACCTTAATAATTACAACAAATTTATCTATTTATCTCCAACAAACTTATCAACCTTATACAAATTTATCTCCTATAGTTTTATTTAGAAAATATTGCTTAGTTTATATTTCTAATGCTCACATGCTTCAAATGGGTATTTAAAATTTCATATCTGTATCCTAATTTTGTATTTAAAAAGTGAACAAAAATTGAATTCAATGAAAGAAAAAATACTGTAGAGTCTTGTTTATCCGAAAGGTACGGGACCGGAGCACTTTCGGTTAATCGAGATTCCATAGGAATTTTCGGATAATCGGGAATCATCTACCTCAGGCCGATGAGAAAAACGAACAGTAACCCGGGACGAAAACGAACCCGATAATGAAGATGAGCCCCGAGTCGAACAAATGCAGCATTTCGCATACGGAAGCTATAAAAATCTTAGATCAGGCCCTTAGATAGTATACATAAAAGCGCAAGGTGAAGCCACTACTTCAGACGTTCTCTTGTTTAAAAGATGGCGGGACAGGGCTGCTTAAAAACGAACCAAATTGAGAAGCAAAAAAAAAAATTACTGCATATTTTGAGAAATAAATCCAACTTTGTAAGTACTTATATATTTTTTGTGTATTTCTTTATTTAAGCGTTTTTGCGTACATTTCATATTTTATCCTAAAAAAATTCCGGAGCCTTTCTGTTAAGCCGAATTTCGGATAACCGGGACTCTATTCTATTGAATCTGTTTCCTAATGAATGAATGTAAACTATGATACCTGCAATAATATATAGTATAAATTGTACTCACAAGAAAGCTAAACCATATAAGTACTGTGCCAGATCAGAAAGATACTTTCTAAAAACATGGTAAAAAGCCAAATATATTTTTGTTTGAATTTTCTCTTTCTATCATAAAACATTTGTATTTCCTACTTCCTAAAAAATTATTATAAAAAGCATAAATTATATGAACAATTGAATTACCTAATTAAAATATTTTTAATGACTGTAAGAAATTTTTCTCAATGTAGTTTAATATTTATTGTTCAGTTGATATTTTCCACTTAGAAAATTATCTCTTACCTATTAAAAACTTTCATATATATATTCTGTTTTATACTGAGTATATTATTTGACAAAACATTCTAACTATTTTATTAACCCTTAACCTTTTTTTTTTATCAAAACTAAAATTTATTTTGTATTATTTTTCTTTTGTATATTTTTTTTGTTTGTTATATAGTTTAAACTGTTTTATAGCATTGTGGACCTTAATTAACCTTATATGGACCTTAATTAACAACCTTATTTTATTCTTGAATTACAAAGGAACTAATACAAAAATTGAGTTAATTTTTGTGGATGTTAACAGCGAAGCCTACATATTTGATACCTAGGAAACATATACAGTGGACTCGAATTTTCCGAACTACTAACTAACCAAATCCTTAATAATCTCAATAGATCCCCATTACAGCACGAATTTCATTTGGATTACGACCTCTCAAATTGCACTTCTATTATTGGCTGCCATCTTAATCTTATTATCCGAATTCGGTGTTTATATGAATTGGGTCTGGTCTCAATTGATTTGGAAAATCATAGTCCTACTGTATTGGAAACTATTTTCAATTGAAGAGTGAAGTTGCAAAACTCTCATTCTCCAAAGTTTAACGGGGAATGGGCGCGCTGGACCGGGGGTCTCCAAAGCAAAGTGCATCAGTGTTAATCCTATGGATAAAAAATTATTTTCCCCTGCAACATTTCTCCGGCTGTATTGAACAATTTTTCCATGTGATAAATGTAGCTGACTTACAGGTCCCGACCTTCCCACTTTTTGAAATGGGTTCGAATATTTTTTTTAAATTTTCAATAAATAATTTACTCAAAATATTCGAAGCAATTTCAAAAAGAGGGAAGATAGAGACCTGTAAGTTATCTACATTTATTATTTTAAAAAACCGTTTGTAAAAATATTCAATACAGCCGGAGAAATGTGGCAGAGAAAATAGTTTTTTTCCCATTGGATTAACACTGAGGCATTTGAGTTTGGAGACCCGCGATCCAGCCTGCCCATTCCCCCTTAACTAGTTTCTGTATATAGTTCCTTTGTTTAATTTTCAGGTGGGGTAGTTGTATTCCCCAACTCCTTTTTACATGTCATTTTTCTTACAACTTATTGTTATGTTAACTCATTACATTCCCACTTATTGAAAAAAAACCTTTTTCTCATTACATTCCTTGAGCAAATGGTAGAGCTCAGTCATGATTATACCAGACTATTTTGTCTTTAGCATCAACGTGAGATATGTGTTTAGTTTTGTTTACTTCTGGTCAAAGAAATCTTGTTGTGAATATAATCTGTATTAAAAAATATATCAAGATTTTTTTTGCAAATAAATGTTATTTCTCTTTGAATTTGTTTTGTGGATTTTTCTGATTAATTGGGTGTCATTGCGAGTGACTCTGTAATCATGAGGCATTTAAAGATAAGTAACACCAGTTTTACACAATAGCAAAATTGGTTATATAATTTAAAAATAGAGAGTGAAGTACTCAGAATAATGATTTGTTCCTTTCACAAAGTTTGGTGGGACCAATATTATGATAATTTTTAATAACAAAATACCAATGAATCAAAAATGAAATCAAACCGATAGTTCCTAAGATTTTTCGAATATTCGCGATTTTTCGGAAATTATTTTTAATAATTCTAAGACCACTTTCAATGCACCTTGTCCCTTTTAACCACTATACCCATGCCTACAATTTTTAAATAAATACACAAAATAGACAAACTCGAAGACATAAAAACAATCAACAGCAAAAGTGTAATAAAATCTATTTATTCTCTAGTAACAAATAGTAAAAATGAAGTGCCATTTTACAAACTTGTTGGCATACAAACCTTTATAAATTAAAAACAAGATTGAAACTAACTATTTAACTGTATTATGTATACTGAATCGAATAATAAAAAAAGTAGATTTGTAACAGAATCTGTCACTTAACCCGCTTCTACACAACAGTTGTGTTAAACAGGTAAAAAGGCGCCAAACACAGCATTAATTATATATTAAACATTTACATGCTAAATTTGGCTAGTTTTATTTATTTTATTTGGAAAATTCAATAATTATTAATTATCGTTTGCAAAAATTAATTTATATTTCAAAGAATAAATATGTAATGTTCCTCGCTGTTAAATAGAATGAAAATATTTCATATCAACATTCAAAGAATCTCGTAGTGAAATATATTTGACGTCATTTCAAACTGATCAATGTCGCAAAAATAAATTTATTTTAATTTATGGTTTAAAAGAATTAAGTTTCTCGGGCGATTGTTGCGAATTGCAATGCGGTGATTTAATTCTAATAACAAACAGGGCCTTTACCTATTTGTAATTCCAAACTTTTAAGCTCCAAAATTAACTATTTTCATTAATCATCTTTCTCAGATTTAATAATTAGACTTTATCGTTTGCTAAACTTGTTTGAAGTTCGAAGAATAATGATGTAATCTTTTTTAATAAATATCTTTGTGTCGCCACAATTTACCATTCACATTTCTTTCGAAAATTCACTTATTTATAGTTTGTTAAATTAATTTACAGTTCAAAAATATATAATTAGTACAATTGATGCTTTAAAAATAAAAGCGAAACTTTGCAATTTTTTTTTTATGCCAAGTTAGAATTCTCTATGCATCTTTCTTCATACATAAATAATGAACCATGAAAAGAACTCTATTGTGATATTACAACAATCCCAAACTGATAATTATAACATAAATAAATAATCTTTCAAAAGTTTTTATTTTTATTTTAAATAAAGTTTATCGTGCGTTTAGCGAAATGGCAACAGTGAAAATATTGAATAAAAATGGAATTTGCATGTTATTTCAATATAGATTAAATTTTTAGTTATTTAAGTTTTAAATAAACTTCTAATTAAAATTTTTTAATGAAATTTGACATGTAGCCTAATCTGATTTTTTGCTTCAAAATGCCGTATCCCACTTGTCTGTGTGACTTGTGGTTCTTTCTGTGAAAGTGGGTGACAGACAGACGGACTGAACGATTATAAAACCTTCCACTTTTAACGTTATAAACGTAGAGTGGAAGCTAAAAATATTCAAATTTATTATCACATTTTAAACTTGGTACTATTCGATTCTAAGTAGCCAAGAAAGTATTTTAAATACTAAAGCTGCACATATTGGCCTGTTGTAGTTCAATACTTTTTCATTAAAAACTTTTATAGTAAAATAATCAGAGAAATATAGTTATAGCACAAAATATTTGTAATATAAAATTGTTTTGGCAGTCTGGAACTTGTAATAAAAAGATGTGATATCAATAAAAATGTCTTAGCTTAAGTCATACAATAAGCTCGTAAATGAAAATTGGTAAATCGCAAGTCAAATTGTCAAGTAATTTAAAATAAAAATTTCATTGCTTCTATAAAATTATCAAAAGCACATAATAAATTCAAACATAACAAAAATATTCACAAATTCAAAATTTGCACCAAGTGAGCATTCAACAACTCTCATAAGTCCAAACATGTTCAGATTCTTGAGCTTTACCATCAGCATTTTCTTTTACAGTTCCACAAATTATTGGCTTTTGCATTTCTTTAGTTAGTCTGTTTGCTGTCAGATGGCGCACAATTCATGAGCAATTGTGTCAAACGAGTGAATTTTTCTGAAATAGGAAAAAAAAATTAAGCATGCTCGCAATTAAAATAGTTCAACTTGCAACAAATCAAATAATGATTTATGTTAAAATGCAATTTTATCTAAAGGCTTTGGTGGGAATTTCGGTAGCGCTAATTCGGAACAATTTTTGGAGTAGCAAAATTTAACTTTTAGAGATGAGTAATTTTGTAGCAGCAAAATTTATCTTTTGGAGCAGAAATATGAAAAAATGTATCGAATTTTTTTTTAAATTTGTTTTGTGTTATTAATTTATTTTATAATTAGCGCAGATTACATATTTTGGAGTTCGCTGGCGTAATTAGCGCAGAATTCCAGACCTTGTAAAGGTTTAAATGCAATGAGTTATAGAATAAACTTAATTAATCCTTATTAAGTAGTTTGAGGCGGCTAAAAAAAGTAGCTACGTAACTTTAATGCGCTAAATTAGTTTTCATATTTCTTTCCTAAACTTTAACGTAATTATTAAAAAAAGGTCCTAGCTGAAGCAGTGTATAAAGCTAAAATAATGAAAATCTGACACAAATTCTAAATGTATGCAAGTTGAAAATCTTACATAGCAAAGATTTTTTAGGCAGGTAAAATGCAGACCGTAGGCCAGGGCCGGATTTAAAGATTTGCCGCTTGTAGGCTACGATCAATTTTTCGCCAGATATAGTTTTCTTGACTTTTTTTTCTTTTTACATATTAGAATCATCTATGTACCTTTACACTCTAAATCAAACGCGAAATAATGAGCGAAATAATTTTTTAAACCGTTCTACTAATTTTCTTACAACTTCCAAATCCGGGGGAGAGTGTGCAATTGCTCTCGCAGCTACCATGTTTACAACTAAATATTAGTACTTATATGTACGTTTACGATTTACGCTTTAATTTAAATTATTAGTTTTCTTTCTTAAAAATATTAGTATCTGTATAATAATTTTTTTATGCTGAAATGCCTCTTTAATTTTCGTAAAATTATATATCGCTATAGGCTACAGCCTACTTAGCCTATTTAGGAATCCGGCCCGTAGGCAGGTAAAATGCAGTTACCCCCAACAACGAATTGGACCATTTTTTCTCTGAAACAATCTTTTTTTAGTGTGTTTTCTTATATGTTAGATAATGGAGTGCTCCCAACAACGGACCAAGTCATTAGGCTATAGTTACTGCAGTTTAACCGCCCACAAAAGAAATGAGAGTTGGTTGGACACCTCATTTATTCATTTGTCATTTTTAAAGTATTAAACTATGAACTAAGCGCTTTGAGTTGGACATGAAACCAGCAGCCAAAGCACTTTAAAGCAGATCCGTATTTGTCGAGATTCGATGAAAAAGTGCGTTATATTTTGGTGATGGAGATAAAAGTGGTGATCCAAGCAAGGAAGCTAGGATTTTTCTGACCAAGCAACGGGAATAATCTTATTTTTGTTACTTGCTTACCGCCCTTACTGTATTCAATGCTTTAAAAATTAATATAACTAAATAAATTTTATAACCTGATATTTAGATTCCTAATGGGTTTTTCTTTAAAGAAAATCTAATGGACATGTTTAAAGTGTCAAGTGGCAACAGAAATGGGAAATGAAAGTTTATTTATAAATTTTCCCCCTCTTTTATTGGTGAATCCTGTACGGTATCACGTGGGAGCAGAGCACCAATTGAGGAGGTGAAAAATTGAGAAAGAATTTAATTTCAATTCCGTATTTCTGTTGCCACTCAAGATGGGAATTATACCCATTAAATGAAAACTAAAAATAGGATACACTGTCAAAACTTTTGTACTTGGTTTCACCATATAATGGTTTCAAGTAGAAGCAACGGTTTTGTTTTCGAAACCTGAGAACTGGTCCGAATGAATACCAAAAAGATGGTGAAATATTGTTGCAACTACTTGGCACCATTATTATGGTGAAACCAAGGCCACAACGTTGGACAGTGTGTCATTCCTTATTGGACAACTACTTACTCATGGCTGTCAACCTGATGTCGAAGTGTACAAAGGGAATGTAAAAGAGCAGCCCGGACAAGAGGAAGAGCAGGGCGTAAAAATACTCCACTCTCGGGTGCTCGATGATGGGCGCCAGCACCAGGTACGCTGACACCACCACCATCACAAATGGGATCACCAGGGGCACCTGAGAACAATTTAGTAATATAGAATAATTAACAAGAGCAAAATTAGTATCATATAAAGAAATATAATTTTATCATAGGAATTCAGTGCATTTTTTAGGTTTACAATTCAAACAAATATAAAAGACATATTCTTGGTAACAAGAATTATTTCTTAATGGATTTTACAAAATCAATGGGAATAGAAGAATTTTTCAAACCTGTATTTATAAAGGATGAAGTCCTGACTGACTCACAAATCAACTCCCAGCCAAAACTATTGAAAGTACAGATTCTAAATTTTAGGAACTTGTTTCTTTTATACTGAAAGCATCATTTAAGAAGCGATTTTTCGAAATTCGAACCCAAACAACGGGTCTAAGGAGGTCAAAGAGGTGAACCAGAAGGTCTCCATAGGAATAGCATTGCACATTGTTATAAGCATATGATTTATGCAAACGTTTAATTTGAAAGAAATTTCAGCGAAAGCTAAAATTAAGTTTTCGTACAAAATTGCGCGCGAGTTTAAAATGTAAGATTGAAAGTGGAACATTATATAAATATATTTTTTTGTCTATTTAAAATATTTATTTTGTTTTTAATGCTTGTTCAGATTTACTCAACTTGATTTAATTTTGTTTTAAATGTAAATAAATGTATAAATATCTAGCCATTCTAAAATTGATATAGTAATGGAGAGTTTGTACTTTATTTTTAAATCACAGTAGAACGCGCATGTCTGTTTTATTCTCCGTGTTTGTTTAAGTACTACTGGTACTGTAAATACAATGTTTAAGGAAGAAGTCAGGAATTCATTGTGAGATGTTTCTGGAGGGATTGATTGGAGTCCGGACAATTTTTTAAAAAAATAATGCCGACATCAGTATGGGATGGTTAAATATCCTGTGATGGTCATAATACACAAAACAACTACTCTAAAGTCGTCGCCGCAACAGCCCCCTAGTGGGCCAAGGCCTGTCGTGCCCATTTCAGCTTACATGACCAAGGGCTCCTAGTTGCTAGACACGTCCCGGTTAGGTGGTCAACTTTACGCGGAACTTCCAGTATTTATTTACCAAGCATACTTGGTTCTCATTTTATCAACCCACTTAAGGTATGAAAGGAGGAGTCAACCTCACCCAATCTGGGACTCGATCCCCGGACCTATGGCATGGCAATGCATAAGCACTACCAATAAGCCGATGGGCCTCACATTATTTACAAGTCACCTTTATTAAGGATATTCCATTGCAACGCCGTGTTTATAAATCTAGTTATTATATGTATTTTATAAAAAATATTTTAAAACACAACTTTGAGTACGATGTACTCATTGTTCTACTCACTCTGTAGGGTCGCGGGAGGTCTTTCTCGGTGTACCTCATGACTATGACCGTGAGCATGGTGCCCCCGTAGAACATCCACGCGACGAAGCTGAAGAAGTCGATCAGGCTGCCGATGTTGCCGGCCGCGATCATCATGAACACCACGATGCCCTGCAACAGAAAGAACATTCATTCAGGTGACGAGCCGACACCTGAGTAGGCACCCAATGCAACTTTTAAGGACAACATCGTACGTAGCGTCAGGACTTTGAAAGATATTTAACGTGCACTCCCACCACATGGGGTATTATGCGGGACAAGGACATTTTTTTGGCTGCATGGGCGGTTTATAGGTCGGCAGTTATTTTGACGATGCCCGGACCCGAGTCTGGGATCTATCGCATGCAAGGCGAACGCCTTTACCGACTGGGCTCCCCAGCCCTGTCGAGTGGTCGAATATGGAGTTTAATTGTCATCACATTTTGAGCATTTTCGGGTATAGGATGGCAAATAGAAACTGGCCATTATATCACAGCTATTCTGGCAATTTAAACAGGGCCTTTGGGAAAGCCCTCTAACCTCTAGAAGTGCCTGGATACAATCGGATTTCATTTTTAAAATTAATGCTGATAGTAGAATGTGAGGAAATTATAATATACCGATGGAGTGCTGACCAGTGGAGAGGGGATCAATTGGTATGATAAAAAATGTTTACATAAAAAGATAAAAAAAGAAACAATCACCGTTATTAAGGGTACACCCGTGCAACGCCGGGTTTATAACGCTAGTACTAATATAAATCTAAATAATAGAATATTTCAGAAGACTTGCAAAAACCAGTAGTTCTCGCGAATTGCCGAATGCTTTCTTTTACTGCCCGAGACAATTTAGTACCAATCCAAAAGTACTGTATTGGATGGTTTGTGGAGTATACAGTCTGGTTTGTTTTGAAAATTGGGGTTATACAAAAAATTGTTTGATCAATTTTAAAACCTTTATCACATTGATCCATACAACCTTAACCTTTAAAACATTAATCTCAGATACAGTACGTCTTTTCCCCTTGAGGTTAGTTTTAAGTATCATTAAGTTTCAATAGATGGCAGCACCACAAGTCTTTGTAAATATCCATAAGGGACTGTAGGAGTAGGTCCGTTGATACTATTTGCATTTCAGCGGCGGACGAAATCTCTAAAGATCAATAATATATACAGGATGTACTGCTCAATATTACGAAAACACGACCGAGACCAAATACGTGGAGGCAAATATTAAGCTTCTTTTCCAACGTTGGAGCTGGGTATCGTATCCTTTTTAACGATCCATTAACGCTCATTTTTAGAACTCGATTGTCATCATTTAGCAATTAAGTTTTAAACATGGAGCCAAATGACGTAGCTTTTTGTTGCTGCACATGCGCTCCACCAAACAAAGTGAATTTTAAATATTACGAATTAGAAGATAAAAGGTTAAATTTAAAACTTACGTTAAATAGTAATGCTGGAGCCGGCGTGAGTCTGTTCACTTGGACGTAGGACATCAATTCTGCAGAATGCCCTTGTCGAGCTGCCACGAAAGGAAGTCTGAAAAAAATAATTAGGACTTCTAACCTTAAGCCCCTTTAAGGTATGGATAATCAAAGTAAAATCAAATACACGTACGACGGAAGGGAAATCGCGGTTTTCAATTAAGTAGTGCAAAATACTGCATTTCCACTTCAGCATCGTCATTACTTGATTGAAAATTAGGTTTCCCACAAATACGGCGAACATTACTGAAAAAGTTGCTTGTGAAACGGGTCTTACAGTGCTATTCACTTATTCTGATGGATGGTAGCAATGTATAGTAGGAAAGCCATCTTGGAAAAAGGTTGTGTTGCGTGGCAGATCAGGTATCGACATCGTCGTTTAAAAAATGACACGGCATATCTCCAATAGACTTCGCGTAGCTCTAGTGCGACGATTTTTAGCCAAACCACTTGGAAAAACAGTATGACGCTTTTTGCCAATGGAAAATCTTTGGAAAACTGACTGGCTTTGGTCGGAACAACTTCCTCAAAATTTTTGTCAAAAAAAGATTAATTAAAAAAAATATATTGGAACTTTTCAAAAAAAATGCGCGGAAGCAAGCGATAGTCGCCAAAAATGGACAACCGCCACAAAACGCAATATTTCCAATAGTAACCCTTAACCGGGTACAATGTGTTTCGTCGCCGAAAAATTATTTGTCGCTAAAAATTCCATTTGACGAGATTTGCGCCCGCGAAATGGAAAAGTACGAAAATATTTTATACTTAAAGGTATTACAAAAATAAAAAAAATTATCGACAAAATTTTTTTTCTCGAAAAATATAAATTTTAACTCGTACGATCAATGTATCTTTCAATGTCTAACTTAAAAAGGTGAATATGACATACGTTTGTATTAAGGACTTCTCTTAAGAGGGACTGTCAGTCCCATAGAGATAATGCATAGTTTTGAAATCACAATTTTTGTAAAAGAATTGTTTTGGCATGTTATCCCATTTTCACCAGGTATGAGAATCATCATAACATCAATTTAAAACCAAATTTAATAGAAAATAACATCCAGTTATTTTATTATGAATTGATGAAGCTTTAAAATAGTGTCGCCATCTGCTGTAATTTTTGGCATTTTAAAACTTCAAAAATATATAATTAAATAACTAGATTACATTTTCGTTTCAAATTTGTTTCGTTTCGATGTTATGTTGATTCTCATACCTGGGAAAAAAGGACTAACATGTCAAAGCAATACTTCTGAGGAGTTTGTGATTAAATAACTAATGGCATTAGCTCTATGGGACTGACAATCCCTCTTAATCCTAGAATGAGACGAACTTACCGAGATGCGGTGAGCCCGGATGCGTTTGACGATCCGTAGGCGGAAGCTGCCACCAGAATGGGGATGATGAAGGCCACTGGGCCCAGGGTGTGGCCGGCGAATCCCTGGAAATAAAAAAAAATGTAGCTTAGTTTTTCAAACTGAAAACCAACAATTAATTCTAATAAGTAGACAGATTAATGACAAGCTTAGCGGTATAACAACCCGCGTTCTCCAAGGTAACTATCTTAGTGAATGGCAGAGATAGGATATTGAGATCGATCTAGAAAAAGATATTGAGCGACTGTAGTCACGGCCGACACAACTTATAAGGCCATAAATGCTCTCTGTGACGTCACACCATCCGTCGCTTCGGTACGGGTTGTCGCCTATTCAGAATACTAAGAACGAAACCTTTCGGAATCTGAAAAAGTGTAAACATCCGTGAAGGGCTGGGGAGCCCAGTCGGTTAAGGCGTTCGCCTTGCATGCAGAAGGTCCCAGGTTCGGCCTTCGCCAAAATACTAACTGCCGACCTATAAACGGCCCGTGCAGCCAAAAATGTCCGACGAATAATACCCCGTGTAGAGGGAGTGCACGTTAAATATGCTCCAAAGTCCCGACGCTGCGTACGATGTCGCAATTAACGGATGCGTTGGGTGCCTACTCAGGTGTCGGCTCGTCACCTGACTGTGGTTCTAAATTACGACGCAAGTCGCCAATAGCCCTCATGTGAATTGCCCATCGACCTTGTTATAATATCTTGCTTACAACAGCAATATTTAATAACTCCCCGACTATAGCGCTAAAAAATAAACGGTTATGTGATCCACAATGACTTTTAAAGAAAATGTAAAAAAAAATCGTTTTTACTTATTTAAAAATTTAATTAATTGTCCAAATGATGCGAAAAATGGCCACATTTGAAATATGTTTCCCGTCTAAAATAATTATTGATAGAGAAGGAGAAAATTAAACTACTACTATTATAGCACATAGGGTGTAAATTTCTATATTCAATTGATGTCTTCTTTAACTTTAATAATATGAGTATATGCTACGGATTTTAAATGATTTACTGCACTTAAGAGCCAGTTTTTTTAAGAGTCAGGCAGGCTTGGATACTTGACATTTTTAATTTTGCTGAAATTTGCAGAATATGTTCTTTATGTAAAACTATTAGACACGTATATTTTACGGCTACAATACATACGGATTATTTTCCAGCTAATTTTATACCTTTCCAATGTTGGCGCAAGGAATAAATTACCTTGAACGTCGTGCAATTTTGGATTTTCAGCAATTTTAAGGTAAAATATTTCTGCAACCAAAAGTGCCACTGCACATCACTTGCTATTTTTGGGTACTTCTCTTTAGTATGTATTCACTGGATCATATACACTTTTGGTTCACTGTTGGCACAAGAAAATTTTGTAGGTCAAAAGTTCAGAAAAAAAAATCGAATGACTTTGAATGACCCGTGACCTTTATGCCAAATGTCAACCATAAGTTTTTATGACCTAACATGTACTATGGAACAAGTAGAACACGAAAAAATTGTCACTGCGATTTTTAACTCTTTACACAAAAAGTATTGCCATATGTAAGTTGGTTCGTTTTTCTTCAAAAAACGGACGATCTTCAACTTTGACCCCCCAAAACTTTAATAAAAAATTTTTTTTGGCAAAAACAAAAATATACGTGTCCAATAGTTTTACATAAAGAACATATTCTGCAAATTTCAGGAAAATTAAAAATGTCAACTATCCAAACCTGCCTGTTTTGCCCGATTTTTAAAAAAAATGGCTCCTAATATTCAACCTTGTATATAAAGTTACTCGTTCATAACATCATAAAAATCGCGGTCCCTTGAATGACGCTATAACCGGGTTATACTATAGTATTCTCCTGTCCACTCACCAGGGCGACAGCGTCCGCGGCCAGCAACTCCGAGGGGGACAGCACGGTGAGGTAGGCGATGTTGGTGAGCACGTAGCACAGGGTCACCAGCGGGATGCTGATCATGATGGCACGAGGCAGATTCCTGGGCAACAACAAAACGGAAAAAATACAGTGATTGGAATTAATAAATTTTAATAATCAAAATATATGAGAGAGTATAAAAAATGTACGAAAACCTTTGCGTTATTGATGAGAGTTTAAAAATGTAACATATTAATAGATCTCTATAATATAAAAATGAATGTTTTTGTGTTGTGTGTGTGTATAGTCTCTTATAGACTCATAAACTAGACATTTTGTTTGACTCGTAACTTGGCACAATGTGTAGTTCATATTTAAGCTACAGATTTTGAACTTTCAGAGCTCAAATGTTCTATTTTAGAGAAAATTCGAATATTCTAAAAAAATACACCACTTTCGCTCAAATCGATCATTTTTTTTACTTTCCGTGCTGTGCCATTAATAATTTGTGCTGATAAAATTAAATAAAATGGTCATCTAATTCTGAGACAGAGGGAGATGTGGCTTGCAAGAGGTATGATTTGAAGAATTTACACGAATTTATCTTGTATCGATATATTGGGATTCTGTTGCCATTTTTCCAATACTCAGAAACTAAATTCATTATGTGAAAAATAATTGACATGTTTCAAGTGACGTAATTCCGTCCAGTCTCCATTCTAGGATTTATTGGGGTTTAGAGTGTGGATTTCTTATGATGGTTCTGTTGATTGCAAATGTGCATATTTAAGCTATTTCCGTGAATTATAACTATGATGGTTGTTCAAGGCCATCGTACTAGAGCTACATGTTAGGGTTTTGTTTTCATTTTTTCGCCAAATACGTTGCCAAACTCGCCAAATTCTTACCTAAACGCGCCAAATGTTTATTTTTTAAAAAAAATTTAAGCTGGTTTGTTGTTCGAAGGCCATTGTGCTAGAGCTGTATAATAAGAGTGCTTTTTGCTATATCTCTTTTCTCGCCAAATTCTTACCAAAAACGCGCCAAATGAGCTAAAAGGTTTTATATGTTTATGAGTTAAATTACGATGACTTTTATGCGTGCATTTTATAGCGAATTTTTTTTATTTTGTATTTTTAAGGTAGTATAAGTAACATGATTTTATACTTTATAATGAGCGGAAACAATAACAACTTTATTATTCTAGAATGGATTAAATGGTACATATACTTGGATCGCGATTACAACTTTTTTTTAGTCCGTGCGGAGAACGTGTATTTATTTGCTAGTACACAAATAAAATGATAAAAAGTTCTTAAATTGGCATGCAGACCGTTTCGAGATTTAAACGAAGTTTCGTCTTTATTATATAAAAACGATGAATAAAGATCTATAATTCATCGTTTTTATACATTGAATACGAGACTTCGTTTAAGTCCCGAAACGTCTGCATCTATTTAAGAACTTTTTAACATTTTATTTGCGTATATTACCCCTGCTTTATTATATAAAAACGATGAATGAAGATCTATCATTCATTGTTTTTATGCATTGAATACGAGACTTCGTGTAAGTCCCGAAACGTCTGCATCTATTTAAGAACTTTTTAACATTTTATTTGCGTATTATACATTGCTTTTTACATTCTTACATGGTCGAGTGTGGCTGCAGTGTTTGGCACGTCTTACTACCAAGCTATCAACAAAGGATCAGATGAGAATAAGACTTGATTTAAGAAAACACAGATTATAGGCTAATCATGATCGTCCTTAAGGATAATACTAGTTGGCTGATGCACTATATATACTATATTGAAAATTTCAATCCTCTAACTTTTTATATCATCTTTTCCTTACAGTCCTTATGAGGGGGTGGGGAAAGAAAGAGCATTCAGAGTTTGCGTTGTAATCAGAAGGACTATAATGAATAGATACAACAAGCGATAATTCATAAAAAGTATTCTTCACAGAAATACTTACACATGGGGCTCAATAACCTCTTCAGTAACGAAGTTCAAATTATTCCTAAAAAAAATTGAAAAATTTATTTACAAAAATATTTCATTGAAGTTAAAAATTGTCATTAAAATATAAAGAACACGGCAGCTCACCAGCCATCATAGGCCCATAGTCCAAAATAAAAAGCAGTAGCTAAATCCGAAAACGAAGTCGTCGTCCCTTCAAATCCACTAGTGATGTGTTCATAATGTCCTGTAAAACAATAATATTCATATCATATCTTTCTGAAAAATGCAATTTTGTTCATTTTTCAGAAATATTTTTATAGAATTTCAGAAAAAATAATTCTGGCTTAAAAAAGGATATTTTAGTTTTTTTTAAACCTGTTTTCCTTTTTAATTTAGTTCGAAGTATTAAATAAAAAAACTCTTCGGTGCAACAGCCCATTATTGGGCCAAGGCTTGCCGTGACCATTTCAGCTTACGTGGCCTAGGGCTCTGGCGTGCTAGGCTTATGTCCCAGTAAGGTGGTCAGCCTCACACGGAACCCCCAGTGTTTAGTTCCCAAGCATGTTTGGTCCCCATTTTATCGACCTACTTAAAGGATTGAAAGGATGGGTCAACCTCGCCCAATCCGGGATTAGATCCCCGGACCTGCGGCGGGGCAGTGCAAAGCACTACCACTAAGCCACTGGGCTTCAACAGCAGTAAATAAAAATGGAAGTTAGGGTATTGACATCTTGGAGATTTCCGTCTATCTGTCCATACTCCCGCTTCAACTTCGATTCTGACCGTCCAATTAAAAAAAAAATGTCTGAAGGATGGAATTTCATAGAAATTGTGGGCAAAGATCTTTATATGGTGTATCCTGTGTGTCTAAGATCTGTCTTTCATACTATTTTTCCATATTTCTGTCTGAGCTATCAGAATTACAGCGAGTATCAAAGTAACCTATACGAAAGTAGATCATTTTAGTATATTTATACGGTTGTTTTTGGCGAGGATGCTAAAAAATACATACGTTTAGCAAGTCTTTAGGGTGTACGTATACACTTGGAACTTTTTTTCTAATATTTCACTTAAAAATCCATTTTTTTTAATATTTGATATAATTCATAAGTGTATGAGGGTACGTGTAAAAATATTTTTAAAAAATTAAAATGTTAATTAATTAATTTGCATTTTATGCATTAATTAACATGTTTTTTAAACACTCATAACTCAAGAACTAATTAACTTAGACCCATAAAATAACCATACAAATTAATCACCAATTTATTCTGAAGGGCGTAAACCTCAAACCAAGTTTGTGGCTCTTTTAGCTTTTATTTATAATTTTTTATAATAAGAAACATTAAAAAAATCCATTTTTTTAGAAAAAAATAACTTTGACATGCAATATAAAATTCATTTAAAAACCAAATCTTATTTTTTCAGGTTCACGCCCTCCCCCAACTTATTCCACAAATAAATAAACAATTCATTTGACAAAATATTAATTTTAACTTTAGTTATCATTGTTTAAGCAAAGTAACACATGAGAAAAATGAAGTTTTGAGAAAATTGAGTTTAAAGTTATAAAAGCTAACTAACTTTCAAGATTTGGAAGATTAGAAAAGCCTCTGTAACTTTTTATTAGAGTGAAGCATCAGTACAAACTTTACATCATTTTAAAGAGGAAGAATTGGAGATTCTAATTAACTTAAAAACCAAAAATGCCTAATTTGGTTATTTTTGGCCTTTTCAAGTGTGTATGTTTACCTTAAATGTTTCCAAAATTCTTATTTTTACTGTTGTTTCACGTCTCAGATGCATCCAAAATATTATTCTGTCTTATTAGGCAAAAAAAGTTAATGTTTATTAAGCGCTGTATTGACCTTTACGTTATTTCGAAATCCACATAAAAAAAAAAAGATAAAATAATTTAGAATATGCGAATCAGCTCACCTAAAGAAAACCTGTAGACACCGACCAACACCACAATAGTTATGGCAAGCAATTTGGCAACGGTAAAAAAGTTGTTCATCATAGTCGCCATCTTTACGCTGTAACAATTGATAAACGTGACGAAACCTGAAAAAAAAATGTACTGTAATCAGTTATGAAAAAATCATTCACAAAGTTTTCTAGGACAAACGATTGAGTGCAATTTTCGAGACGAATTAAATAGAGCAAGATGGTTTAGTTTAATTTGAATTATCATCGCACTAGAGCTACACGGGGGGCTATTGACAAAGGGCGTCGTAATTATAGAGCAAGATGGTATCACTTATCCGACAATATTATATCATATACAAAGGAGAGTTTATCGAAATAACAGTAAATTACAATAATGGACAATAATTACCAAAAAAAATCGATCAGGTCTAACTGATAAAAAACATATTTCTTTATTAATGTTTTTATTTATATCAAATGCAAATTACTAAAATGTATACAAAACAAAACAAAAATTGCCAATTATGTCTTGGGAGACATTCAGGAAGAAGGGGGGGGGGGGGGGGTGGATAGTACTTACAGTCAATAAAAACTCGCAATTAGTTCCAGCGACTTTTTTCAAGCACTAAAAGAAATTCTAATAATTCATCGCACCCCAAAATAAGTCATCGGCAACCTGCAGCCGTTAAGTTTGGTTTCATTCATTCATTCATTTACACTGACATACAGGAAAAAAAAAATCCATTTACGTGACAAGAATGGAATCTTCCTTTTTGTGGCCCTTCGCTATTTTCAAAAAACAAAATTTAAAAAGATTCTTCCAATCCCTCTTTAAAAGCAAAATAGGACACCAAAAAAATCAAACTTGTACTCACATATGGCGACTATTGCCACCAATTTCTTGGCCATGGCGGGCGCTTCGCAGCTTGGAAAAAGGGGTTCCACGACGTATTCCGCGAAGGTCAGTAGCATGATGGAAATGCCGGTAGGCTTGGTGATGAGGGAACACATCCACAAGTACAAGAAGGCCGGGATAGGCCCGAAACGGCCCTGCTTCCCGTATACGCGAAGGTAGTACGAGTAGTCACCCCCGGACACTGGGATGGCTGTACCGAGCTCGGCGTAGCACAGTGCGCCTGAAATTGCAGATTTTTTTTTTGACTAAATAAGTAACTAACTGACTGACTAACTGACTGACTGATTGACTGACTAACTGACTGACTAACTGACTGACTGACTAACTGACTGACTAACTAACTAACTGACTGACTAACTAACTGACTGACTGACTAACTGACTAACTGACTGACTAACTGACTGACTAACTAACTAACTAACTGACTGACTGACTAACTAACTAACTGACTGACTAAAAAAATAGAGAAATGTACAAAAATCTATTTTCGGGATTTCGGTCCTTGTCAAATTTTGTCTCATTCGGGATTTCGTCCCTGTCGGGATTATGGCCTTTCGGGATTTCGGCGTTCGGGATTGTGTCCGGAACCCGTATATGGTCGTATTGAGCAGCGTAAATTCAGAAAAACTGGAGGCACGGCACTCCATACCGAATTATACTGATACGTTTAATAGTCTTGCTAGCTTTGATCAACTGCAAATGCTTCTTTTATCGCCTGGGGCAATTTAGTGTTGCCACGTTTCTGCCTAAGTTAGTATAGCTAACATCTATCCATAATACTCACCCATTAGGGAAATTGCCCCGCATCCCGTCCACACGAGTAAGCTCGCTCCTACGGATCCAGACCGCTGGAGTACGCCCTTCGGAGAAATGAAAATACCGGAACCTGCAATAGAAATCCGGGCTTTGAAGTACACTGCTCAAAACAATTAGGGGGGGGGGGGGCTGTGGTGAGCCTAGTGGTCAGCGTCTCGGTCTCGAGATCGGAAGGTCCCGCGATCGAGTCCCAGTACCACTGAAGACCCACCGAGTATATGCGGAGTACGTGCTCGTTAAATCTGTTGGGTCCGAAAGTTCTGTGGTCGGTCATTGCGCAGTTTACTACGGGTACAGGTCCCAGGAGACTATCCCCCCCCCTTCAGGGACATGTCTAAATTGTGGAGGTGGCGATAGATGGCAGCATCTGTCTTGTATGTGTGTGTATGTCGTGTCCGTCCTTCTTGACGAAGGTTTATAAGCGGGTCTCTGTGACCAAGCACACAAGCCTGAAAATATATGTCTACCAACCAACCAACCAACCAACAATTAGGGGACCGCATGGTTTGAACCCTTTCACACTCAATGATTATCATCAGCAGTGCGAATGTTTTCTCACTTAGTTAACTTGCACTTATGTATCGTTAGATGGAAGAATCATGCCCTTTGAAGAATTTAATAATTTTTGTTTTAATTAAATGAAAATATGAAAAACATGGTAAAATAAAATTCACTCTAAAACAATTTTAGCAAATAAATTGACCCTAAATTCTTTAAGCTTGCATTTTTTAGATGTTTAAAAATATATTTTAACTTTTTTTTAACAAATAAAGTTTTAAAAATTGTATTGTTTTAATTTGTTCAAAAGTTATGATTCTAATATTTTCCCCCTAAATTTTAATTATAAAAAATTAAGATCTTTTCCCCTGTTTTTTACTATTTCCTTCTGGATGCATAATGAATCTATTTCACAAATTTTAGATTTTTAGAATAAAAATTAAAAAGTTAGGAGTGAAGTTAAAGTTGGAAATAAAAAGTGCTCCCCTAATTGTTTTGAGCGGTGTATAATCGTTTTGGGATACTTTCTACATCATTCATCTTTTTATTCAAGAAACTTATAACTTTCTAATGCATGATTTTTTTTATATTTACTGCAAAAAAATATATTTCGATCTTTAATGGTCCTACAGTAAAGGAAAAATATTTTTTTAAAAATATATTTGTACTGAAACTTAATTATTAACATTTTAAAGCATTGTCGTAGCCATAGCATTGAGGATGATGCAATAAATTTGGGGAAAATGTATCATTTTAATTGTATACAACATAGAATCATTTTTTTCTTTAAATAATTTATTTTTCATTATAAGACATCAATATAGCTCGAAATTGATGACAAATTGCCAAAGTTGCCAAAAATTAACAATATTTTAAAGACTCTAGAGTGGATTTAAGTGTATATTGCTAAATGGGAACAGTACACTCTTAAAACAAAAGAGTGAAATCTACTCCTATAGGGGAAGTGCATTTTCGGCACCGGAAAGAAGTGGAAATTAACTCAGACTGAGTTAAAAACGCTCGTTTTAAGAGTGTAGGACGTAGATTATTTTCTTTTATTTCTTTTTCCCACTCCGCAAAAGAGTGAAATCCACTTCTATAAGAGAAGTGCATTTTCGGCACCGGAAAGGAGTGGAAATTAACTCAGACTGAGTTAAAACCGCTCGTTTTAAGAGTGTATTGCGTAGATTGTTTTCTTTTATTTCTTTTACCTACTCCGCAAAAGATTGAAATCCACTCCTATAGGGGAAGTGCATTTTCGGCACGGAAAGGAGTGGAAATTAACTCAGACTGAGTTAAAACCGCTCGTTTGTTTTAAGAGTGTATGCATACGATGTCATAAAAGGTAGAGAACGTTAAGATTTGGTTGCCTTAAATATTCATTAAAGTGATAAGTTCGTCAATAGGTTGTTGAAATTTGTGGGCCCTAATATACGTCAACAATGTAAAAATTTACCATTTTTGACATAGAACAAACAAAAAATTAAACTTTTCTCTTCAAGAACTCTTACTTTAATCAAAGAAGCGCCGAATGTTTTTTTATGACCCCAAATTTACTTCATCTAGGGTCTATGGCTGAAGTGACTGTTGTAAAATGTTCATCTGACTCCAGTGGTCAGCAATTTTCATTAAAAGGGCAAAATGTTAGTTTTTGAGATACAGTCAAACCTCGATAACTCGACTTCCAATAAGTCGAATAATCCGCTAATTCGAACTTTTGATCAAGTCCCGAATCATTTCTATACGTCTCGATACCTCGAAGTGAATATCTTCTAAGTCGAAGTTTTTGTGATATATTTCCCCTATAAAAACACAATTCAGTTCAAAACTTCAAAAATTTTGTGACTTTGTGAATGCCAACAACCTTAAATAATACAAACAAGAAATATCTGGGTTTTTTTTTTCAAATGATATTTACATGGTATGTATACTAATTAATAAGCAATGAGGCCAAATTTTGTTAAAGTTGAGTTTTAATAAACCTTTTGACCCCATTTTTCTCTTGTTGTTTACATAGGCTATTAAAAATAGAAATGCTTTCAACTATAGTATTATGCCACCTATCAAACCATGTCGACCCATCCTAAATACCAGTAGAGAGGAATGAGAAGTAACTTCGATAACTCGAACTTCGGATAAGTCGAATATTTTTGGGGGTCCCCTGGGACTTCGAGTTATCGAGTATTGATTGTATTTCAGTGACATTTGCGGAAGCATCAATTTGTTTCTAGATGGGGTGAGTGAGCGTAAAAATACTCATTGGATCATCCCTCTTAAATCCTCAACACTTAAAAGTATTTGAAAAGTACAAGGGAAAAACTCTTTCATCGACTGGGAATCTCTCCGTATTGAGGTCTGCTTGCCGAGTAGTGGCGATCGGATACTGGTTTCTCCCTTGGTTCTTCTTCCGCAGTTCAAGCGTCAGACTAGTGTCTGCCGCAAATTTCGATCATAGAGATAGTAAATCCGTGCGCTGGGTGATAAGAATCGATGCAAAACTGGTTTCTTCACACCATTTCAGGCGATGACCCGCTATCTTCGCCAAGCAGACCCGATGTAGACAGATTCCTAGTCAATGAAGGGGTTATTGGCCTGGTACTCTTCATTTATGATCATAAAATTTTATTTTTTTTCAGCATTTGAAACACAACCGTGTTAGAAATATTGTCTGAAATGTATAGATTGCAAAGAAACCAAGAAATATATAGGTCATCATATTTTTGTTTCAACAGAAAAAACCATGAAGTGTAGCTTTATTATTTTGACGAAAAATATATTTCGCCCCAAATTATTCGAGAATAAGATCCTTAATTGATAATCATCTGGAGGAAATAATAATCTGGAGGAAATAATCAAATTCAAAATTCAATTCATCATTCAAAAATGCGGTAGTTAAATGTGTAGTAAATCGTTTGAAGCCTAAACAGTTTTTGAACTAGTAAAATAAGCTAAGGGAATTTTGCAAATCATGATTCATAATTCTCCTCTGTCTCTTTCATTTATAACTATCATTGCGGTAACTGTTTATTTTAGTTAATTAACTACAAATAATTTTATTATTAATAATTATCTATCAGCAAAAATAAATACAAAGACAAGATTTGTTTGAAACATTTTAGTTTTTAAAAGTGTTGCGGTTTTTGTTTTAAAATAATTTTTCAATTTTTAATGCGGTTCGCGGGCTGCTGGTTTCCGATGGATTATTCAGTAGCATTATACAGAGTGAGGCAAATAAAACCGGCCCCGGTCTAGAGATAGGAATACGTTGAAATGCTTCGCGAGAAAAACTCTTGAAGCCGCCTGAAAGCTTTCAAGTGGAAATAAAAGATTATTCAAGCGTGCAATGGTTTCACTTGACAAACCTGTTTTTGCATTGGTTGGATTGGATTAGCATCACATTAGAGCTACTCATGGACTATTGGCCAGTTCAGATCGTAGTGCGTCAGTGTGAGTTGCGACTGTGTGAGTGTAAGGATATATATCAATTCACAGGTGAAGATGAAACTCACAGTACAGCAGAGAGTGTTCATTGTAGAAAATTATATTAAAACGAATTCATGGAAAAAATGTGACAAGTTGTTTGTTCAAGAATTTAAATGTGTAAAAGTGCCAAAAAAGAGTACTAGGCAACGATCAGTTACGAAATGGCGTCAGCCAGGATCTGCTGTCAACAAGTTCAAAAACATTCTGAAACGGGTCTGAACACCAGATTCTGGGTTTTGCAATCAATTTAGAATGTTTTGCATTAACAAAAACAAAAAGGTCCGATTCTTTACGATAAATAACAACCGAAATAATCACTAGTGGGAACTTTTTTTATCAGCTTTACAAACCTTGTTTATATTTCATTTCAACTAGTTTTTCCAACCATAGCGTAGTTGCCGGCAAGTAAGTCGCCAAGCGTTTGTTTGGGCTTAATATTGAAGCGATCAATCGCTTCATGTTAGCAAACCTGTTTTTGTATTGGTTTTTGACTTGGAAACATTTCTGTCGTATTCTTATCTCGACGTTGGGGCCGGTTTTATTTGCTTCACCCTGTATAGCACATGTTGTCGCACATTATATCCCACATATGGCACATGTTGTATTGCACCCAATGCACTTCAAAATATTTAAAACTTAGTGGGGTTTGCAACATTAAAATTTTCCCAAGCCTAATATTCTGGCCCTTACTATGGAAACGATTGCTGACCATTAGCACAACCTACTTAACTTATAAGGCCAGAGGAGCTGTCCTCGACTTCATGCTAGCCGTCCTGTTCGAAGTTTTTTTAAGAAACCTTCTCCAGCAAGGGCGACTATACTTTTGAAGTTAGATTAGGTTGTATTAACGTCGTACTACAGCAACACGAGGGGCTACTGGCGACCGGCGTCATTTAATATAGAACTGAACACCAATCAAGTGACGAGGCGACAGCGAAGTAAGCAACCGAAAAAACTTTTAAGGTCAACATCACATGAACGAAAGAATCGCCCATAATATAGAACCGAACAGCAGTCAAGTGACGAGGCGACAGCGAAGTAGGCACCCGAAAAAACTTTTAAGGTCAACATCACACGCAGCGTCGCGTCGGGACTTTTGTGAGCATATTTAACGTGCACACCTTCTACACTTGGTATCATTCGTCGGACTTTTTGGCTGCAGAGGCCATTTTCAGGTCGGCACTTATTTTGGCAATGCCCGGGCCCGAACCTGAGACCTTTCACATGCAACGCTTTATCGGCTCAACAGCCCCTATACTTTTTGGGATCCGACCAGGTTTCTTTTTTTAGCCTACTTTTCTTTTTTTAATTCGAAAGAATTAAAAAAATTAAAAAGTAGGTATTGACATGCGGTTGACGTCCGTCTGCCTGTCCGTACCCTCCTTCCAAAATCGATTCTATCATTCGAATCATAAAAATTCTTTTTTTGTTAGAAATCTATGACCTCAGAGACACAACTTTCATACTTTTTGTCCGCCTGTCTGCACGTCCGGACGGACATAAATCTTCTATCTGTCGGCGAATTTCCCTTTGAATTAGCATTGGAATTCAATTTTGAGTCATAATCACTGTTGCCAAATCAACAATGACAAGAGAAACTTTATTTAAAAATATTTGAAGCAAAATAATTTGTCATGAATCATTTTGTAATTACGTCATAAAATGTAGCACAATGTGATTCTTTGATTGTTCATTAATTGTTTACCAAGAAAGCGGCAAGGCATATTTTTAGAAGTTTAAATTATAGCTGGATTCTGTGTTTATTTTCAGTAAGTATTTAAGTAACAGGAAAGTAGGCTATTTTAGTTCTTTAAGAACTTCTTGTTTTCTCTTAGGAACAGGCCGAAACTCCAAACAGGACGAATAGCGTGACGTCACGGGACTCGGTTAGCTTCTCTTGAGTAGGCCACTTATTACAGGTAGCGTTGAATGATCCCACTTACTAATCCCGTCAAAAAAAAAAACATAAGATATTGTAATAAAATCGTTTGGGGATACTTAATGCGTTAATCTATTCATTCGGAAATTTATAACCCTCTGATACCTACACAACCTATACTTATGAAGCCTCCCCGCGGCTTCAGGCGTCCTGTTCGGTGTATTTTCTGTTCCGAAGAAGAAACCTGCTCAAACACGAACGACTCAACTTTTTGGGATCCGAACAGATTTCATACAAAGCAGGTTTCCTTACGATTTAAAAGCCAGCTTGGCTTTTTCCACCACCTCTTGTGGTTTTCCATGAAACGAAGTACACTGCTAAAAAAAATTAGGGCAACGCATGGTTTAAACCCTTTCACCCCCAATGATTCCATTTAGAATCATCAGCTTGCGATTTTTTTCTCTCACTAAGATAAGCTCGCACTTACTTTTCGTTAGATGGAAGAATCATGTCTTTTAATGAATTAAATAATATTTTTTTAATTAAAGGAAAATATGAAAAACATGGTAAAAAAAAATTCTCTCCCAAAAATTTTTATGAAATAAATTGACCCTAAATTCTACACACTTACATTATTAGATGTTCAAAAATTGATTTTAACTTTTTTTAACAAATAAAGTTTTGAAAAAATTATTGTTATAATTTATTCAAAAGTTATGATTCCAATTTTTCCCCCTTAAATTTTAGTTAAAGAATTAAGATTTTTTCCCGGATTTTTAACTATTTCATTCTGGATGCATAATGAATCTATATTACATATTTTAGATTTCTAGAATAAAAAGTAAAAAGTTGGAACAGAAAGGGTTAACAAAAGTACGCCAAGTGCTCCCCTAATTGTTTTGAGCAGTGTACTAATCGCGTTCTAAACCTATCTTATTTGAGGCTCTGCTGTGAGGTTAAAATCGCAATTGCTTTCCAAACATAAGTATGGTGAGGGAAAACGAAAAGAGTGCCCCTCACGCCGTTTCCTGGAAAACCACACGCGGTGGTAGGGGAAGCAGGCTTGCTTTGCAATCGTAAGGAATATAGTCTAGGTGGTGTTGACTGATCCCACTTACCTATCATGCATCCCACGATGAGGAAGACGGCCGAGAAGAGGCCGACCTGCCTCTTGAGTTGCACCCTCTCCCCATCTTTCATGATCTCGGCCACCTTCCCCTCCCCCTCTACGGGGCTCTTCAGCTGCACGGCCTCGTCCACTTCCGGGCCAGAACGGCACCCGAGCACTCCTGGAACGTGGAGAAACAACGTGGAATCATTAACACTTAGATACACAACATATAGAATCATTAACACTTAGATACACAACATGGAATGATTAAAACTTAGATACACAACACAGAATCATTAACACTTGAATATAAATTTGGTTCTATTAATATAAATTTGACCGAGGATTAATTTAATACTAATTTTTAAGAAGTTGAACTTAGAGAACGGTATTTTAAATTCTCTTCTGGGTGTTTGTGATTCAGTAAAAGTAAGTATTTTCAATTTATAGAAATTATTTTTATTCGCTTTAGGGCCAGAACGGAACCCTGGCACTCCAGGAATATGGAAGACAACATGGAATCATTAACACTTAAAGAGTACAGGGGAAAAAAGAGCTTGATTGCGTAGGAATCTTCCCGTATTCTTTTATGCTGACATAGGCGACAGGAAACCGGTTTTTCTTTCGGTTCTTCTTTCGCGGTACAAACGTGTGACTCGTGTCCACTGATCTCTGGCGTGAATCAGGGTTGTCGCGAGGGAAAAACAAAGTGAGTAACCGGTTTCCTTACACCAGTCTCGCAGATGACTCGAAAATCAGTTAATGCCGTTTTTCTTAATTAAGGGCAATTTAATTGCTAAGTTTTGCATTAATATATAAGTTGCAGTTGGGAATGGGGATTTTTCTTTTATTGCTATGTAAACATAAATAAAAAATACTATTGGTTCGAAAAAGATGCGTTACATTCGAAATGCATTTTATACAGAAATCACATACGGGCCATTCCATGGGTAACTGACTGACATTCGGAGGCCGAAATTACAATGTTTTACGAAATAGTGGGATAATTTATTATATAGTTTTACAAATTAGGTTTTATATATTTTAAAAGAGAATTTTCAGCTGAATTCAAATATGGTTTACAATTTTAGATAGCCCTTATAGAAATTGTTAGAAAAATTATTGAACTTGTGGTAACTGACTGACATATCTGCAACCTTCATTGACACTTCAAGTTATTCAATATAATTTTCTTCTGAATATAAAAGAGGTGGCTTTTAAAAATCAGGCCTATATTAAAGTGGAAGAAATGAACTATCCAGCACATCAATTTTTATATCAAAATATTGAACCCTGAAAAAATACCAGCTTTTAGAACGCCTTGGTAACTGACTGACATAATGGTAACTGACTGACATCTCTGAAATACTTAACATACCTGATGAGTTTAGTTTTAATTATCATCACTCTAGAGCTACACAAGGGCTATTGGTGATGCACGTCGTAATTTAGAACCACAGTCAGGTTACGAGTCGACCTGAGTAGGCACCCAACGCAACATTAAGGCACATCTACGCAGCGTGGACTTTGGAGGATATTTAACGTGCACTCCTCTACATGGGTATTATTAATCAGACATTTTTGGCTGCACGGGCCGTTTATAGGTCAGCAGTCATTTTAGAGATGCCCGGACCCGAACCTGGAACCTTCCGCTTGCAAGGCGAACGCTTTAACAAACTGGGCTCCCCAGCCGCCCATGTCTGATGAGAGAAAGCCCAAAAATTAGTTGAATATTCATAATATATGAGAATGAATAAACAACACGGGTCGACACGGAACATACACGGGTCAGTGAGACAAAAATGCGGGACTGTCCTGCTTAAAATTGATCGTCTGTTCACATTAATAAAAAGACCAACATGTGATTGAATCAAACATGAAAGTTGAATTGTATTATAAAAATAATTTATGCATAGGGTCAATAATGGGGTAATAATAAGTAAATTAATAGCCAGCTACACCTATGTCAGTCAGTTACCAAGTCAAAATGTCAGTCAGTTACCAAGCAATTTTTACCTGTACAAGTTCATTTTTTAAATTGTGTCCCATTTAGTATTATTTAGTACTTATTGAAAACAGAGAATATCTTTTATAAAGTTCCTGCAGTCCAAATTTCTATTCTGAAATTAAAAAATTAAAACAAATTTGGTAACTGACTGACATTTTATGAAAGGGTGTAATAAATGTATCCCATTACAAGTAATTTTGCAACTTTTGATTTGGGTAAGAGCATAGAATTTTATTTTACAATGTAGGGAACAATTTAATTAATTTTTTAAAAAAAAATATGGAAAGTTTAGGAAAAAAATGTTTCGAAAGGGTAAGAATCTAACACTTAAAATTATGGATTTTTTTACAGTGTTCGTTAAAAGCAATTTTTCTTCCCGTAAAAAATATACATTTCAAACAATGAAATTCAGTGTGTTAAAACAGAGATTCAAATCTTTAAAATGGTATGTGACACGAAGTATGTACTTAATTTTGGAATTTTGGTACCGAGGTTGACATTTTCGTGGAATAGCCCACATATACATAATTAATCGGAGTATGTTTCGGTCGGGCTGGTGGCCATGTCGGATTTTTGGCCCTGTCGGGTTTATGGCCTGTCAGGATTCTGTTTGGTGGGTTTCTGATGGCTTGTCGCGCTTTGGCCGTCGGATTCCCAGACCCATTTTTAGTACAGTAAAAGTAAGTATTTTAGCAAGAATTTTTAATTAACAGTATTTTTACTCATTCAGTTCCGGGCCAGAACGAAAGCGGTCCCCATCACTCCTGGAATGTGGAAAAAACATGGAATCATCAGCACATTTCTGAGAATACGAGTGTGAAAAGTCAAAGCCGACTCTCTATGAAATATTCGTTTTTAAAGAGTTGAACTTATATAGCGGTATTTTATATTCCCTTCCGGGTATTTTTAGTACAGTAAAAGTAGTTTAAAAAAAGTATTTTCATTTAATCACTTCCGGATCACTCCTTCCGGGAACCTGAGCCCTTCTGGATTATGGTGAGACAACATTTAATTAGTAACACTTTTCTCAGTATATATATATATATATATATATATATTATATATTTTATATATATATATATATTATATATATAATAAGTATATATATATATATATATATATATATATATATATTATATATATTATATGTATATGTATGTATGTATGTATTATGTTTGTGTGTGTGTGTGTGTGTGTGTGTGTGTGTTGTGTGTGTGTTGTGTGTGTGTGTGTGTGTGTGTGTTGTGTGTGTGTGTGTGTGTGTGTTGTGTGTTGTGTGTGTGTGTGTGTGTGTGTGTGTGTGTGTGTGTGTGTGTGTGTGTGTGTGTTGTGTGTGTGTGTGTGTGTGTGTGTGTGTGTGTGTGTGTGTGTGTGTGTGTGTGTGTGCGTGTGTGCGTGTGTGCGTGTGTGCGGTGTGTGCGTGTGTGCGTGTGTGCGTGTGTGCGTGTGGTGCGTGTGTGCGTGTGTGCGTGTGTGCTGTGTGCGTGTGTGCGTGTGTGCGTGTGTGCGTGTGTGCGTGTGCGCGTGTGCGCGTGTGCGCGTGTGCGCGTGTGGCGTGTGTGCGTGTGTGCGTGGTGTACGTGTGTACGTGTGTACGTGTATATGTATATGTTATGTATATAGTATGTATATATGAATATATATATAAATGTGACAAGTCAAAGTTTATGGAATACTTGTTTTTAAAACGTTAAAACTAAGACATAACGTTTATTTTAAATTGCAGTTCCAGGTATTTTTAGTACTGTAAATAGTTTAGTAAGTATTTTTAATTAACAGTATTTTAATTCACTTCCTGACCAGAATGGAACCCTACAAATCCTGGAATATGGAGAAACAACATGGAATCATTAACACTTGTCTGAGAATATAAGTGTGAACAGTACAAAAGCTATATGGAATGAACTCGTTTTTAAAAAGTTGAACTACACTGCTCAAAACAATTAGGGGAGCACTTTGCGTACTTTTGTTAACCCTTTCAGTCCCAACTTTATTTTTTCTTCTAAAAATCTAAAATTTGTAAAATAGATGCATTATGCTTCTAGAATGAAATAGTAAAAAACAGGGGGGAAATGTTAATTTTTTTAACTCCGATTTAAGGGGAAAAAATTGGAATCATAACTTGAATAAATGATAACTTTCAAAACTTTATTTGTTAAAAATAGTTACAATCAATTTTTAAACATTTAAAAAATGCAAGCATGACGATTATAGGGTCAATTTATATAATAAAATTTGTTCCAGAGTGAATTTTATTTTACCATGTTTTTCATATTTTCATTTAATTAAAACAAACATTATTTAATTCTTTAAAAGACACGATTCTTCCATCTAACGATAAACTTTATGATTAACATGACGAATAGAAATGGTTGGCAGCTGGCATTTATATTTTAATAATAATTAGTAAGACATAAATAGATAATTTGGACAGTATAGCACAATTGCTTATCGATATTTGTTTATTAATATTCACAATACTTTCAAGTTATTTAAATTACACGTTTTACAGATGATAATAGATGGCCTTCTATTTATTTTATTCTTTCATGTAAGGATATCCAGAGTCGGATTTATGGCCCCCCTAGGCCCCCCCCCCCCCCATGAGATTCACACTTATTCTAGATAAAAACGTTAATTCCCGAAAATAAATTTGTTTGCAAATTTTAAAAAATTTAAAAGAAAGGATATTTTTTGTGTTAAAAGTATTGATAATTGAGGTTTATATTTGAATGGCAAACATTTAAAACCCAATATCTCCAACTTTAACTTAAGCCACTTTTGCACTCAAACCTTAACAAACAGGATTAAGTTAGCTTCGCGAACCATATAAATAAAAGTGGTTTAAGTCAAAGTTGGAAATATTGGGATTTGAATGTTTGCTGCTCATTTCAATCCAGTTAAAAAAAAAAGGTAATTTGAAGGCTTGATCTGGACTTCGTGCTCTCTGCTTCAGTGAGCCGAAGTTCTCATTACATCAGTAGTTCTCCTCGCTATGGAAAAAAAACTAAAATGCAACTAATGTCAATTTATGACTAAAACGGTGAATTGGAATCTGCTACTTGAACATCAAACTATTATTGACTTAATTTGAATTTTTTTTAATCAAATTGAAGACAACACATACTCTTCAAAGCCCGGGTTTCACGCTTCCAAGTTCTACTCAGCACATCTCAAAAAATATATTTTTAATATTCAACTTTTCAAAATATATGTATATAATGAACATCACTAATGTAAAAATTATATGAAATAATTGGGAATAATTAATCATAACAGATTGATAGGGGATATTCATTAAAAGTTTGTCAACTGTACCAATTTATTTTCTGTGACTAAAAAAAACTGCCCTGATCGTATTGACTCCAGCACAGCTGTAAAGAGTTCTTACTGGAATTATAGTCTTCAATTTGTTAGCCAAACAATTTTTATTTCTTACTAAATGTTTAACTGCGTTTTACAATATTTACACACTCGAACCACAGGTTCATAAAATGTATCAAAAATTTACAGTAGTAAAAAAGTAAAGCTTCTCTGACATAAATTTTTCATGTACTGATGCTTTAAAAAAAGAAAACTTAAATCTAAGAAGCGTCCGTTAAGTCTTGTGATATAGAATATTTTTAAATGCTCGTATGAAAAATTCTCTCTCTCATATAAAGTTGATCTCACGATCTCACAACAACCAATACGTGCTGAGCTCAACTTCATTCGACTTTGGACTCCACAGATTTAACTAGCACATCTGGCCCAGTGTACTCCGGATTACTAGTATTTTTTGTGGCATATTTTTTTACCAACATGAATAATAATACAGCAATTTTACCTTAAAAGTTTATTTAAACAAGTAGGTTTGTAACAGAATCTGTCACTCAGCCCGCTTCCACACAACATTTGTGCTCAACAGAAAAAAAGTCGTCCAACGCAATATTAATTGTAGTATAAACATTTACACGCTAAATTAGGCTAGTTTCATTTATTTTATTTTGAAAATTCAATAATTATTTCTTCACTAATTATTATCGTTTGCAAAAATTAATTTATATTTCAAAGAACAAATATGTAATATTCCTCTCTTTTAAATAGAACCAAAACATTTCATATCAACATTAAACAAAGAATCTCTAAGTGAAATATATTTGACGTCATTTCGAACTAATTGATGTCGCAAAATTAATTTCTTTTAACTTATTATTTAAAAGAAATAAAGTTTCTCGAGTGATTGTTGCGAATGGCAATGGTGATTTAATTCTAATAAAAATTGCTTCTTATGCTTTTTAAATGAGCATTAAATTTTTCAGGTTTTTTAAAAATAATTAAAGTATTTCGAAATCAAATTGTTTTCTGATATTTTCAAAGTCTTCTAATTTCCAAGCGCTAAATATTTTTAAACGTATCCCATTTGCCTGTAGCATTTGTAGTTTGGTATATGAAAGTGGGTGACAGACCGACTGAACGATTATGATGCTTTCCTCTTTTACGTTATAAACGTAGTGTGGAAGCTAAAAAAAAACTCATATGAAACTAAAGGGTTAAGTAAATTAATAAATTCCAACTTAAAGTTATCAAAATTAGCCGAATAAAATAAGCAAAAAATCTTCATTTAAAAATGAAGGAAAAATGCATTTTTTTCCAAATTCAGGCATTTTTCATGCATAAAAGAATCATCAGTTTTTCTGCAGTTTTCTGAAATGCAGGAAACATGCTGATTTTTAATAAAAGAAACATGCCTGAATTTTTGTTGATCTTTTTTGCTGGGTTAACATCTGCCGTATTTTGTTATGCCAAATCTTTCTGCCACTGAATAATAAGTTCACAATAAAAATTAAATGTACCTTTTAAAATAAGTTTTATTTTTCGTTGGAAATAAAAATAGGGTAAGAAATTATTATTTATTCATTTTATTATGATTATATAAGTTACTTATTAAATGTATCATTTTAGGGAGTTAAATTTCATCTATTTTTTTAAATATGTACTTGTACTATCTAATTTACTTCTAAAAGGTCCATTTAATTATAAAGCCAATAATTTGTAGGTGTAAATATATCATAACTAATTCAGTGTTGATAATTTTCAAATTAGGTTAATTCACTTTGAACCAATTTACACATTAATTGTTAAACAATTAAATTAGTCATTAATAATTCTTTAATTTTTAATTAAAAATTATTTCATTAGTAATTAATAATGATGTAAGTAGTAATTAATAATAATTTAATTATTAATTAAAAATGGTTTAATTAGTAATTAATAAAAATTTATTACTTTGATTAGAAAGTTAAATTAATTCATAAGTACTAATTAATGTAATTAGCCGTTAATAATGATTCATAACTGACGAGGCTCCAAAAAAATGTAAAAGGGTGCCAAAACGTGGTCCTCCCCCCCAATAAAATGTCCACGTTACGGCCCTGCCTGGGCTAAGCCTCCCTTTATAAAGGAGGCTTGGCCCATGGTAAGGGAGGCTTGGCCCATACAAAAATGCATCATTTTATAGTGCACAATGGGAATGTTTCTTATGACGTCACGCTCTCTATACTGCGATTTCATAGGTTGTTTTGTTTTCTTTGACAAAGTGTTGAAACAAGCCCATAAGAAATATTTCAAATTATTTTTGTAAGCATTAAATGTCAAAAAAATTATATTATAATTCGACACTCTGGAATCATTTAAAAATCATGTTCATCCTAATTAATATTCAGAGTAATACATTTCTATAGTATTATCTGTATTAAAAATTCAAAATTGTCCTTATCAAGTAATTTTTTTATTTATGTTAAATGTTTTTTATTCAGTTCGTACACACATTAAAATGCACAAGATATAACTGCCTTAGTTTGATTTTTTTTAACGGCACAAATTGGTCAAAATCAAAGCGCAATTTCAAGGCTACTCGTTCACTCGTACAGTGCCCCCCCCCCCCCAACAAAGAAAAAAAAATCAGATAATATCTTTATATTAATCTGGAGTGTTATTATGCTTGAAGTAATAATTTGGTATTTGCAGAAAAGTTTGATATTTGGTCATAGCTGACATAAGTAAGTTAGTTTTATTGAGGATTGGGTTTTATTCGTAACAAGTACAAATATTGATAATCAATCTATTACCTTCACAAAGTTATTATATCATACCTTATTATAAACATTATTTATATATTTTCATAACTAGTTAACTTAGGGGGCTTTGGTCCAGTGGCCACCTCTCTTACATAGATGGGCCAAGCCTCCCCACCTAGCCATTTTGTAAGGAATGGCACATGGCGATTTTCAGCCAAACGTTGCAATACATCAATTTCATTGCAAAAACTTTGTAACTCAAATAAAACCGTAATATAACAGTATTCATAAAATACCTCTTAAACTTAATTCAATTGGTTTGTCTGAAAAAGTCTTACAAATTATGTCTGAAATGTTTACTTTTTGGGATGAAAAACTTTCTTTTTTTATTTTCTCCTCACTGCTAAGAAGTTGCTCAATGAAACTAAGGTGGCTATCTGCTGACAACAGTAGCTTTGATTACCGTCTATTTTGAAAATGCTAAAATGTTTTTAAATACTAAAATTTAAAGGTGGGCCAAGCCTCTCTCATGGCCAAGGGTCCCCAGGTTCCCTTATACGAGGACGAGGCATATTTTCCAGCTCAACGTGCTTGCATTTAACCACTCATTGCCAAAAAGTGTTTTTAGTTTTTAGAAAATTAGTAATGCTAGTTTGTAGATAACCATGTGAAGAAGGCAATGCTATCTTATTTTCTCTGAAATAAATAAAAGTAAAAAATATACAATCAAAAAGAAGAAAACAAGCAAAACTAGCCCCGGTCTCCCCTATTTGTATTCCCTTCTGGGTCTAAACCCTAGCACTCCTGGAATGCGAAAAAAAAATGGAATTATTAACACTTTTCAAATAGAATAGAATGAAAAGTCAACTCCCCGACTCTATGAAATACTTGATTTTAAAAAGTTGACCCTGGAGAACAAATTTAAAAAATATCCTTAAAAAAATCTGTTTATTGAAAATCTGTCCATCAAATTTTGAATAAATTTTAATTCTACAAATGACTTATTAAGAAGAAGGGAATAAACGATTTATAACATATTTCAAAATATAAGAGCATAAGTATTAAAAAATTTATTTGAATATATATGAAAAGGGAAAGTAAATATTAAAGTGGTAAATGCTAAAATTATAGGTAAAAACTTTTACCCATTTAATGCGGATACAAAAAATTCCATATAATGCTCGTTTCTCCATTGCCTGTATTTTTAATAGATTTGGTAATTAAATTCGGGCTTAAATGTATGGCAAAGGATTGTTTTCCATACAGTTTGAATAACTTATTTTCGCAACTAAAACAAAAATAATTATTCCGATTTTTTTCCCCGGGAATTTATATTTCGCATTCTGTGTAGCATATTTTAATAGAATTTTTAAAAAAACATCTATCAACTGTTATAAAACGAATAGGAAACTCAAAAATAATTGCAATATATATTATGGCTCGTCTACATCATTGTGGACATTAAATCAGTCGTAAATTCAAGGTTGTGTTGCTGCTTCGAAATGTAGGTGAACTATTAACTTCAGACAGGTGAAATAGCGAAGTTACATGAGCGCCTATTTGTAACAGAGAGTCGTCATTTACATGTATAATTTGATGCCGTCTCAAAATAGAGGGTCTTGTTGTCTACGTGATGCAATAATTGCAAAATTTATGTCCAACATTACGTTTTTCCAGTATAAAATGGTTATCTAGACATAGGAAATGTAGACAAATTATATAAGAAACATAAACAAGTACCCTAAACTTCGTCACCCTATAAAATTTGGCGAAATTCTTTATTTCCCAAAACCACATTTTACCAAACTATTAAATAAGCAAGCAACAAAGTTTCCAAGTTCTATGTGTCCTATACTGGCGCTGTAATTGAAAGCAACAATCAAGTGACGAGCAGACATCTAAATAGGCACCCAACGCAATATTTAAGGGCGACATTCGGGACTTTGGGCGTCGGGACTTTGAAGACATTTTAAGTGCACTCCCTCTGCACGGGGTAACATTTTTCGGAATTTTTTGCTGCACATACCATTTTAGCTCGGCATTTATTTATTCAATGCCCGGGCCCAAATCTGGGACCTTTTGCATGCAATGCAAGCGCCTTACAAACTGGGCTCCAGGGCCGTAACTTGGACATTTTATTATGCGGGGGGGGGGGGGGGAAGGGAAGGATCACGTTTTGGCGCCTCTTACATTTTTTTGGAGCTTTGTCAGTTATGAATCATTATTAACGGCTAATTACATTATTTAGTACTTATGAATTAATTTAACTTTCTAATCAAAGTAATAAATTTTTATTAATTGCTAATTAAACCATTTTAAATTAATAAATAAATGATTATTTATTACTACTTACATCAGTATTAATTACTAATGAAATAATTTTTAATTAAAAATTAAAGAATTATTAATGACTAATTTAATTCTTTAACAATTAATGTGGAAATTAGTTCAAAGTGAATTAACCTAATTTGAAAATATCAACACTGAATTATTTATGATAAATTTACACCTACAAATTATTGGCTTTATAATTAAATGGACCTTGTGGAAGTTAATTAGATAGACCTTGCAAAAATTTGAATTTGTGGCGTAACATGCATACAATATTTTCGCTACTGAAGGTTCCCCCCCCCCCCCCCGCCCCCCCGGATTGTGTTAATAGAGTATTCGATAGAAACGAGTGAGATTCCAATTTAATTGATCTTTTATACAATTTTCTATAATAACAATACGAAGACTATATACAATCGTGTAAAACAATATCTATACAATCTTGCAAAAAAAAACATTATTGCTTCACGAAATTATCGAAAAGTAGCTTTGGCACGCAATTTAATTGTAAAAGTTACATTTTGTCATTTTCTATTTATAATTATAAAATTAGTTTTCTTTATTAATTTACATTATTTTTATGTACAAGTACATATTTAAAAAAATAGATGAAATTTAACTCCCTAAAATGATACATTTAATAAGTAACTTATGTAATCATAAAAAAATGAATAAATAGTAATTTCTTACCCTATTTTTATTTCTAACGAAAAATAAAACTTATTTTAAAAGGTACACTTAAGTGCAGAAGGTTTCGAAAATTATAAGCATTAGAAAAGCAAGAAAAAAAGTGGATAAAATTAGCATTCTCTCTTAAACAACACGTAAATACGTTAATAAGCACAATTAAAGAAAAAGGATTTACTTTAGATCACGCGACCGACCTCCGTAGGTGGTCTCTGGCTACTGACGGAAAGATGAAACAAGAGCAGACAGTTGTACACAACAATAAGGCTCCCAACTTACAGTCCCCTTTTCTGACCCCCGTGGGAATCGTGTGATCACCCACCACTTGTGCAGTGCTTTGATACTGTTTAAAACACAGAACAAAAATTCCTAAATACGTAGCTATGTCTAGACGGTTTTTGTGTCTTAGTCCAGCTGGTCCAACATCCAGTTACATTTGGGGGCAGAAAAAGATAGGGGGGGGGGGGAGAAAAGAATAATTGGAATGAAAGATTTCCGTTATTTTTTAAAAATACCAGTATGTTCTTCATACCAGTTTAAGCTTCTGTTGTTTATTATAAAATCTTAGGGAGGGTGCCATTCCCATGGTGCGATTTTGGGCTAAAATAGCGCTCTAAAAATTATTGATGGGAAATGAGAAAATAAAATAATTATGCAATTACGTATTATTGTTAAATAATTGTTTAAAAATGTGAATTGTTAAAAAAGCGAAAGAGGGCGCCTTTTAAGGCCCTTTGAAAAATAATTGGGGGGGAGGGGAGGCTCCCCCCCTATAAGTTACGGCCCTGCTATGCTCAACAACGTGCCTTTGAGAAGCTAACCGGTTTTTGGCACCGAATAAGCGAGAGTGACCTGTAATCGAGCCAAATAATAAAATTTTATCTTTTCATTACTTTTTAAATAGCCATATCGCAAGGAGGTGCTAAGTTACCAAGTATGACAATCTTTCGTTGTCTGTCACGTGGTTTATTTCCGTACCCCATTTTTTCCACGAGGATAGAATAAGGTTTCGGCCCCTACTCTTATCTCAGTTATACGAATAAACCACCCGCACTTTCCACTCCCATTCACTAATTGCACACCCGAAGCTCATTTATCATTTACATAATCATTTTTATTACCTCGGGTCAAACAGGCCGACTTTCCCATAAACAAAAAAGTGATCGCATAGTACACACATTAACGCCAGACCAACAGTCATTACCTCGATTACATATGATCAGCTGTTTTCGGTGTACAAAAAGTCGTGCATCTGAATTACATTTTTTTTTTGCTTATAAGGGAGCATGGGGAGCTTTGGCCATGCTTTTAGAATTTTATTTTTATAAATTTTATTTTTGCACTAAAAGTTTCATGTAATAGCACGTATTAAAGGAAATTTTATTGGCAAAACAAGGATATAATAGTGATAATAAAGATAATGCATTTTTTCTTTATTAAATATATTGTTTTTTAAAACTTAGAAACTTGGCCAAGTCTCCCTTATTAAGGGAGACTTGACCCATGGTAAGGGAGACTTGGCCCATGCAAAAATGCCTAATTTTAAAGGGCAAAATAATAAATATTTCAAATTAATTTTGTAAGCCATTAAATGTAAAAAAAATTATATTATAATTAAACACTCTGGAACTCATTTAAAATTACCGTAACTCATTAAACTCATTTAAAATTACCGTCTCTGGAACTCATTGTTTACCGTAATATTTAGAGTTTATACATTTTTCTAGTTTTGTATGAATTAAAAATTCTAATATTGTCCATAACAAATAATTTTTTATATTTATGTTAAATATATTTTATTCAGTTTGTACACACATTAAAATGCACAAGATAGCCTCAGTTTGAAATTTTTATTTTATTTAACGGCACAAACTGTAAAAGTCAAAGCGCACTTTCAAAAAACTCGTTCGTCCTTCCTCCCCCTATAAAGAAAAAATCTGATAATATCTTAATATTAATCTGGAGTATTATTATACTTGAATTAATAACTTATATAGTTTTTGCAGAAAAAGTTTGATATTTGGTCATAAATGATAAGTTTGATTTTGTTGAGGTTTTCGTTTTACTCTAAACAAGTATACAAATACTAATAATCAATCTCTTACCTTCATAAAGTTATAATCATGCGTTATTATTAACCGTGTATTTGATAAACATTATGTATAGATTTTCATAACTAGTTCACTTAGGGAGCTTTGGTCCAGTGGCCAACCTTCCCTTACATAGAGTGGTCAACCCTCCCTTCTTAGACATTTCGTAAAGAATGGCACATGGTGCTTTGAAGCCTACTTCATTGCACAAATTTTATAGCTAAAATAAAACCTTAATATAACAGTATTTTTAAAATGCCATATACTTAAACTTAATTGAATTGGTTTTTCTGAAAAAATCTTATAAATTAAGTCTAAAATGTTTACTTTTTGGGGTGAGAAACTTTCTTTTTTTAAATTCTCCTCAATGCAAAAAAGTAGCTCAATAAAACTAAGGTGGCTATCTGCTGACAACAGTAGCTTTGAGTACCATCTATTGAGAAAATGCTAAAATATTTTTAAATACTAAAATTTAAAGGTGGGCCAAGTCTCCCTTATGGCCAAGGCTCCGCAGTCTCCCTTACATTTGTTCTGTACTTGAAAAGGAGTCCGTTAGTGTCATCGGAGAGACTTTAATGTGTATATGAATCACTCATCTCCGCTTAATATAAGACATCACACGTGTCTAAACTCATCTAGTTTAAATATTGACAAAAACATCATATTTTAATGAGATTTGAACAATACTTGACCATTATAATTGACCGTTTCTCATTTCAATCAAACCAAATGGCTTGCAATTTTTTTCTCCATGTGTCAACCATACTTATATTCTTATTATAGACTACAAAAATTGAAATTTTAAATTTTTATTTGTGTGCAGTACAAAAATGCAGCATTTTTTATGGGACAACTTATTCTGTAGTCTATAATGTTTCTATAAAATTTATAATTGTATTTAGATCAGATTAAATGCTGTATGTGGCTTGCTCAAGAAATTATCATGCGGGCAAAACTAAATTGAATATAAAAAATTTGAAAGCAAGGGCATTTCCACGCGTGACTTACACTACATCGGACGATTTAACAAATTTCGTTTGCATAGTTCATAATTATTTTCTACTTATTCAAAAAAAATATATTGTATATATGTCAGTTCACCCCTGAACATATACTATTTTTAGAAATCATAAAATACCATTTTCATTTAGTATTTCACTAGAAAATAATAAAAATGTCATAATGTGACTTACACTACATCAAAGGAAGTCGAGTTTTGGTTATCATTTAAAACTCTCATTTCTTCTTCATAGTGAAGTAAATCAGCATTCTATCAGTGCTTAATTTAAGTATAAGGTTTGAAGCTAAATAATTTAATTGCAAAAAAGTATTGAAATATCATAGGAAATAATTTATTAACATTTGTGTGCGTGACTTACACTACATTCAATTTGTGACTTATACACTACATCATGTGAATTGTATCATTTTGTTATTTTGTTGAGAGGTATTTCCTTTTACAACATTTCCATTTGTTTAATCAGTCGTGTAGTATTTTTGGGGATTTAATGAAACATTTTCAGTTTTAAGTAAGTATTTGTTTAATTTTAAAAAGAAGAGCAATTTTGGAGTGTCAGGAATAGGAAATATTTATTTTCCTTTGATGAGCAAATATCATTTCATCTACCTATTTCGCCCTTTAGACAGTTGTCAGAAATGTATAATAGTGATATGTTTGGGCAGATTTCTTATTCAAAGTGAAAAAATCTTTATCAGAATGTGGGTCAATTTTCCTGGAATGTGTGGCTGCTTTTATCCCCTCCTCACTGTATCACCAAGTTCATCAAATGGTCCTTTATCATGACTAAAGGTAAAGATGACCAACATTGGTGGCAGAGAAATGCCATTCAATGTTGTCTAACGGTTGGAACATTGCAATAGGGATGGTGTATTTTTAGTTAAAGTGTTGTTCGTAAAGTGGTTTTTGTTTTAATTTTCTTTAAAGGTTTGAAATTTACCACATGCTTAAAGTCTTTCCCTTTGCTCTCTTTTTTCTTTTAGCTGTTGATATAGCCATCTTAAATAAAAATTATCAAAATATAAAAAATCTACAAATATTATAGCTAATCTACAATAGATAAATCAAACAGACGCTGTGACTGACCCTGTTGTGACTTACACTACAAAGTTAAAAAGTTTTATAAATAGAGAAAATGCTTTTTATTTTAAAATTTAAAGGTGTGGAATTACACAGAGGTTAATATAGAAAGAAAATATTTTAACATTTTTGAAGCAAAGCCTTATTTTAAAAAGTTATAGAAACTTTTAGAACTTTTCATGACTTTCACTACAGCCGAAACAGAGGATGTTTATTTTCTAATTAAAAAACTTTTATTTAAAAATGCCGATTAAAAATGGGTTTTAAAGATAGTTATTATAGTGTATTTTAATAATTTTACCAACAAATCTGATAAAAAATGATACTTAACCTAAAATTCAAGAATTCAAAATGATGTAAAACCATAACACATGCTTTCAAAAAAAGCAGCCACTTTGAAACTTCAGTGTTGCCACAGATAAAAACAATAATAGTTTTTGATGTAAAATTTTTTCAGTTCAAACTTTTCTAAATCACATATAAAAGTTTCAACTGGAATAAAAAATATTTTTAAAATTCACTTGTGGTATATATTTACGTGGAATTAACCGCAAGTCTTCCTAAAATATTTTTATGGTAATTTTTTTTGCTATTCATTTAGGAAAATACTATAGTTGAGAACTGTTTCACTAAGGCATGATAAAAAATTAAAAACATTTTAATGAATATAAATTTATTTTATGACTATTTTTAATTTAAGTTTTGATTAATTTTACCAATTTATAATTTTTAAAGGCCTTGATATTGAAGAGAATAATAATAATCTACCTCCTCGTGCGGGAACTGAAACCCGGTCTCCTCATTGACACGTGGGAATACTAACTACACGGAATATGCCAAACCCGAGTTCAAACCACGGACCCTTAGATCTTCAGTCCATCCCCCAGCAGAGCTATTTCGGAAAACATATATTCAATAAATAGTTAAAACGATTGTTTGGTTGTAGTCTAGTACTCTTTATGCTATTAGAAACAGTTTAGTTTAATTTGAATTATCGTCGCACTAGAGCTACACGAGGGCTATTGGCGACGGGCGTCATCTTTTAGAACCACAGTCAAGTGACGAGCCGACACCTGAAAAGGCACCCAACGCAACCGTTAAGAGCGACATCGTACGCAGCGATGGGACTTTGGAGCATATTTAACGTGCATTCCCTCTATACGGGGTATTATTCGTCGGACTTCTTGGCTGTATGGGCTGTTTATAGGTCGGCAGCTATTTTGGCGAGGCCTGGGCCAGAACCTGAGACCTTTCGCATGCTAGGCGAAAGCCTAACCGAATGGGCTATCCAGCTCCCGCTATTAGAAACAGAAAAACTGTGTTTTCTAAACAGCTTATTTTTACAGAAAAAACTGTGTAAAGAAAATAGTTTTTTTCTGTAAATAGGTGTTTTTCTGTAAAATGAGTAGGTATTTTTGACAGTATATGCACTCGAAGGTACTAACTTTTTCAGCATCTGAACCTCAAAAAGGGTCGCCATTTATATTAAGAGATCAGAGATACTCCCCCACTTGGTAAATGATAAAACAGTCTTGCTTTTTCATTGACGTCAACACCTGCTAGTGGGTGGGTTTCTTGATGAAATTGAAAGCTGCAGAAATTTTAGAATATGAAAAATTGAGTCGAGAAGAAAGGTTTACATAAAACCAGGTGGAATTTCTCTTTCTTTTTTTTCCGTTTATTGCGATAACTGTTATTTAAGTGATTTACCTACAATTAATTTTTAGCCTACTTTTCTTTTTTTAATTCGAAAGAATTTTTTAAAAAATGAAAAAGTAGGTATTGACATGCGGTCGATGTCCGTCTGTCCGTCCGTACCCCCCTTCCAAAATCGGTTCTATCATTCCGATCTTAAAAATTCTTTTTTTTTGTTAGAAAGCTATGACCTCAGAGACCCAACTTTCATACTTTTTGTCTGCCTGTCTGTACGTCCCGGACGGACATAAATCCACTATCTGTCGGCGAATTTCCCCTTACTAGTACGGCCGTTTGGGCAGTTTTAGAAGTGAAAGGGTAAAATGCTAGTGTTAATATTATAATGCAGGCAAGCTAGGTTACAGCGACAACTCGTTTGTAATTCCCTAATCGTTCGGTTCCTTGAACTGCCCATAGACCTTAATATTATAATATTTTGCATATAACGACAATATTTAGTTGACTCCACGTATATAATGCTACAAAAATAACATTTATATGATATCCAAAATACCGTCTTAAAGAATTTGTATTCTAAGACGGACTGTCAGTCCCATAGAGCTAAGGCATTAGTTTGAAATCACAACTTTTGCTAAAAAAAATTACTTTGTCATGTTATCGCATTTTCACCAGGTATATGAATCATCATAACATCAATGTAAAACAAAATTGAAAAGAAAATAACATCCGGTTATTTAAGTATTAATTGATAAAGTTTTTAAATAGTGTTGCCATCTACTGATATTTTTGGCATTTTAAAACTTCAAAAATATATAATTAAATAACTAGATAACATATTCGTTTCAAATTTGTTTCATTTCGATGTTATGTTGATTTCCATATCTGGGAAAAAGGGCAAACATGGCTAAAGCAATACTTCTGGGGAAGTTGTGACTCCAAAACTAATGCATTAGCTCTATGGGACTGACAATCCCTCTTAAACTTCGTTTTCATAGGAGAATTTTGTTTTCGATTCTGGTTTCTTAACACTTACATTTCAAGCCAGCAATAAGCCACGATATTATTCATTTCGAATCATTCCGATTCATTAAATATAGGCACCCAACGCAACGACAGAGCTAGCGTTATTTTACAAAAATTATATACGATTATTCTAAAAGTTACGATAGTGATTGTTGACAATAAGCATACAGTTACAAAAAAAGCATGAACAATTTAAAGTTTCAAGTACTAATCAATGTTTTACCTGTAGTTGAAACCGACGTTGACAAAAGAAAAGGCATCATATGCACTTAGATCTCAGATTTTCTTTAACCATGAGACGACTAAAAATATTCTTATGTATTTGGTCTTAGATACTTTTTGCTGACTGTGAAATAACTTTTTTTACTGAAAAACAATATCATGTACAGATTGTTCGATTATATTTTTCGGGTTTCAAAATTCCCGATGCTGTGATTGGTTAAAAAATTTGAAAGTTGTGTAAGCAGTCTTGAAGTTGATACACAAGATGAACGTTTCATTGTACAGCTGTGGACAAAAAAAAGTAAACACTATAGGATTATTTCGGACGTTAGAAATTTATTTTGCGACATCAATCAGTTTGAAATGGCGACAAATATTTTTCACTAAGAGATTCTTTGTTTGTAGGTTGATATGAAATGTTTTGTTCTATTTAAAAGAGAGGAATATTACAAATTTATTCTTTGAAATATACATTACTTTTTGCAAACGATAATAATTATTGAAGAAATAAATATTGAATTTACGAAATAAAATAAGTGAAACTAGCCAAATTTAGCGTTTAAAGGTTTACAATAGAACTAGCTTTATAAACCCGGCGTTGCACGGGTAGACCCTTAATAACAGTGATTTTTTTATGTAAACTTTTATTTTATACCAATTGTTGCCTCGCATTCTGATTCTCCCTGTCCGATTGTACCCAGGCCCTTCCATGAGTTAGAGGGCTTTCCCATAGGCCCCGGTGTTCGCCTTGCATGCGAAAGGTCCCAGGTTCCGATCCGGGCATCGCCTAAATAGCTGCCGACCTAAAAGCGTAAAGCCAAAAAATGCCGAAGAATAACACCCTGTGTGGAAGGAGTTTACGTTAAATATCCTTCGAAGTCCCGACTCTCCGTACGATCACGCCCTTAAAATTTAAGTTGGGTGCCAACTCAGGTGTCGGCTCGTCACTTAACTATGGCCAATAGCCCTTATGGGTAGCTCTAGTTCGACGATAATTCAAACTAACCCTAACCCATACAACTGGATGGGTATAGCTAACCCTACCTTAAATTTTCAACTTCGCCAAAAGGCGCCAATTCCAAAAGTCAATCGGCCTTTATATCATAGCTGTATTAAGTCGACAGTTTCACAAACAAAGAAAAGCCTGATCCAGTATACAATTTCGAAAGATAATCAATAAATAAAATAAGGATTTTCAAATAACAATACTGGCTACCATATCATAGCTGAACTTTTATTTCTGTTTGTAAAGTCTTTGCTTACGAAATCGTAGTTCGGAGCGCATGACGGTATAAAAACCAATGAGCTTTGTTTCAACACTTTGCCACAAAAAAAACAGCCAATGGAAAAGAAATATTCCCATCTTACATATTAAACTCTCGCGCTTTTTTTGTACTTAATTTTCGCACGCGTTGATATTTCTTTCACTTACTTAATTTTAATTAAAAACACAATGCATAATGCTATTCCTATGGAGAAAATGGCTCACGTTTTGCACTTCTACGCCCGTTTGGGTTCGAATTTCGAAAAATCGCTTCTTAAATGACGCCTACGATATAAAAAGAATATTTTCCTAAAATTTGGTAGCTGTTCCTCCAGTAGTTTGGGCTGGGCGTTGATGTGTATAGATCAGTGAGTGAGTCGGTCAGGACTTTGCCTTTAATATATATAGATTAATATTGTGTTTGGCGACATTTTTCCTGTTGAACACAAAGGTTGTGTGGAAGCGGGCTGAGTGACAGATTCTGTTACAAACCTACTTTTTCATATTTAGAATTATGCATATTCATAAAGTTCATGTTTTTAAATATCATAGTTTTTAAAAAAAAAGTTATATTTTAAATATATATTTCTATGTTTATTTTGTTTTAATGTAATCTTTATTGTATTATATTTATCTTGTTTAGAAGAAATATATATATTTTATGCTTAAAATCTTATATTGTTTGTTGGTTAACGAACTTTGAAATAATAATATAACATAATGAATACTAACAAAACATATTTTTACTCCAGCACATTGAAAAAATTATTTTTTAGGTTTTGCAATTTTTAGATTTATTTCATTTTCACATTTTTTCATAAATTATAAATATATTTTTTTATAACAAGTATAACCGTATTTTACATATTAACTACTTTTTATTTGGGAAAATCGATATTTTTCACTGCCGCAGTGCCACAAAGCCTTACTTTTTAATCACACTGTATTTGAATTTATCCAAAAAGGTTTTCAGTTCACAAGTTGGTTAGGCATTGTCTGATTATTTCTTAATGCGTAAGCACTACAACATCCAAGATATACTCTATTTTAACTATATATTTATTATTAGAGTGTCAATTCGCCTTGAAAATCTTATAAAAAGTACTTAAATTTCCACCAAACTACCAAAAAGGCCCTAAATTTAACAAAAAAAAGTTAAAAATTCTGATTGAAAAATTTTGTTTTTAGTTACATATTTGTTAAAGACACATGCAGGTAAATGTCTATAATCCGGCCTGAAACTTTCAGTGTGCATACACTATCTGGAAAACCTTGAAAGTGCTTGATTGCGAAAAAACAATCAAGGTCTTAAAAAGTCTAAAAAAATTAAGATAATACCAAAAGTCTAGAATGTTCTCTTATTTCTCATTTTTGAGGATCTGCACTCATTGACATTTCAGAGCTTCAAATCCGTTCGATAAAAATAAAAATGTAAAATGATAGAGATTTAGAATAATAGTAACGATTACCAATGAGTTTTTCCATCGCCAAGTAATTTCACGAAATTCACAAAGACGATGTGGCTAAAGCTAAAAATCAGTTTTTCTGTTTAACCGTTTTACCCCTAAACCTGTCGTTTTTAGGAACTTTTTTTTTTAAACCAGCAGAACAATAGGGGTTGACACACTATCCACATTGCGAATTAATTGACAAATTATATCAATGAAACATACCTTAAAAATAGAAAATTAACTTTTAACCTTTTTTTTTATTTGTTAGCTCTAATTTGCCTAATTTACATGTACTAAGTGATTTTTTTTAATTAAAGGCATTTTAATTTTAATACGTTTGAGATAAATCAGTGATTTGGGCTGCAAAAAAGGATAAACGAAGAATTAAAAAAAAATTCCAAGTAATCTGGCCAATTGAAGGTATTAAAATCAAAGTTTTTGAAATTTCAATAAATAATTTTACAAAAAATATATTCTAATCCAATTACAAAAACTAGGATTATAGAGACTGGAGTGGAAAAGCGAAAAGGCAAACGAATTTAAATTTTGTTCAATAAATATTTTCATATTTTTCTTTTAAATACTTTAATGAGCTATAAGTTTTATTTTGTTAAAAGACATTATCGGAAATCATATATGTAACGACTTCCAATATGAATTAAATAGGGGATCTTTTAATCAAGAACAGCATTGGAAAGTATTCCTTATGGGTCTTGCATGGTAACAGATCTCTATACAATTCCAATGAGGAAACTTTTGACCAAGTTTTTAAATAAAGTATACTACATGTACTCACGAAAGCTTACCAAAAAATACAGAAGAAAGTTATTTTGCCATTAAAATAATTAGTAAGTATAATTTTAAAGATCATAATTAGTTATAAAAAATTAGTAATTATTCACAAACTACAGATGGCAGCACTAACGGCATGTAAATATCTAAAAAAAATTGTTTGTTATTATAACTAATTAATATCTTTAAAATTATACTTATTAATTATTTTAATGGCAAAATAACTGTCTTCTGTTTATTTTTTTGGTAAGTTTTCGTGAGTACATGTCGTATACTTTATTTAAAAACTTGGTCAAAAGTTTCCCCATTGGAATTGTATAGAGATCTGTTGTCATACAAGACCCTTAATTTTAAATTTATCTTAATTGTTATGATAATTAAACTAGATTGATTTATTTGTCTGTTAAATTAATGTGTTTCAGCGGTTTCAAACAGATTTTATTCTACAATTTACATATTTAAGTCATTATTATAGCATAACGAAAACTTGAACTACCCGGGAAAAAAATTACAATTTGCGAAAGAATGACCTCTTCGAAGACTCATTTTACCCAGTGCCAATATGTGATGCGCAGTAGCTCGAAAAACCTGACAGCCCTGCTTCAAACCATTTGAACTCATAGACCCCTCTACCTCTCCTTCCTAACTCTATGATTTTACCACCCACGTTACACAAGCCTGAAAATATATGTCTACAACCAACCAACCAAATACCCACGTGGTATTGTTTACAAACTCTGAGGTAGGTGTCGCTAGTGTCGCATGCGTCTGTTTGTTTTTGTTTGTTGATATCAATGTTGTCTCTCTCTGACTGTTTCCAGAATAAGGTTTTTATGATACGATCGCAATGGCATTAAAATTAGTATTTTCGATCGTACTACTAACTTTAATCAACTTAAGTAAGGGTAATCTTCCCTTGCCTGCCATTACACCTGAACACTGCAATGCTACAGAATATTATGACTCCATTTGTATGCGATGTACACGGTGCGGCAAAGACGAAACTCAGGCAAATCTTCAGTATCGAGCCAGTGACGGTAAGTTTTAACTTAACACAAATAGAATATTTAAATCGTATTTTAAATATCTTATTTTGTTGTTTCAAAAAGAGGTATGTTGTTTAGAAATGTTAATTATGGATACGATTTTGTAGTTGAACGGATTTGTGGGTCAATAAACTTTGTGTGTTACATAATGGCTGATTCGATTCAGGCGAAACAAATTTGAATTTTGTAAGCATAATAGATCTAAACAGTTACTAGTATTAATTTTTTACAAAAATTTTTAATCTTGCTTATTTGTAATTCATAAAATAAGAAAAAAGAATCTCAACTTTACAGTTGACAATTGGCAAATATTTTAAACGAGTTAGTATTTTGATATTAGCATAGCATGGAAATACTGCACAAAAACCATTGTTAAAGTATTAAATAGTTAAATTTCGTAATAAAACAAAATTCGGGCACTTAGGATAAATATTCATAAATTGTATTTCAGGTGAAATGAACGCTTTTCATCGAACAAACTTGATGACCAAAATTTAAAAAGGTCAATTGCACCATCAATATTTTTTTTAATAATGCATTTTAACGAGCATATTTAAATGCTTCTAAATATTTTCAGAATATCGATGATTCATTACATCACTACCTCTAAAATTAAATCGCAAAGAATTTAAAATTATTTAAGTATATTACTTAAGTTATAAATTTATGTAACTGCTATTAAGTTTTGAGTGTCTAAGTTAACCTAAAAGTCATTGTTAAATCGTTTTTAATGACTTAATATTTTTGGGGGATTATGAAGTGTACTTAAATTGTGAATGACGAAACGTTAAAAAAAGTGTATGAATAAATCATTAATAAAAAGCTGTTTGCAGTTACGTTTAAATTTGATTTTTACAGGTTCCTGTGTTTGTAAATCTCACCATTATGTAAAAGCAAGAAGTGGTCCTTATGATGTCACTTGTGATCACTGTCCTAAGAAAATGGTTTGTAGTTTTTGTATCAGCTGCAATGTGAGAGCCATCTTGTTCATTGCATTCTTTCTAAAATAAATTCAAATTATCATTTGCTATAGCCAGAAAGTTGTACTGGAATGGTTAGTTATCCAATTCACACATTTTTGCTGCTTTGTAATGTAACAAAAATCGCCAAATCGTTACCCGGCTCCGATATTATGACTATTCTGTATTTGTTGAAAATGTAACCCTGAATTGTAATGGAAATGCATGTAATACACTGTGATGCAAAAGTTTAGACAATGATGTCATTTAGGTGTAAAATTTAGAATTGTGATAGTATAATTACAAAAGCCCCCTAAACATAATAAAAACCTATTTTAATATGCTATAATTGAAACATAATTGTTTGATTTGCTATAACAATAATTTTGTGCGAAAAATAAAATTTGTATGTTGCAAAAGTTTAGACACCAAATACGAGATTATGCTAATTTAAAGTAAATAATGGCATAATTTCGCATTTTTATTGATGAATTGTATTTTTTTATATGATAAATTTTTTAAAAAATCAATATTCGGTTGAACTAAACAGATTAATAACAATATTGGTTCAATTTTACACCAAACAGACAATATAGCCCTTTTAAATCTTTATTCAAACCATATTGGCATCAAATGTACAATTAAACATCTCTAAATATGAAACGAATGCCTACCAGTCCATCACCTTAAAATTTTGCCACGAATTCGTGGATTTGGAGGCATACATTGGCCGATTTTCTTGATGAAACGTGCAGTCTTTCCCGTATAAAATCACAAAATAGCAACATATTGTTATTTTTTGCACTTTAGTACAATGCAGAGATAGTCACCTATTCAAAAACGCCAAAAAAGTCGGTTATTTCAACGTAAATTCACTCCACACCATTACGAAAGTTCCTTCTTTATACTGAAGTTTGAAATTTCTTGAAAAAAAAACAGTTTCTTTGAACCGGTTACATTTTAACTGTTCTCTTTAGTGCTATTTAAACACGTTGGGTTTAACCGAATATTGAAAAATATGCTTTTGAAAACACCGGTTTTTCCCCTCAAAAGCTCTATCATCAAGGTGGAACGTTTATAATGGTGGAAGGTGTGGAAGGAATTACGTTAACAAGACAGACTTTTTTGTTGTTTTTAAAGGAGTGACTATCTCAGCATTGTACTAAAGTGCAAAGAAGAACAATATGTCGCTATTTTAAGATTTTATATGGGTAAGACTGCACGTTTCATCAAGAAAATCGGCCAATGTATGCCTCCAAATCCACGAATTCGTGGCAAAACTTTAAGGTGAGGGACTGGTCGGCATTCTGTTCGTCTTTAGAGATGTTAAATTGTACATTTGATTCAAATATGATTTGAATAAAGATTTAAAATTGCTATATTGTCTGTTTGGTTTAAAATTGAACGAATATTGTTATTAAATCTGTTTAGTTCACCGGATATCATGTTTTTTAAAATTTATCATACAAAAAAATACAATTCATCAATAAAAGTGCAAAATTAGGTCATACAGGTCTTTAAATTAGCATAATCTTGTATTTGTGTCTAAACTTTTGCAACATACAAATTTTTATTTTATACAAAAAATTATTGTTTTTTGATAAATTATAATTTACAGGTCCCATCAGCAGATGGCAGGCATTGTCTTGAATGTGGCGACACGAATCCTTATAATGAAACCTCAGATTCCTGTGAGCCTTGCTCCAATGGCACAATGGGTAATCATAAGAAAAAATTGTTTATCTAGCTTTCAAAATTTTGAATAATATTTTTTTTTAGTATTATATGGACTATGTCTTATATTAAGGGCATGTGACTTTGAAAAGTATTCATAATTAAGAATGTATGTAAAAGAGTTGCAACTGATATTTTTAGCCTACTCTTCTTTTTTTATTCGAAAGAATTAAAAATAAATTTAAAAAGTAGGTATTGACATGCGGTAGATGTCCGTTTGTCTGGCCATTCCCCCCTTCCAAAATCGGTTCTATCAATTGGATCATAAAAATTCTTTTTTTTAAAAAAGCTATGGCCTCAGAGACCCAACTTTCATACTTTTTTTCCGCCTGTCTGTACATCCAGACGGACAAAATTTTACTATCTGTCGGCTAATTTCCCTTGAATTATCATCGAAATTCAATTTTGAGTCATTTAAATCACTGTTGCCAAATCAACAATGGCATGAGAAACTTTATTTATTAAAAAATATTTGAAGCAAAATAATTTGTTTACGAATCAGTTTGGAATGACGTCATAAAATGCAGCACAATGTGATTCTTTGATTGTTCATTAATTTTTTACCAAGAAAGCGGCAAGGCATATTTTTTGCATACAATTATGCTTAGTTTTAATTTGCATTTCTTATTTTTTAATGCAGTTTGTAGTAGTTTCATTACTTTTGTTATTAATAAATATTTAATTATTTTTCGAACTACAAATAAATCGAGCAGACAATAAATAATATTAAGTTAATTTGCAAAAGAATATTAAGGAAAATAGTTGATTTTTTGGCTTTTAGAAGTTTAAATTATAGCTGGATGCTGTGTTTAGCGATTTTTTTCTAATGTGGATAAATCTAGTGTAGAAACGGTTGTTGATGATATTTACTGTTAGGAACCTAGTCGTTTCCCGATTAGAATTTCAGTAAGTATTTAAGTAACAGGAAAGTAGGCTTTATTAGTTCTTTAACAGCTTCTTGTTTTAACTTAAATAATTTTTTATTGTGTTCAAACACTAACTCTACAGTTAAAATCATACGTTTTGCTAAGAACAAACAAACAAGAGAACAGGTTATATTATTTAACTTGTTTTATTGCATGAAAAATAAATTTAAATTGTTCACTGAAGTAGTTAAGTTTTATCCTTAATTTAAAAAAAAATCTGTAGACAGCTCTTCTAGGTATGCTTAAAATTTTAAGATTTAATAAAATGTAGAGTTTATAAATTAAAAAATATGTGTATTGCCGGAAAACTTGGAAGAGACAAGTGACAGTTTTATGTCTGTATCTCTCACACAGTTAAATATTTTTTTGATTAATTGTGTTAATACACTAATTTTAAAATACAAATAATTTGTTTAGTTAAAAACGGAAGGATACAGTGTATATTATTTATTGCTAAAGTGCTTCAATGAAATTTTATACATTATGCTAATTTAACTTCGCCTATTTTCATTAGTGGAAGATGGAAAGTATGCTTCCTGTGCCTCGTGTGAAGATGGAGACATTGTCCGCACAAAACTGATGAAGTAATAAATATTTCTTACTCTTTAAGTAAAACTAGTTTTTTGATGATTTTTAAAAAAAAAAATTAATTATATAATTTAACCTTAAAATAATTTTTTTATTTAGCAGTATGTGTCCAAGTACTCCAGTTGTTAATCAAAAATATTGTTCTGAAGCGAATATGGTAAGGTACCAGTTTCTGATGTTCATTATTAATTGTTACTAAACTCTTCACAACAAGTTTTATCCAATCAATTTAAGATATTAGTAACTTTTTAAAAATGTGCACTATTAAGTTAATTATACTATAAAAATATGTGGTACAACTAGAAATTGTTCCTGGGAAAGTTTTTTTTTTTAAAAATTTGTTCCATAAATGTCGAATCTAATGTATGTAATTATTGCTAACTAATTTTATAAAAGTAACTAATTAATATTATTAATTAATATAACTAGTTAATTAATATGTTTAATTTTGAATTTGTAAGCCCTTATAACAGTAAAAAAATGACCTACTATTTATCACAGAGAGGGTGTTACGACCTTAAAACCCCTTTCTTCCCCAATTGCTCTTTATAATAATTAGGGATGCATCAAATACCAAATTTGGCCGAATACCAAATAACGAATATTCGGCCAAAGTCTAAGCTGAATATTTGGCTGAATACCGAATATTCGGCCTACCTAAACCAATTTTTATTTTTTGTCGGATCTAAGTAAGTTGTACTTATTATTCATCAATTTCAATTAAACATAAACATATAAGTACACAATCACACAATAATTTTATACTATAATACTGAATAGTAACCGAATAATCGATGCATCCCTAATAATAATTATTAAGTTTAACCACAATTTAAAGCTCAATCTACATTGCATATTCAGAAGGTTACTTTCAATCAAAATTTTAATCTAAAAAGGTTTATTTAAATATGAGCCTTTAACGTAAATTTAATAAGAAATATTATTGGTGCGTTGTGACCTTTTTTTTTGTATATAACAGGTATATTCCGGTGGATATTGTTTGCCATCCATTCAAAATGATGCGTCTCTTTTCAATATTAAATATCAGGTAATTGTAAATGTTTAAAATTATTTTCTGTTTTAATCTAATTCATAAGTTTTATTATAATTTTTCTCTGTTTACTTTTTTACGTGTTGCACAATATTACACTTAGTGTTTAAGCTGGGTTTTGAACTTTTTTAGCGTTTTAGCTAAAATTGAAAATTTAATTTTAGCTTTTTTCAAACGATTTTAGGAAAAACAAGTGCGACCGTATAGAAGGTCAATAGTAGTGGGTCGGTCCCCAGAATGAAATGAGCGGATCCAAATGAATTGACAAGTTCAAAACGGTGTTAATAATGATGGGTAGGTCCGGAATGAACGGATCCAAATGAACGTGTCTATAAAAGGAACGATCGGATCCACCGAACACAAGTTCAAAACGGCGGCAATAATGATGTGTTTGTCCGGAATGAACGGATCCAAATGAACGTGTCCATAAAAGGAACGATCGGATCCGTTCCTCCCCTCTGTTTATTTTCGCATTTTAGCGAAAGTGGATGTCAAGATTTTCGCAAAATACGATTTCTTTTCGCATTTTGCGAAAAAAGCAATCGCAGCTTAAACACTGATTACACTGTATATATGAAGCCACTTCTGAAAAAGAATTTTATTGTATTTTTGAATTTATTCATGAGCATTCAATTTCATTTTTGTTGTTTTTTCATTCCTAGAATGGAGAAAGCGTTCCATCCGCCTATTTGAAAGAACACCTCAATGCAGCTCTTCATAACTGCAAGGTTGGGATTAAATTTTTATAAAATCAAATCTTATAAAATCACATTCTTTGTTGCATTGCCGAAAAACATGAATTTTCTTTTTTATTTTGTTACAAATTACTGTATGAAATTTCTCTTTGAATAGCAAGTAAAACAAATTATAAATGCTTTTTATTAAAATTTTATGTTCACTTTGAAAATGATCTACATGTTTTGATTTTAAAAGAATTCAATTACGTTATGTAAATTTTTAAGAATGCTTTTTACACATGCTTGCTGAAAGCTATACTTTTGTACTATTATACTTATTTATACTTTTAAACGAAAAACTCTCTAAATTAGCTTTAAACAAGTTTTGGATAAATTGGCAAAATTTTAGTTTCTTTTCTACTGCCATATTTATTCAATAAGATCATTTGTATTCATTAACAGCACCAATAAAGGAGTGTTTATATTTATTATTTTGAGTTCTATTACATTATTTGTATGTGTTTATCCCTTTGCTAAAGCTACACACGAATTGTATTTAATATCCAAAACAATAAATTTAATATAAGTGTACAATCAGTTGACAACTGCTTCTACAATACCGAATATCAAGTGTCTTTGTTTTAGTTCTTATTGTATGGACTACATAGCTAGTTATAAGTAAAATTTCTATTTAGTTTAATTATTCATTTCATATCAAAGTGTTACAAAAAGAAATGCTTAAAATCTGACCATTTTTTAAAAGGAAAATAATGCCACTGCTTGTCAAGCTCTTGCAAACATGTGTGTACTGCTTCTGTACAGAATTAGCCTTGAAATCAACGCTTGTGCAGAATTCCGGAAGATTTCAAAGAAACACCTGGAAGCTTGCCCTAGGTAAATAAACTTCTTCTGGATTCAATTTGGGTTTTTTAGTTACTACTAAACTATGTGCAATACATCATGTCGGCCCAGTGGCTGTTAGGTATTATGTGCCAGTCTCGTAAGCAGTGCCGGATTTCGGCATAGGCCTACAAGGCCCGGGCCTAGGGGCCCACTCAGGAAGGGGGCCCTTAAAAAGATAAAATCATAAAAAAAATTGAAAATCCCCCAAATAGGAAAACCTATCGCCTGGCGGTCTCAAAATTTGCCAAATTTGTAGAAAATTGCCAGACATGGCAGCCCTTGTCCGTTTCCCTCGAGGAAGGGGAGAGGAAACGCAATTGACTATGGTGACGTCATTCGTTTATAAATTTTATGGAATAACTGTAGTAATGTACTATATTATTCTGATGTTTATTAAAGTCGATTAAAAATTATTTGTTCTGTACTAGTGTCTTTAATTTGCTAAATTTCCAAAATAGCTTCGAGATGATGGGGGTCTCCAAATGTCAAGTGCCTAGGGGCCCTGGGTCTTTAAATCCGGCACTGCTTGTAAGCCCAAGATTGCGGGTTTGAGCACCGGCTGAGTCGATAGATTTTCAGGAGGGAAAATCGTTGATATAAATGTCATACAATTATGCAGCATGTAAAAGATCTTTTAGTGCTCATTTGGTCGAAATCTATCTTAAAAATTAAATCTTGGCATACTTTAACATCCACATCGAGCCCAGATGTATTGTAATCTGATTTTTTAAATTGGTAACGAGAGCCACCAAATGGTGCCACGAATAAAAAGTGTCTCTCACTTCTCGGGAATATGCCCAGCCTACAAAAGACCTAAAAAAGCATCCTAGAAAAATATATGCAATACATCCTTTAAAATTAATATTATTATTTAAAAAAATTAACTAACTTATTATCATTTGAAAAAATATTAACTTTTTAAAAAACTTTCTAAGCTTTAAAAGGAATTCTTTAAGTATTGTTGTTCATATTTAGGAAACGTTTGTGGCTCTATTATATAGATGAAGAGGCTAGATGGAATGCAGAAAAAGATTTGTACCAAGATAACGTTCCTAATGTGTTCACACCAAATCTTGGTCAAGAGGTAATTAATTTATGTCTTTTTTTAAAATTTTATTTAACTAAACAATCAGGTTTCTCATTGGCCTTAAAAAGACTCCTAAATTATAAGAATGAGTTTAAATAGCTGTTATTATTATTTTTCATAAGACTCTAAAGTTTCTTTATTTCGGTCCAAGTCTTTAAATGTTTTAACTTGGATTAGTATAATTTTATTCAAGCTTTAATCTTTTTTTTAATAAGTAACCTTAGGTGTCTATTTATTTTTAAATTTTATGTAGAACATATCAAATGGAGGCTAGCAGGAAAAATTAGTAATTTGAAAATTAGTAAAAGACGTTAGTAAAAGCTAATCAATATTTAAGTTTACATATAAAGTCTGCAATGGACCTTTCACTGTGTCTTGTGTCTCAAAGTTTTGAGAGGGAGCTCATATAACCATTTGTTATTTTTTTTAAAAAACTGACGAAGCTTAAAATAAAGATGTTAAGAAAATTTTCATCAAAACAATGGAGCATAAGGAAAATTTTCTTCTTTTTTAGTCATCCAAACTTCATATACTTGCAATGAAATATGCTTTAAATGGCACATTGCTTGGTTTTAAGAAAATCAAAAGTGATGATATGCATGTAAGTATTGATGTCATTCAATTGTTATTACAATCACTGTAGATTTCATACAACTTTATTTTATAAAATTTTCTTTTATACATTTTTTTTCTTGAAGGAATCTGAAAACCCTTGTTGATGATGCAATATTTAATTTTTAGTTATGCCAAGAATCGGATGTGGAAGTGGATATAGCTCTTGTAGTTGGTACTCGTATTGAAAGAACAGTAAGTGGTATTTTTTTGCTAAATTACATCTTTAAAATTATGAATACAATAATAATAAACATGAGATTGAAAATTACTTTTGTTAAATAATTATTCTTTTTTCAGTGTCGAAAATCATTGCAAACTCTTTGGAAAGACTCTGAGATGGTGTTCTATGAGCTTTGTATCCTTTGGCGATTTAAAAAGTAACCTTTTGCATGCATAGTAGAATACATATTTATTCAGAATGGGCAGATAGCTACAGGCAAACTAGAATCTGAGAATTTTAATGTGAGACAGGTGATACATAATTTTTTTTTACTTTCGTATAACACTTCAGCTACTAAATTAACATTTTCCTTCATTTTATAACTAGTTCTAACTAAGTTAAGTTGTAAAATATAGAAAAATAAGTAAAGGATTTGCCTACATTGATGAAATTTAGCATATTAAAATTTTTGAATTGATACTTTTAACCTTAACTTTTCTATTAAGACCTTGTAAATAACCTCAATAAAAGTGAGATGTATCCAATCCCGGTTCTAATCCAGAGTGTTGTGGTGAATGGAGAGTCTGTAAACATAGGTAAGTTCAATTTTTGTCCCTAATAAACTTATTATTTATCTGTGTTTAAACTGAACTGGCCACATCATGAAAATATTTTAATTTCTAGTTTTAGTACTCTAACATCTAATCCCAGTTCTTAAAATGTTGCTTAATGCTGTATAAAATTTATTTGATTGTTAATTGATCACATTGAACAATCTTTAAATAAAGAAGTCGAAATTTTCACCTTTTTCACATTTGTATTTATAAATTGATTTGTAAAAGTGGTATTGAACTATTGTGCTTGAGGCAGATTATAAACTTCAATTTTTGTTTATACTTTAGAAAAGGATCGTTCGAAGTGGCTATTGGTGAGTCGATTCTTCTTGACCGACCATATTAGTGGTATTGAAGAAGGCAGCAGTTTGCTTGAGAAGCACAATCAACCCGTCACAAAGGTGTTTCGATACGCTTCACATGTGTCATTAAGGTAATTATTTTTATGTATCTTATCTTTCTAACTTATGTTGTTGTTGTTACTAATGCTACTTGGGAAACCCAAGCTCTTCCTACGGAGCAGGCAAGGATTAAGGCAAATGGGTGCGGTTCCTGAGGAGAGATGCCCGTGTAGAGACTACACGGCAGGAATCCGTCTTGGCATCGTGCTGACAGATGCTGCCATCTATCGCCACGTCCGCAATTTAGACATGTCCCTGAAGGGGAGGGAAATAGTCTCCAGGGACCAGTACCCGTGGGAAACTGCGCCATGACCGCCTACAGGACTTTTGGACCCACAGATTTAACGAGAACGTACTCCGCTTATACTCGGTGGGTCTTCAGTGGTATCGGGACTAGATCGCGGGACCTTCCGATTACAAGAACAAGGCCTTAACCACTAGGCTATCCACGAACTTATGTGAGCCAATCTAACTCTGTTAAAATCATAAAATTATCAGTGTCATAAATTTCAATCTATTTACAGTATTAAATATTAAGGTTTGTATATTGATTCTAATTTGAAATGGGAAAACTCATATCAATGACTTGGAGAATAAACTATGTTTGATTTTGGTTAAACTGTACCATATCAAACATAAAGTACATGTAACTTTTTTAAAAACCTTATATTATGCTTGAGTTTATACTTTGATGAATTATTTTATTGTATTATCTTTTTTGAAGTAGAATATAAATCCAATTTGCAATTAATTATTTCAATACAAATCACTTGATTAATATAAATGATTATTTTTCCTTTAAAAAGCAACTTTTGACTTTTAAACAAATATCAATGACTTTTTTTCTCTTTGATTTAAAGCATTTTAATCATATCTGTGACCAGCTAATTGCCACTCTATATGCTATATTACTTGTTGGTGTTTTTTTGTTCGATTTCTACTATACTTTTTTTTCCCTGCTTGTACCACATTTTTTCCTGTTGGGTGTGCCATAACTTTTTTTCTTGTAAATAAATACAGCATAGTATTTATAGTAATAATATTAATAATAATAATAAAGATTATTATTATTATTTAAGTGTTACTGAATAAAATAAAAAGTGTATTTCCAAACATCAAGGAGTGTAAACCAAAGAAAATCTTTTGACGTGATTTCTACAATGCTGTGATGATTAAATTTTGATTTCACTCAATACTCAATATGCTATTGAATCTGTCACATGTTTGTCTGTATGATATTGTCTATTATGATTGTAATAAAATTCTATACATTTAAAAGAATGAGTTTATTTCGAATGTTCCTTAAACTTTATTGATGTTTACAGGGTCACTTTTAAGTCATATGGCGAGCCTGGTAAAATCTTTCCACCTTTGCTCACAATAACATATGCAGAAGCGACCCCTGGGGACTATATGGAAAACAAGAAAGTTACGGTAAATATATTCAGTTTCTTTTATACATCAAAAGGACAAATATCTAAACAGAAAATTTAATAATATATCTAAATTTTTAGTTTACAGATAGAATTTCAAATCAGGCAATCTAAATGAAAAAAATATTTACATAAAGAACATTTATGAATGAATTTGAGATTGAGATTTTTTTTGTTGAAATTTTAGTTATTTATTAATGTTTGTTTTATAATGTGGCGAATTTCATTTTTAGATTTAGTAAAGCTATAGGTAGAAAGACTTAAAATGTTATTTATAATTTCCAGTCTTTTTGAAGATATTTTTTTGTTTGAAATCTATATATTTTAAATTTGCAGGTGAAGTTTTCAGCTTTGTATGATATGGATCAATCTTCTGCAATGAAAAGCATTTCTGTAAGAAATTGTACCACTCATTAATTTTATGCTAACTCTAAGTGCTGCATTATTTTTGCATCATGTAAACTCATTCTTGTAAATTTCCTTTACAGTTTTACAATATTCCTTAATCTCCATTTTGAACATTTATTTTTGCAAAAACTGAATGCAAAAATATGCAAATTTGCATGCTGTTTTGCAAATACTTTAACTGTATTTATGTAATGAATTAAAAAAAAATAAGCTCTTACTTAATTAATATATATTTTGCTTTTGCTATTGTATACAATGAACTATTTTATGCATTACATTCTGGATAAGCTCAATTTTAATGTCTACGTTTCCTATAAAAAATATGATAACTTAAAAGAGCGATATTGATTTAAAACTGTTAAATTATTCAGCAAGTTTGAACTAACCGTTGCTAACTAAATATGCACATTTTTATAATTTTAGATTGCACTTTCCGTCCTTTGTATATTTGCGTTTGGATGGTCTATACTACAAACTTACAGTTGGTTTAGACGCTCAGGAAAACATGCTATTGATTTGATGGTAACTATAACTTATAATTCAATTTGGTACAGCTATGATATAATGGCCGGTTTGTTTGGCGACACATAGAGCTGCTTTACCTATTGAGTTGTATGAAATGTTCAACTGTTAAAAAGGGGAATGCGCATTTTCATTGCTTGGCAATGTACAACAAATCACCAAATCGAGACCGGCCATTATATCATAGCTATTCCTTCAATTTTAATCTTTATTGCATCCCTCCTTTTTTTGCTTGTTTCTATAGTCGGTCTATTTACTATGCAAGCCTCGAAAAGACTTTCTTCCCCCATCCCTTTGCTAGGTTTTCTAGGAAACGGGAGGAGCATCACTTTTCAAAACCTAACGCGTTTGAGGTTCTGTTGTGAGGTCAACAATCCGATCAGTTCAAACCCAAAAGTAGGATGGGGGAAAAACCGAAACCGCGACGCTCACGCTGTTTCAAAGAAAACCACATGCGGGGATGGAGGAGGAAAATGCTTTCGAGGCTCGCATTCTAGATAGACCTTCTATAATCTAATTATTTGATATATTTCATAGACCCTGGGTAAATTCCTCATTTGCATGAGTGGAAATATATCAACTGTTTTCTTTGTTGTGGTTCTGGGTTCCTGTTTATATTGGCTCACATTTTTTAAGGTAAGTGAATACTTCAAGTACTATAATAATAAAATAACTTTGTCAATTTGCCTTGTATGTTCTACCACTTAAAAAACCACTTGAAAAAACATTATTTCACAAATAATTAACAATTTTAGGTGTTCTCTCATTCATAATAAAAATTGCATTTTTCAGTAGTTATTGAATAAAATTTTATTTTTATGTCTTTTAGGTGAATATTTAACTTAAACCAATCAATATATTAATATTAGAGAAACACATTGTAACTATTATCTAATTATTATGGATTTAAGGGGTTTTCCTTTACCTTGCATGTGTTTTGCTGGATTGAAAAAGCACACACTTTTTGGCTAATACACTTCAACTTACACAACTTAAAACACATTATTTAACAAAACTTATTTATTTTAAGTATTGATATTTCATATACCTAATTAAAATAGAAAATTTCAGTGGTTATTTACTGATATTTTTTAATGTCTTTAGGTGAATATCTAGGTTAAAATAATCAATGTATTAATATTACAAAAGAACACTGTAACTATTATTCATTGCCGATTTGATTGCATTATCTGAAACCTTTTGGCCTTTCTTTATTTTTTTTTACAGCGCCAAGATGTTATTTATACAATTTTACCGACACATGAGCAAGAAGAGTTTATAAATGTATATATAGGACAAGCTTTTGCTTTTAAAGTAAGTTGTTAATATTCTTTGCTTTTACTTATTTTTTAGCTTCCACACTACATTTATAATGTAAAAAGTGGAAGGTATTATAATCTTTCAGCCATCCATCTGTCCGTCACCACTTTCATAGCCCAAACTACAAATGCTATGAACAAGTGTGATACATAAAAAAATTCAGCGCGTCAAATTAGAAGACATTGAAAATTTCAGAAAATAATTCGAATTCGAAGTACTTCAATTATTTAAAAAACTGCAAAATTTAATGCTCATTTAAAAAGCATAGGAAGCCATTTTATTAGAATTAAATCACATTGCCATTCGCAACAATCACTCGAGAAACTTTAATTCTTTTAGACAATAAATTAAAATAAATTTATTTTTGCGACATCGATCAGTTTGAAATGACGTCAAATGTATTTCATTACGGATTCTGTGTATGTTGATAGAAATGTTTTTATTCTATTTAAAAGCGATAAATATTACATATTTATTCTTTAAAATATAAATTAATTTTTGCAAACGATAAGTAATAATTATTAAATTTTCGAAATAAAATAAATGAAACTGCCAGCATGTAAATGTTATTATTGAATTAATGCTGTGTTTGTCGCCTTTTTACCTGTTAAACGCAACTGTTGTGTGGAATCGGGTTAAGTGACAGATTCTGTTATTTAATATAGGTTTAGGCTACCTTGTATTCATTGCAATATACTTTCATTTTGGATTATTTTTTTAAGTGATGCTTTAAAACATCTTTTTTTTTATTGTATCCTGAAATAACCTTCTTTATACTTGTTATATTTTATTTTAACTATTTTTTTTCCAATTTGTAATGAACTTTTGCAAATGTAAAATAATTTTAATAGTTCACCCTTCTGTACAATGTCCTCTAAATTACAAAAATATTTTTTAATTCTGGAAGATGCCTTGACTTTTGCTCATGAGATAATAAAAAGAAAAAAATCCCTTAATTTTTTACAAGTTGTGATTTGCCACTGAGTGGAATGATTCAAAATTTATTATTTAAAAATACATTTTATTTTGTTTTCTGGAATTTAGCTCAAGTTACCTAGCAACCAGTAAACCCTATTGTTAACAAACTTAAATACCTATTTAACCTGAACCTTTAACCTTCAAAGGCATACAGACATATACACCTGTCACCTGACTGTCAGGTTTTCCAGGAACACTGATAATTTTTATAAATTTACTAAACTTTAAAGTATTGATCAGTGATTTATTATCATCTAGTACAGAAATAAATTTTAAAGCAATTTATAAAATAAAATTTTAAATCGTGCAGTGAAAACAAGATGACACTAAAGCGAAATTGCGTATCTGTTGGTTAAAGTATATTATTTTTCTTTAAAGGCTATTCAGCTCATCCATCTGCTTTTTGCACAATGCAGCATTGATATTTTCTTCATTGACTGGGAACGCCCCCGAGTCCGAGCCTCCACCGTGTCCGCTCGTGTCGCAACTACCTCGAAAAACGTCAACGAAACTTCTGTCGACGCAACCAAGAAAGGCCTCTTGAAGGCGACCCCTGACAAAATTAACACTGAGATGGCAGGAGTCAGCATTTGGCGAACTTATTATGCCGCCAACGAGTGGGCCGAAATGCAGAGCAAGAGGAAGATTAGCCTGTCCCTTCAACTGTTTGGCGTCCTTTTTGTTTTGAAAGTGAGTTTTCTTCTGTTGGTTGTTTTGTATTTTATGTTGTGAGGTTTATTCAGTGTTTGTGATATTATTTGTTAATTTAGTTACCATCTTTATACTAATTGATGTGTTGTTTACTTATTTTCATTGCAATCTTATGTTTGATTTTTTAAAAAGGCGGGAATTCAAGACTTCATCCTTTAATTATTTCATTGTTTAGTTGTATAACAAAGTGTTGAAAAAAGCCCATTTCTGCAAATTTCTTTAGTGTATGAACACTTTTGGGAGACACTGTAAATAAATTTTAAGAATTTTTTAACTATTGCTTAATCTATTTTTTCACACGAATTAATACAGGTACTTGGTTTTGAAACCTCTACATTAGCAGCGCTCAATTTAAACCTACCCACCGCTGATGTTCAGAAGTATGTACCTTACAGTACCTGCTGCAGATTTGCTCTTGGTGCCATTGTGTACTTGGTCATTGCCCTCTTACAGGTGAGATTTTTTTTTTTTTTAAATTGAATGGAAATTTAGTGAAGGTTAAATATGGACTTAATAATACATTTTAAAATATTTTAGTAACATCTCGAATGTTGTGATGTTTGATCATTATGAACGCAAGTATATTAGTATATATTTAATCTTGTAATTAAGCTACATAGCTGAACTACGTAATGGGCTTGTTTCATGTGGGATCTGGCAACAGCTCTGCGGTCTTGTTTTCATTTTTCTCGAATTACTTTTGTTGGTATCCGAAATTGGGTTTTCTAAGAATAAGTTATTTTAGTTGTTAATTTTTTAAATTACAACTTCTTGCTGTGCTGTTGGTTGTTTTAATCATTTATCAAGGAAAACTTGCATTAAAGGAAGTTGGAATTTAAAAAAAACTAAAATATTCTTTAAAAACTTAATTTTGGAATACCAAGGCAAAAGTAATTCGAGAAAAATGAAAACAAGACTGCAGAGCTGTTGCCAGATACCTCGTGAAACAAGCCCATTAAGTTCTTGGGAAATAAGTTACTTTTATTTTGAAGGCACAATTTTACTTAAGCTCTCAAATGCATTGAAAGAAAGATTCTTTTTTAATAGGTGATTGTACGCAGGGGACTCTATGAAAGATTTGTAGAAGACAAGCTACAGCAGTACGTCGATCTTTGCTCAGTTAGCAATGTAAGTGTCCATAAATTAAAATATCTAAAATAAATCTGGATATTCATCAAGTTTTATCTTTTAATACGAAATTGGACTATTTTAAGTTATAACTATGTTTATAATTTGTATACTTTTAATGTTATAGGTGAGTGTGTTTATACTTGTCACAAAGCGATTTGGATATTACATACATGGTCGCTCCACACATGGCAAGGCTGATGTGAATATGAAAGAAATGCATGAGTTCCTCAGAAAGGAAGAGGTAACTTCGTTTTCTATGCATTAGTAAAATGTGTTTCAAAAATACATTATAATTGAATAACTCTTTTTAACTAACACAGAGATTGAATATTGTTATAAAAAGGTTTTTATTGCTATTGTGTTTAGAAATGATTTATGTTTTCTTTTTAAGAAACAAATTTATGAATCATAGTATATTTTATTCTAAACAATAGGAATACTTCTTCTGACGTCACGCTCTCCAAACTGCGTTTTCCTTGGTTGTTTGGTTTTCTTTGACAAAGTGTCGAAACAGCTCATTGGTTTAAAAAAGGTCACGTGATCCGAACTGCGATGCCATTGGTTGTTTTGTTTTTTGTGGCAAAGTGTTGAAACAAGCCCATTGACATAAAAAAAAGGGCAAGTTTCCCAAGCAAAAACATTAATAAATACTTAATTTTTAGGAAGACTTGTGTGGCCGTCGTGGCTTGTTGCCAGATACGGATCAACAGACTTTCCAAATACTGCTGCCACCTGGTGTTCATGATCAGTTTCTCAGGCTCCTTGTTCCTTTAACCTCTGTAAGGAGATTTTTCAATTTATACTTTGTTTTTTTCACTCTAATTTTTAATTTTTTAAACTTAAATTGATTTAATTTTTTGCAGTATTCACAAGCAGCTGACCGAATGCAGGGAGGTAAGTTTCCTTCGATAAGTCATTAAGATAATTATTTGTGCAGCCAAACTTTGTTAACATGAACTGGAGAGGGAAAAGTTGACATTAACCAAATTTCATATTAACAGTCAAGTTATCAATTGTTGAATGCTTGAAATATTAAAAAAAATTTATTATACTTATATTCGGTACCATTTTAAATGTTAGAAATAACATCTGAGAACAATAAATAAAAATGCAAATTATGAAGAAAGAGTTAAAGCATTTATTTATATTTTTCCAAACCTTCATCACAACTTTCATTTAAAAAAGAAACTGAACAATGCATAATAAAAATTACAAAATTCACTGTACATATTAAATGAAACTTGATTAAGGAAATTTATGTTATTTTTTAAAAAAAACAACATTAGTTCTATGCCTAAATATGCCAAGAGAATACTTTCTATTCATTCTAAGCAACATTCCATGTGAAGTCAGTTAATGTTAATAAAGTCAACTGTATTTCAATTATTTTCTCTCATTTCCATTATAGTTGTATATATTTTTTTCGTCTCAATAATAAATAAGTAAAATAATGCATTATTTCTATTGTGCATTTATTTAAGGCAAACATTATCAATGTATAAATAAGCAAGCATATATCTGAACCTCAATTTATTTCACTTCTCCCGCTTAACTGCATTTAAAAAAAATTATTATGTCTACTGTATCAACAAAATTATTCTGCATGCATTCTTAATAATATATATTCTTTTAGTTGGTGGTCGCTTGGCTAAAGTCGATATCGATCGAGTCGCCAACACACATTACATGCTCAACAAGTTCTTATCCAGTTTCATCGATCATGTAAGTATTGACATTTTTTTAAAATTTAGATTAAAAGCATTTTTATTATAAAAAAGTTACTAAATTAAATGGTTTTGAATGAATATTTTTAACACAGCCATTTTGTGTTTTAGTCTTTTAAAGATCTGGACTATGTAGTAAAAGACAGGGTTCTGATGGAATACCTATTTGATGTGGAGTGTTATGAAGTTGCTGACCGTGGTTACTTCTACAACGGTTTGTTGGAAATTTAATTCTTTTTTTAGGTTTAGATAAAAAAAAACTAAACTCCTCGGCGCAACAGCCCATTACTGGGCCAAAGCCTGCCGTGCCCATTTCAACTTTCGCGACCTAGGGCTCTGTTGTGCTAGGCATATGTCCCGGTAAGGTGGTCAGCCTCACGCGGAACCCCAGTGTTTAGTTCCCAAGCATTCTTGGTACCCATTTTATCGACCCACTGAAGTGATGGGTCAACCTCGCCCAATCCGGGATTCGATCCCCGGACCTGTGGCGTGGCAATGGGAAGCACTACCACTAAGCCACTGGACCTCTAGGTTAAGTTAACAAGAAACGAAATCACAAAGTGTAAAAAAATATATGAAGGTTGGTTTGCGGCTATGATATTGTCAGTCGCTGCCTTTAATTTGAAGATTAAAACGATAACAAGAATGATAAACGCAACTTTAAACACAAGGCCGCCATCTTTTATTAAAATCCCATCATGATATTCCAAACATATACAATATTAATTCACACAGCTTACAGAAAGAACAGGCGCTCTCGTGCGGAGCAAGGAATTTAACAAAGCAGGAGCGCGTGCATTAATTAAATATGAACAATTATATTAGAAACCTTACACCTCCCCCACTAGAGTTATATTAAATCAAAATTTAAAAGAACTAAACCTAATGCAATAACAATAAAAAATATATGGGCTACGGTAGAGGTCACGAAAGAGAGAACTAAACTACTACACAAGTTGCAACAGCAGAAAATGACCGCCTTAAAAGTTATTAGATAGGTTGTACTGTCTCCAGTTCAAAGTCTCGATAAGGCATCCGCGTTAATCAATTTCTGACCTTTGACATAATTTATCTTGAGGTTAAACCATTGTAGAGCCAATGCCCAACGCTGCAGCCTAGGGCTCTGAGGAATAGAGTCCGAAAGAAATACAAGTGGGTTGTGGTCTGTCATTAAAATTATTTCTGCTCCAAATAATATTGTCTCAAACCGCTTGAGAGCCCATATGATGGCAAAGGCCTCACGTTCGATAGTGGACCACTTCTTTTGACTTTCACTCAGTTTCTGACTCGCAAATGCTATTGGATGGAGGTTTCCTTCTACATCAGACTGGCTTACACAGCTTCCCACAGCGTATTGGGAAGCATCAGTGTATAAGTAGAACGGCTTGCACACTTCCGGCACCTTCAATTGTGATATTGCACCTAGCAACTCCTTTAGCTGCTGAAAAGCAGTATCCGCTTCCTTGTTCCATGGTAGTTCATTGGGAACCCTCTTTTTTGTAAGTTCGGTTAACGGCAACGCAATGGTCGCGAAGTTGGGTATATATTGCCTGTAATAGTTGCAAAGCCCTAACGCACTCCGTAACTGTTTCTTGGTATTGGGTGTTTGTAGACTGCTTACCCTTGGATTCGCTCGGGATCCGGTCCATGCTTACCAGACCCCACTAAATGCCCTAAATATTTCACTTGAGCCTTTGCAAAGCTACACTTCTTTAAGTTAACTGAAAAGTGCAAGTCATTTAGCCTGTTGAAAATGAGCTTCAGATGTCCAATATGGTCCTTCCAGCTGTCCGAAAATATTGCCAGGTCATCTATGTAAGCACACGAAAAGTCGGAGTAATCTCGTATGGCCGCCGATATCGCCCGCTGGTAAGTGGCAGCTGCATTTCTGAGTCCAAATGGCATTACCTTCCAACGGTATTGGCCTCTGTGCGTTCTAAAAGCTGTAAGCTCCTTGCTGTTCTCATCCATGGGTATCGCCCAGTAGCCTTTTAACATATCCAACAGAGTTATGAACTTTTTCTTGCCCACCAGAAACGTTAACTCCTCTATATTCTGCATTGGATAAGCGTCTGGAATCGACACGCTGTTCAAGCTTCGAAAGTCAATACATAATCTCAAAGAACCATCCTTTTTGTTAACGCATACTATAGGGTGTGCAATCTCACTTTGGGTAGCTTCAATGAGATCCAACTTTAATAACTCCTCGATTTGCTCATCAACTTTCTTTTCAATGCCTCTGGAACTCGGTAAGACTTGGGTTTAATAGCTTCTTTAAAACCTTTAATTTGAATGGTGTGCTTCCCTACTTTAGCTCTTCGAATTTCCCCAGAAAATAGATCCTCATTTTCCAGGATTAGTTTAACCAGAGCACTTCGTTGCTCTTCTGCCAAATGGTTCAATTCTACTTCCTTCAGAAAACTATTATTGCTAGCTTTCTTAAATATGGGTGTTTCATATAGCTCTCCAAAGTCTTCATCATCTTCAAACACGATTCCCACGGTCTGGGCTCTAACTATGTATTCCCTGAGCTTATTTGCATGTAGAAGCCTCAAGTTGTTCTCTGGCATCCTTACATAGTATGAATCCGGATACTTCCGCTTCACAATTTCCAAGGGCCCAATCCATCTAGCGTATAACTTGTTGGTAGAGTCCGGAACCAAAGCCACCACAAGATCTCCCTCTTTAAATTCTTTGTACCGTTTTCGGAGATTGTAATGATTCACATAGCCCTCTTGCTGCTGCTTCGTAATCAGTTCTGCTCGTTGTGTTGCTGCTTCAAGTCTGGCCTTTAGCTCTTGAAGGTATGTGGTACTAGACTTGCTGAGGCTATAAGGTAAATCCATGTTTCCTGCCCATGAAGAATTAAGAATAGCAAGAGGCCCTCTTGGTCCCCTACCGTACATCAGCAGGAACGGGGGTACTCCAGTAGTAGAATTAGGAACCTCTCTGTATGCCCATAATAGAAAGGGAATGTGACGATCCCAATCTCGCTTATGTTCTCGAATCACGTGATGTAGCATGTTCTTAAAGGTTTGATTCCACCTCTCAACTACCCCGTTACTTTCAGGATGTCCTGGGGTACAAAACCGCGGACAGGCTCCCATCTTCTCCATGAATTCTTTAGTCAAATTTGAAGTAAAGTTTGTGGCGTTATCTAGGACCATTGCTTCAGGCACACCAGTTCTGCAAAATATCTCTAAAAGAGCTGAACAAGTAGTCTTGGCCGTCAGTGAGGTCAATGGCACTGCCTCTGGCCACCTCGAATGTTGATCTATAAGACAGAGTACATATTTATGCCCTCTAGATGATGCTGGTTCAATCGGCCCAATCAAATCAACATTTACCACTTGAAATGGTAACTCAGGACGAGTTACTGCACTTATAGGTATTTTATCGGTAGAGCGCGACACTCTTCGCATCTGGCAACCATGACAAGAGCTACAATGTTCCTTTATCTCCTTACTCATATTTGGCCAATGAAATGAAAACTTAATTCTTTCTGCTGTTTTCTTTGCTCCTAAATGGGCGCCAAAGACTGATTCATGCGCTATTTCCAAAACTCTCTCCGTCTAGTTAGAGGTAACACCAGCTGCTGTACTTGCTGCCCCATAATCTTTTCGTCATGGTACAATAAGCCACCCACTATTAAGAATCCACCTTTACCTTGTCTTGCTGATTCCCATCCCTTCGTCAATGTTACACACTCTCGTTGCTCTTCTCTAAAGTTCTCGGCTTCACTTTTTATGTCTTTCCCATTTCCATTTCGTCCATCCTTTCCCTCAACACCTGGCTGTTCTTCTTGGGGATCTACATTATTTGCTGCTTCGACAGTGGTAGCTTCCTTATTCAATTCCGCCATAAAAACCGGACATCCTGTGGTATAACTTTTTGCCTGATTTGTTAACGCATTATAGGTTTCCATATCTAGCAAAACGTCGGTATTCAAATCTTTACACGTCGCCACCAAGACTGTCATAGTAGGAGTGATCCGTCCTTCATTTTCTTCTGCTAAACTAATTTTGATTTCTGCTAGATTTGCTTCTTTTGCTTCTCCAAATGCAGGTTTCAACCGAATTCTTCCCTTAACCACATCATTTTGTTCTTGCAACAGGTCCTCTCTAAAAACTGTAATTTCTGTCCCTGAATCCAAAATTGCATTCAATATGTTTTTTTTCCATACTTAATCTTCACTATATTCATTTGCGCCATCCTTATTTTGTTGTTTGTTTGCTTTGGTTTTATTGCCAATACTTCCCCACTGACTCTTGCAGTGATAACATCTGCATTGGCTTGTGTGTCTCCACCTGTATCGCTCCTTTGACCCCCATTCTGTGGCTCCCTGTCACTGTAGCCTGACCTATGAAAACAATTGCGGGCCAGATGAGACGTTTGTCCGCATATGAAACATGCTTGTGGTCTTGATCCCCTAAAATCTCCACTTCTATAAGACCCTCGACGAAGCGGCGGTGGGCTGTATCTTCCATTGTTAGTATCTGAATTCGCTTTATTGCGATATCTGTTTGCGGTATACTGATTTTCTCCGTCCCTCAATGATTTTCCCCTGGACTCGAAGTAGATGTCACACTCTTTCCCTAATCTAGAAGGTTTAAACCAATTATCTCCTTGTTGAATTCTTATAAACATAGCAGTTTCTGGGTCTAAAGTTTTGAAAAGTTGATCCGAAACAATTAAGTCGTTTACGGTCTGAAAATCTTGTGCCTTTCTTCTTTCACAGTAGTACAGCCACAGAGCATTTAACCTCGATGCAAATTGCAAGAAAGTTTCATTCACATATCTCCTAGCCTCTGTAAAATTCTGTAAACACGCTTGTGGGGATGGTTCATATTCTCGTAACACCATCTCCTTAACGGTATTATACTCTTTAATACCATCTCCCTTGAGATAAGTAAGTACACTCAACGCCTTATCGCCTAATAAGTTAATTAAAATTTCTGAGCGATATTCCGCTGGCACCATTTTAGTTTCAAACGCGCGTTCCAAAGATTGAAAAAATAACACCCAGTTTTCTGATTTTGTTGGAACCGGCATCGTGAGTATACGAATACTTTTAACAAAACCTTCAATCGAGACTTTATCCCCTTCATTGCTTATTTTAATAGAATCATCACTCACCCCACTTTTGTCGCCAATTCCCAGTCCTTGATTCAACCGCGCCAACTGCAGTTCATGTTCTCTCTGTTTTTCTCTTTCAATTATTTCCTTTTCTTTTTCAGCCTCTATTCTTTCCCTTTCCTTTTCTTTTTCAGCCGCTATTCTTTCCTTTTCCTTTTCTTTTTCGGCAACTTTTCGGTCTTCAATCGTTGTAATCAAAAATTCTCGCCAAAATTCTGGATCTTCAATATAGCGCTTGTTACTTTCAATTTGCTTCCGCAAGTCTACTAATTTAGAGGTAGCACTTGGCGATTCACCCATTTCTTCCAATACCAGCTTCAGATCTTCTTTCTTGCTTCCTTTAACAGCAAACATTTTGTTTTTATCCTTAGAACTCGGTTTCCCCGCACAATGTCAGTCGCTGCCTTTAATTTGAAGATTAAAACGATAACAAGAATGATAAACGCAACTTTAAACACAAGGCCGCCATCTTTTATTAAAATCCCATCATGATATTCCAAACATATACAATATTAATTCACACAGCTTACAGAAAGAACAGGCGCTCTCGTGCGGAGCAAGGAATTTAACAAAGCAGGAGCGCGTGCATTAATTAAATATGAACAATTATATTAGAAGCCTCACGCGGAACCCCAGTGTTTAGTTCCCAAGCATTCTTGGTACCCATTTTATCGACCCACTGAAGTGATGGGTCAACCTCGCCCAATCCGGGATTCGATCCCCGGACCTGTGGCGTGGCAATGGGAAGCACTACCACTAAGCCACTGGACCTCTAGGTTAAGTTAACAAGAAACGAAATCACAAAGTGTAAAAAAATATATGAAGGTTGGTTTGCGGCTATGATATAATGGGCAGTCTGTTCATTGGCGTCTTTTGGCGAGCTTTAAAATGTAAAGTAGGGTTTCTATGCCTATCGAGTTGTCTGAAATACAAAGTTGAAAGTTTACCTCATTTTAGCATTTTCGTTGCTTGGCAACATAACCCAAATTGCCAAATTGAGAGGGGCCCTTATATTATAGCTGTTCCGCTTAGGGTTATTGGCAAGCTGTTTGTATCAAGTGAACTGTTAGATGTTTGATTGTACATAAAAAGCCTAACATCTCAACGTGGTGTGTACAGTCTAATGACAATACAAAAGTATAACAAAATATTTTTAGATGTGCTTAAAGTAATAATTATTTAAAGTACAGTCAAACCCCGTTAACGAGAACTCGAAGGGAGCACCAAAACAGTTCGTGTTAACCGAATTTCATGTTAACCGTCAGGAATTTTTGTTTTGCATTGAACCTGTGAAGAATTTAAAAACTTACACACCTAAAAATTATTCAAATTTTATAAAGTGATACACTAATAATACATGTATACAATTAGTAATTGAATTAATGAAGTTCATTTGGAGTAGTACATTCTATAGAAAAATTTTAAGGAACACCAATTAAGAACAGTAATTGAATTTAAACCGACAAGAGATAATCATGGGAGATCTAGTGATTTTCTTAGAAGTAGAAGACAATTTTTATTCGTATAATGTTCGTTTGCCTCCTTTTTTTAATGTTTTGTTTAATTTGTTCTTCGAATTACCAAGAAAAAAAGTCAAATGCTGAATGTTTTGTTTAGGTTAAGCGGGATTTTTCCGAAAGCGATTTCGCGTTAAGAGATTTTTAGCCTACTTTTCTTTTTTTAATTCGAAAGAATTAAAAAAATGAAAAAGTAGGTATTGACATGCGGTCGATGTCCGTCTGTCCGTCTGTCTGTCCGTACCCCCCTTCCAAAATCGGTTCTAATCATCGGATCTTAAAAATTCTTTTTTTGTTAGAAAGCTATAACCTCAGATACCCAACTTTCATACTTTTTGTCCGTCTGTCTGTACGTCCGGACGGACATAAATCTACTATCTGTCGGCGAATTTCCCATTGAATTAGCATTGAAATTCAATTTTGAGTCATTTAAATCACTGTAGGTATTGAAATGCGGTCGATGTCCATCTGTCTGTCTGTCCATCTGTCTGTCTGTTCGTATGTCTGTCTGTTCGTATGTCTGTCCGTCTGTCTGTCCGCCTGTCTGTCCGTTTGTCTGTCTGTCTGTACCCCCCTTCAAAAATCGATTCTAATCATCGGATCTTAAAAATTCTTTTTTTGTTAGAAAGCTATGACCTCAGATACCCAACTTTCATACTTTTTGTCCATCTGTCTGTACGTACGGACGGACATAAATCTACTATATGTCGGCGAATTTCCCATTGAATTAGCATTGAAATTCAATTTTGAGTCATTTAAATCACTGTAGGTATTGAAATGCGGTTGATGTCCAACTGTCTGTCTGTCCATCTGTCTGTCTGTTCGTATGTCTGTCCGTCTGTCTGTCCGTCTGTCTGTCCGCCTGTCTGTCCGTTTGTCTGTCCGTTTGTCTGTCTGTCTGTACCTCCCTTCCAAAATCGGTTCTAATCATCGGATATTAAAAATTCTTTTTTTGTTAGAAAGCTATGACCTCAGATACCCAACTTTCATACTTTTTGTCCGTCTGTCTGTACGTCCGGACGGACATAAATCTACTATCTGTCTGCGAATTTCCCATTGAATTAGCATTGAAATTCAATTTTGAGTCATTTAAGTCACTGTAGGTATTGAAATGCGGTTGATGTCCATCTGTCTGTCTGTTCGTATGTCTGTCTGTCTTTCCGTCTGTCTGTCCGTCCGTCTGTCTGTCTGTCCGTACCCCCCCCCCCCTTCCAAAATCGGTTCTATCCATCGGATCTTAAAAATTTTTTTTTTTGTTAGAAAGCTATGACCTCAGATACCCAACTTTCATACTTTTTGTCCGTCTGTCTATCTGTACGTCCGGACGGACATAAATCTACTATCTGTCGGCGAATTTCCCATTGAATTAGCATTGAAATTCAATTTTGAGTCATTTAAATCACTGTTGCCAAATCAACAATGGCATGAGAAACTTTATTTATTTAAACATATTTGAAGCAAAATAATATTTTCATGAATCAGTTTGGAATGACGTCATAAAATGTAGCACAATTTGATTCTTTGATTATTCATTAATTATCTAACAAGAAAGCGGCAAGGCATACTTTTGCATGCAATTATGCTAAGTTTTAATTTACATTTCTTATTTTTTAATGCAGTTTGGAGTTTCATTACTTTTGTTATTAATAAATATTTAATTATTCCTCGAACTACAAATAAATCGCGAGCAGACGATAAATAATGTTTAATTGATTTGCGAAATAATAATAAGGAAAATAGTTGATTTTGGCTTTTAGAAGTTTAAATTATTAGCTGGATGCTGTGTTTCGATTTTTTTTTTCTAATATGTATAAATCTAGTGTAGAAACGGCTGTTGATGATATTTACTGTTAGAAACCTAGTTTTTTCCCGATTAGAACTTCAGTAAGTATTTAAGTATTAGGAAAGTAGGCTATTTTAGTTCTTTATGAACTTCTTGTTTAGAATTTGCTCAAAGATTTTTAGGACGGTGAAATGCTTTTAGTTCATCTTAAGCGAAATTTCGTGTTAAACGAGTTCGCGTTAACGAGGTTCAAGTGTATTAATTAATATGTTTTTTCTTCAGATGATGGACGTTCATTTTCCTCCGTCCTGTTTTATGGCAATGAAGCTGTTCTTTTGCTGTTTGACGTCCTCTTGTTCAGTGTTATTAACATTGCATCTGCAGATTACGTCTTAGCAACTATTCTCACTTTTGTCATTGCTAAAGTAAGTGAAATGTTTCAGTATAAAAGTTATTAGTGCACTCCTTTTCAAGTGCAAATAAGCCTAATTTATTGATTTTATGATTTTAGTCATTAATAAACAGTATGACAGTTATTAGCTTAAATAAAGAACTTTAAAATAAATCAGGTTTTAAATGGAAATTTAATTTGATTGAACATTTGTGCTTAGCTGATAATTATTTTAACATTAAGTGATTGTTTCATAAATTTTATTATCAGAATACTTTTTCCTTCTTGGATCTTCCATGAATTCCCGTGTACCATGTGAATCATGAGTATAAATATTCCTTAATAAACCTAAATTTATATTAAAGTGTCATTGGTTTGTCCCTAAAATTCCTCAAATATTGTCTAAAATGTGAAATGCTAAAATGTCAAGATATATATATATATATATATATATATATATATATATATATATATATATATATATATATATATATATATATATATATATATATATATATATATATATATAAAATATATATATATATATATAATATATATATATATATATATATATATATATATATATATATATATTATATATATATATATATATATATACATATACATATACATATACATATACATATACATATACATATACATATACATATATATATATATATATATATATATATATATATATATATATATATATATATATATATATATATATATATATATAATATATATATATATATATTATATATATATATATATATATATATATATACATATACATATACATATTCTTTATTTAAAGCTTTTAACCATCTGAGGAATATAGACGTATAAATCTGTCACCTGACTGTCAGGTTTTAAAGTAGCGCACATGATTTAAAAAATTTTTTAAATTGAATAATTTAATTAAATTTTAAAATTTAAAGCCTGGAGGAGCTATTTATAACCATCTACTACAAATTTATTGTTAAAGAAATTTAATTTTCGGTTAAATATTTTTTTTAAAATCTCCATTGGTGAAAACATGTTTACACTAGCTAATTTCCCTATATCTCGCAGGGTTAAATAAATTTTTTTTGCAGGCTATTCAAGGCATCAGAAGGAGTGCCGGGAGGCGAAATTTGGTTCGAAAAGCTTTAGTTGACGAACGATTCTTAACTTAAGTAATGCATCTACAACTGTTGACAGCTAACTTTTTGAATATTTTATGCATACTTATCACTTTATCATTACCATTTTGTTCAAATGTATGAGGAACTATCATTTGTTCAATGTAAATAAGTATCATGCAGTAAATATTTCAGTACTGTTTTGCTTTTCACAATTTTTTAAAGTTACTTGTATTTGTGCATTTCGTCTTTTGTGTCCAATGAATTTTTTAATAATTTAATTAAAAAGAATTTTTCAAAATAAACTTGCATTTAATTATGTACTTCATAAAAAGTAAGTTTATTTTAATTAAATATACATTCACACTTCTTTAAATTTGATAATATTGCTGAAGAAAACCTTGTTTTTCATATACATTTTTTTATTGAATTATCTACATTAAGCAGTATAATTTTTTTTTATTAAATAGGGTTTTTTTTTTCATTCAATTGGTTTAAGTGGGATGTTCAGTCGTTAGTCAATCCCATAGAACTAAAACTAGTTTTGAAATCGTAACCTCTGTGAAAATTTTGCTTTGCCATATAAGCTTTTTTTCCGCCAGGTATGAACCGCTATATAAGCAAAATAAAACAAATTTTGTAGGAAAATGGCTTCTGGTTACTTAATGAATGATTTTAGTTTTCAAATTGTTTTGCCCTCTTCAGAATGTTTTGTGGTAATTAAGATTTAAAAACTAATAATTAAATAACCGGATGATATTGCATCTTTTAAATTAATTTTATTTTGCTGCTATGAATTATCATACCTGGTGAGAAAATGCTTTCATAACCAATCAATTCTTTTGCAGAGGTTGCAATTTCAAAACTAATGCATTAGCTCTATGGGACTGACTATCCCTCTTAAAATCGTATTTTAACTATTCTGCCAACATCAAAGTATATTTTTTTAGAAAAAAATTACTACATGTTCTTAAGATTTTTTTTTATAAAAAAGTAACTAAGAAAGCGGATATGTCTAGGTTTTATGAAAATTATGGCTTTTGAAATTCGCTTATTAAGCAGTTTTCAGCTTTTTACCTTTCTAAAAATATTACCTTTCAGTATATTTTCTATTGATCTAATTCTTTCTATGTGTTTAAGCACCTAAGAATTTCTCAAATCATTGTTATTATAACTTAATTAAATAGTAACAGATAAGTGTTATATAACAGTTAAGATATATGAAAATAAATTTTCCAGCCTGTGCACAAAATGCAATGCCAGAATATTTAAAAAAAGAAATACTCTCTATATCAATGCTATTTTAAAATTCTATGGTTGCAAAATGTATAAGGCATTTCACTTAATATAAATTTCAATTAAATACATTTCCTTGAGTTAAATTAACTTTCGAATTCACTTGCTTTCTAATGATTGTTAGATGTAATTTAAATGAAATTGTTAGTCAAATTAAGCTGTTTGCATTTTATCTCATAAAAAGTCTTATCTTCCAAACAAATGTTTAAAGATGTATTCTTTAATCTTATCCATTTAAATAATTTATTATTTTATTTTTTGCAAAACTACTTAATATTCTTTTTTTTTGTATAGTATATTTTTATGACAAACTTTAGATCTTTGAATTTTATAGGTTTGAAATTTTTTAATGTGATACATTTTAGTATTATTTAATAATAATGAATTTTTAAATGGTTTTTTTTGTGTATTTGTTATTTTTATTTACCTGTATTGAAACTCAAAAAAAGCAACTATTTAGTCATTGATGTACAATTTATACTTACAAATAATTGTTACTTTTAAAAAAATCTGTATTGTTTTTTATCGGTTTTGCTAGATATTTTTCATTTATTTATTTATAACCTGTTATTCTAGTCCATTCATTCTTTCTGTCCATGTTTTTAAACATATTTCTGTGTGCTCATGAAATAAAATATTTGACTATTTTCTGTTATTTTCAAGTGTTTCTCTATTTATATGCATACATATTAAAATTATGTAAAGGCTTTAGATTTAAATCACAAAATCATCTTTATTAGATGAACTGTAGCTGTGACAACATCAACCGTAAGATAATTTTTATGTTTATTCTGCAATTTTAAATTATGCAGAAATACCTATTTCTCCATATCAATGGATTAAACATATCCTTACAAACCTTTTTTTTAATAAAATTTTTATACGTTTTATTGCGCTACTACCCTTGATTAAGGGTATACTTCTACTATACTATGACCCTTGATTAATGGTAAAGTAAAATTAGTTATTAATTTAAGTGGGAAAAGTCGTTTTAGTGCAGTAGCACTGTAGACGTTTTTGTGGCTACATTGGCAATATTTCCTGTCAAATGTTGGCGTTCTACCATAGATATCATAGTTAAAGTATTAGATTGGCAGATCACGTGACCTCCAATGCTAACAACGGGACGCGCATGGAGGCCAAATAAGAGTGCAAAATGACCAGTGTTGCTGCCACTTTAAGGAAAAAAATACTACGAAAAAATACCATTTAATTCTAAAAATACAAAAAAAATTACTACAAAAGGATTTAGTCTTTGAAAAGATTTCAAAATGCAGCTAGTATTTTTACGATATTTTTTTGGAATTCTAGAATCAAATGGTATTTTTTCGTAGAATTTTTCTCCTTAAAGTGGCGGCAACACTGGCCATTTTGCACTCTTATTTGGCCTCCATGCGCGTCCCGTAGTTAGCAGTGGAGGTCACGTGATCTGCCAATCTAATACTTTAACTATGATATCTATGCGTTCCACTGAAATATATAAAAATGAATGGAATTGAGTGTCACTCAGTTATGATACATGGAAATACGATTTTTGTCTTTTGTATATCAAAAGTCGCCAAATCCCTGAAGGCCGCCTGCCCTAAACAACGACGCCGAATTTCGTTCTTTTTACCTCAATCTCGAGCACGATAGAGGGCAGCACTACCGACTGTAAGTGGATACTTTTCATTTAGTAACAGATGCCAAAGAGAGGATCCAAGACTTAGCATGATAGCTTTGGTTAGTTTTGATATATCGTCGCACTAGAGCTACACGAGGGCTATTCCAGACTTGGCTCTCTCAGGAAGCGGGTCGCTGACCAAGCACACAAACCTGAATATATATGTCTACCAACCACAACCAAGTTAACTTTTTTATATCATATTCATTCATAAATCGTTGCGAAAATGACACTTTACGTGCTTACGTCACAGACTGTGCCGAAAGTAGTACTTTCGGCACTAGTGCGGTAATGTAAATAAGAGTATCTGATTGGTAGAAAAACAAAATGATGTCATGAATATCTCCATGGAAACTAAATATGTCATGAAACTCACTTATTTCTATTGGTTCATTACTTTTGCATTCTCTAATATCTCCTTATGTTAAATTCTTCTACCTATATTCTCTATTATCTCTAAAAATTATTAAAGGAAATTAAATAAGACAAAAGTAAGAACACAAATTTCACGCCAAACAATACTTTTATTTAACATGCATAGTAACATTTGATCCGGTGTAGTTATTAATATTTACTTATTATTATTAATCTGGAAGTTGGTCGAACATCATTTCAAATTCATTTTCACCCATGTTCGGTAGCACCAATGTAAATACTATTTTGATACAAAATAGAAAATTATTTTACAACTTTTCTTTTACTACTTTGCATTTTCGAGTATCGCCATTGAAACTAAATGATGACATGAAATCACTCATTGGTAGAAATACTTTTTTGCACGTTATTATAAAAAATATTGTAAGCAAGCACGTGCCAAATAATACTTTATTAAGCTCTTGTCATTATTTCACTCGACCTACGGTCTCGTGAAATAAAAGCCACTCGCTTAATAAAGTATTATTTTCGGCACTAGTTGCTTAAATAACTATAAATCGGTTCGACATTTTAAATAATTTTGTCAAAATCAGAGTTCTAAAATCAATGGAAAATGCTGGTAAAATATTTTTGAGTGGCTAGACATGCCATTCGCCCCTCTGTTCGACGTTTAAACAGTACCTTAAAAATGCATCATTTTGACGTATATACACAACAATCAACAAGGCTACTTTATTACTTTTAACAGGCGTTATTTCGGAGAATCCGAACATTTCGCTGAACTTTAAATAGTTAGCTATTATTAGCTATTCACAAAACCAGTTATTCAATTTTCGCTACCCCCGTCGAGGATTACAAAAGTCTTCTCTAATTTATGTCCCAGTTGTTTAAATTCACGTAGCATATTGTTCCTTTTACTTATAGAGTCTTGGTGTAGCTTTAAAGTTGAACGTTAATAAAAAAAAACCCTGTTGGATTCATTGTGTTATAGTGAAAAATATTTGCACACAGCGGCTGGTGCATGTTAAATCTTTTAATGTTCAATATTATCCTTGCCAAACGTTCGCTATGAGGTTGCATAGAGTAGGCGCGTTTACATGAGCCATCGAATCCATGGAATGACAAATCCCACCATTTTAGGGGAAAAAGTGGTCGAGCAGGATTTCTAACCCAAACTCCGCAATCAACCCCCCTTCGTAAAATAAGGCGTTTACATGGGAACCGGGAGTTGATGACGTAGAAGCGCGGGACATCTGACATTTCTTGACAACTATACTTGAGTAATGTATTAATTGTGACTCGTATATTTAGCTAGCAATACTTTTCTATAAAACCTTCATTTCATAATGATTAGCAATATTTTGATGAGCTATATAAAAATTAAGCTTAAGTTATATAAAAACAAATTGAACAAAAGTTATATAAATTAAGAGCTTGAGTTATATAAAAATTTAGGATGGTTACATGCTAAGAGTGTTTGTCAAATGGTTGGTTGGTGAGACATATAAATCAGGTTTAGTGATGGGTTACGACTCCGCTTAAACCCGGTCAAGGTGTAATGTCAAATGTTTTTTCCGAATCCACAGACAAGAAGTCGAAGTAGAAGTATAAGTGGCGGAAACCATGGAATGAAACGCAAACCCTCCTTGATTGGTGGGTTTGCGAAACCCCCCAATGAACCCTGCATTATTACCGGTCCTGCCGAGGTGAAAAATCCCCAAGAGGGAAAAATTGCGGAGTTTGCTCTTCATTCCATGGATTCGATGGCTCATGTAAACACGCCTAGTGACGGCTTATCAACTGACCACGGTTCAAAATGACGGCAGTCCTTCGCCATCGTCCATTGGTAGCTCTAGTTGGACATTAATCTAACCAAACCAGTACTGGGTTCGGATACTGGTAGACCTAAAAAAGATGCTCGCCTGAACAGTATCCAGAGCAACCGGTATATTAGGTTGTACGTTTTCCGGCTGTCTATTTCTAGCCTCCATGCAGCCTTAACACAGCCAAATTCCCTCGAAATTTAGAACCCTTGTCAAGTGCTTCAGCCATACTATAGACGTATTCGTGCGGGAGAAAAAAAGCAGTGGGGCACACGTGCTCATTAAATTTGTGGAGTCGGAAGTCCCGACGGCGTTATCGTATAATGTCGCTCGAAATTCCATTGGGTGCCCTCGCCGGTGTCGACTTAGTCACTTGAGCAGGGTTTTAATTACGAGGTGGATATACATTTAAAAATACCACCGATGGTGTCTGGTAGAAGCCGCCTCGAGCGAAGCAATAAACCATCTATACGGCCCTTGCGTGACCTAGTGGTTAAGCGCCAGCCTTGATATCGGCCCGTCCGTGGCCGAGTGGTTAAGGCATCAGCCTAGAGATTCAATCTTCTCAGGAGTGCGGGGGTTCGAATCCCACCTACTGCCAGTCATCCTATAAATCGGATCCGTGCTGGAAATAGTAGAAAAAGTCCTCATCACGGATGGGCCCGAGTACACAGGGACAGACGTGCTCGTTAAATCTGTGGAGTCCAAAGTCCCGACGGCGTTAGCGTACGATGTCGCTCGAAGTTCCGTTGGGTGCCCGCTCAGGTGTCGACCTCGTCACTTGACCAGGGTTCTAAATTACGAGGCGTTATTGGCTGTGTTAAAGCTCCTGAAGGAGGCTAGAAATAGACAGCCGGAAACGATTACCTTACCTTACCTTACCTGCCTTGATATTGGACCTTCACAGGAGTGCGGAGGTTTGAATCACAGCTACTACCCTACCAGTCATCCTACAAATTGCATAAGTGCTGGAAACTGTAGGAAAATTCATAATTAATTACGAATGGACACTGGGCTAGACGTGCTCGACAAATCTGTGGAGTCCAAAGTCCCGACGGCGTTAGCGTACGATGTCGCTCGAAGTTCCGTTGGGTGCCCGCTCAGGTGTCGACCTCGTCACTTGACCAGGGTTCTAAATTACGAGGCGTTATTGGCTGTGTTAAAGCTCCTGAAGGAGGCTAGAAATAGACAGCCGGAAACGATTACCTTACCTTACCTTCCTTGATATTGGATCTTCACAGGAGTGCGGAGGTTTGAATCACAGCTACTACCCTACCAGTCATCCTACAAATTGCATAAGTACTGGAAACTGTAGGAAAATTCACAATTAATTACGAATGGACACTGGGCTAGACGTGCTCGTTAAATTTGTGGAGTCCAAAGTCCCGACGGCGTTAGCATATAATATCGCTCGAAGATCCGTTGGGTGTCCGCTAAGGTGTCGACCTCGTCACTTGACCAGGGTTCTAAGTTACGAGGCCAAATTGTCTATGTTACAGCTCCTAAAAGAGTCTAGAAACAGATAGCCGGAAATGATTAAATTACCAAGGAAACTATAAACCATCTTGGGCCCGGGTGGCCTAGTGGGTTTGATCGCAGCCGCATTACGCTAATAATCTGCGCACTGTACCGGGTGTGGGTTCGATTCCTGCTTTCGCCCTGAGCGTCGTTCTTCTCTGTGTCAGTAAAAATTCTGTCTGTGTCTGTCTACTTGCCGAAGGTTTATAAGCGGGTCTCTGATCAAGCACACCAACCGGAAAATACGTACCAACCTACCTAGTCCATCTTTTCAAACCTGATCAACAATCAATAAAAGTTAGACTTAAATCACCTGTTAAATCCCTCGTTTCATGAATGAAAGCGTGCGTGAAATTGGCGCGGGTATTGGCAGGCAATCCCTACTCCCCGCCAAGCATTGGCTTCCTTTCCTGCCATGTGTGTGTCACCGCCAGTCGTCACAATGCCGTTGAAACCGGCAGGTTTACCAAAATAAAGAAGAAACAACTATTTTTAAAAAACGTTTTTTTTAGGACTTAAAAAGAAAAATAAAACCAGTCTGATTCTTTGCACATGAAGGAACATCCGGATCTTTTATAAAATAATATAACACGATTTTGTGACAGAGAATAATATTTCGAAGATGAGTAGACCAGGTGAGTCCGATTTTATTAGATTTTTATTATCGTCTGCTTGTTTTGTGTACGAAGTAACTGTTTTATTAGTTTCGAAACTAATAAAAGAGTTACTCCGTTTTCGAATGTTAGAATAACATTTTGTTTTTGTGGAGCAAAGTTCCTCCCATTTTAGTTTGTTCTAAACTTTGCCTAAAGATTCATATCTATTTTAAGTAAAGCCATTCATGGTAAGTTTTTGCATGAAAAATTTGTCATTTTCTTACCTTTATTCCTTGTTAACCTTTTAGCTCTGTCCCTGATTGTGGGTTATATTTGAATTACCATTGATATATTTTTTTTTAATTTGCATCAATGTTTATTTGTATTATATAAACTGAATTTACACACTTAAGTCTGATCATTAAAATCCAAATAGCATTTGATTTTGTACAAGTAAATTAGTAAAATTTTGATATTAAATTCTTTTTTTTTTGTTCGAAAGCTCCAAATATCAACTGAATAAATCTTGGCAATCTTTTCCTTTTTAGAGTCAATTATGTTTTCAATCTAAAATAAGAATGAGCTTATTAATTCAGTTAAATATTCATATTAAATAGTGTAATATGGTGTAATTTTCCAAACTATGCCACTTGAAAATTGATTCTTACTTATTTAAAAGTAGTGCATTTAAAAATATATATTAGCGTTTGTATTTGGGTTCGTTGCGTGAGATCGAAAAAATGTAACTGGTACTCGACAAAATTTGGAGAAATATGAGTTTAAAAATACAAAACTTGATACCAGCTTGATAGAATTCGTGTAACTAAGTGTTGTCTTTCGTCTTTCTGCGGGAAGAAGCTAAAAAAGTAAAATGCAAGCACAAACTTAAACTAAATTATATCCAGTACATATATCTATTAGTATGCGATTGATTTAACACATCGGATATCCTGTGTACAAAACCCTGGTTTGTAAGGACTGAAAACGCACGGCAAAGCGTTAAAAAACGCCCTGCTCATCGATATCTCAGCGTCTTATCTTCGTTTGGGTGGTTTGTTAGAATTCACGTCTAGCGATGCGTCTGCATCTAACGCATGTGTAGAAAGCGAAGGCCACCGTTATCTCATTCGAAAGGTAGAAACATCGGCCATTTCGCACGTTTTGGACGCTCTAATCAAACCACGGCTGATTCGATATTTTCGAACGCTGAGATCAACGTTAATTTTGATGCCGCGGTCACGTGACAACTAGGGCCAATAAGAAAGCGGAAAATTCGGACGCACTGCTCAGCGTCCGATTTTGTGTTCTTACAAACCAGGGCTTAAGATTCACTATTAAAATAGAGTTGTTATAATTTTTTGTGTGTGCCAGAATCGAGTAATGAATTCAACAATAGTACACAGCGTTTCCACGTTCTGAACAATAGGTATTTTGCGACATTAATCAAAAAAGATTATCTTGGTTTAATGTGTTAGCAAGGCTCGAAAAAACTCAGAAAGTTTATCCGTCCTAGGGGACGGCTTGTCCAACAATGTAACCCGTCCACCTTCGATACTGACTCGTCAAACTCTAATTACATAAATAGCTTCTAAATAAATAAAAATATCACTTTCTCTTATTTATTACAAACATTTATATAAATTGCGCAAGGAATTAGTAGTTACTAGGACTTCATTATACAGTAATAAAAGAAATACTAGGTTATTAATAGTTAACCTAGTATTTCTTTTAGGAAATACGTAATTTAAAATGTATCACGAACATTAACGGGGAAATGGACGAGGACGTCGGATTCAAGAAATTCGTTGTCCTCGGGAAATTTTGACCGCCGAGGACGGGCGGTTTTTCGAGCCCTGTGTGTTAGTATTGTCAATTTAGCTACTCGTGCTGGCTTGCTTTGAATTATCGTCGCACTAGAACCACACGAGGGCTATTGACGACGGGCGTCGTTATTTAGAACCACAGTCAAGTGACGATTAGCTACTCGTAAAATCCCGCTCAGTTATTTTTAAAAAATTTATTTTCAACTACCTAATACGAAATATAAGGTAATAAAAGTATTGCGATGAGGTCGAAAAGGGGCAAATGAAGATTTTGTGCTTTCTACACGTTTTGGAGGGTGCTCATTCTAAAAAATTGGGTTTTTTTTTACATTGATCCGTCTGTCTGTCTGAAACCATTCTACAGCTCGAACTAAGTCAGCTACGGACTTCAAATTCGGTGCACGAGTTTCTAATACCTGACGAACGTCATAATAATGTAAGGCGTACGAGGAAATCTCGCATGCACAAAGCCCTTAAAGGTTGCGTTGGGTGCCTACTCAGGTGTCGGCTCGTCACTTGACTGTGGTTCTAAAATACGACGCTCGTCGCCAATAGCCCTCGTGTGGCTCTAGTGCGACGATAATTCAAAACTAAACTAAACTCGCATGCTCAAAAGGGTAGTGGAAGTTTTTTTTTTGGTTTTAAAGTTATTGATATTACCGCATAGGGTATAAAATTACCTTTTAACGTATTCATTTATTGAGTAGTAACTGGAAGTCGGGTATTGTTACACACCCCTAGTTTATATATGACTTTTTTGGGAGAAAATTTACCCAGTGAAAATGCATAAAACAAGCAGAAAATAAAAGCAAAGGTCACAAACATCAAGGAAAAACATTTAACAGTAAGTGTTCAGGTCGCTGGAGGTCAAAAAGATGAGTCCTGGCTTCCTAGTAGGGCTGGCACAGGTCATGTGGATATCAGTTTAGCCCACTAAAAGATATTGATCAACATTCAGAGGGCCATCACCTCAGAACTTGCACTGCTTAGAATTTAGGAAACCTATTCTACCAAGATGTTCTGATGGCAATATTATTAACCCTTTCACTCCCAATAATTCTATTTTGAATCATCTAATTTACGATTTTCTTTCTCACTAAGTTAAACTCGCACTTATTTCAAATAAATTGTATCAAATTCTCCACACATTTTTCTATCAAGTTATATGTTCTTTTTGTATCGTTAGATGGAAGAAACATGTATTTTGAAGAATTACATAATGTTTGTCGTAGTTAAATGAAAAGATGAAAAACCTGGTAAAATATAACTCACTCTGAAACAATTTTATCAAATAAATTGGCCTTAAATTCTTCATGCTTGAATTTTTAAATGTTTAAAAATTTAATTTTAACTAGTTTTAACAAATAAAGTTTCTAAAAATTATTGTCGCAATTTATTAAATTATGATTCCAAATTCTTTTAAATTAAATTTTCGTTAAAAAATTAAGGTTTTTTCCCCCTTGCTTTTTACCATTTAATTCTGGATGCATAATGAGTCTATTTCACAAATTTAAGATTTTTAGAATAAAAAAAAAAGTTGGGACTGAAAGGGTTAAAAGTTATAAAACAATTAAGCACCTTTAATTCTGCGGACCGTATTTAAGTTTGCATGGGGGAAATATCATGCTAATTATAGTGTCAATTAAGAATCTAAAACCTATTGACTTAAAAATACACGATAAATTACATCTAACTTCTTTTACATGATGAAAGTTTCAGTTAGGATCTTGTCAAACCGACGCTGCGGTCCCCCAGAAAGCATCCTTTCCGGAAGAGGAAACAGACAGAGCCAACAACCGGGGGAACTTTATCGATTAAAAAATCGATACATATGTACACCGGATGACGTATATGAAAACGTGAAGCTCCCCTACCATCTTTTACTCCATACGAATTGCACGTGGTGCTGTTGACAAAATGGATGGATGAATGTCATTCTCAGGGACCGACTTACAACTTTAGGGGCCCTGTGCACCAGAAAATTTGGGGGGCCCCAAAACATATCTCTATAAAATATTTGAGTTTAGTTTTCTTCATATCAGGGTTCAGTGCCAATGTATTTTTTGTGAATTGATTAAATCTGTGTTTGAACACAATTTCGTATTCAACTTTTCATGAAATTATATTTTTTTGCATATTCATATTTAAAAGTTAATTTTGGAGGCATTTATATTGAGCATAAATGTTCCTGAACAAAATTTTGGGGCCCCCTTAAAGTGGGGGCCCTGGGCAGGGCACGTGTCCCGTTTGCCCTGCCGGAAATCAGGCCCTGGTTTTACTTCGGTTCTTGCGTCTCACTGGGAAGAACTACTCGAGATTCATGTCATTTCAAACTCGCGACTTTCAATTACTGCTCAATAAATCAATATATTTAAATAATTTTATACCCTATAAAAGGTTATTTCAATAACTTTAAACCCTAAAAAGTTATATGGTACCATTTGCGCATGTGCGATTTTCTCAAAAATCTTACTATGACGTCCTACAGCTATAGAGTAGTTTCAAACGGACCAATATTCAAAAATCACCTTTTTTAGAATGAGCACCCTCCAAAACGTGTAGAAAACCCCAAATCTCCATTTCGGATTTTCGACCCCATCGCAATACGTTCAGTACCTTATATTTCATATTAGGTAATTGAAAGTAAAGTTCTTTTAATAAAAATCAGTGAATTTGGTACGTGGTCATGTTAATAAAATTGCTGGATGGTTGAATGAATGTTGAACCACGGGTTACTGCGTCTCATTGGGGGTAGGTAGGTTTGAATTATCGTCGCACTAGAGCTACACGAGGGCTATTGGCGACGGGCGTCGTAATTTAGAACCACAGTCAAGTGACGAGCCGACACCTGAATAGGCACCCAACGCAACCGTTAAGGGCGACATCGTACGCAGCGTTGGGACTTTGGAGCATATTTAACGTGCACTCCACACGGGGTATTATTCGTCGGACATTTTTGGGCTGCACGGGCTGTTTATAGGTCGGCAGTTATTTTGGCGATGCCCGGACCCGAACCTGGGACCTTCCGCATGCAAGGCGAACGCCTAACCGACTGGGCTCCCCAGCCCGCGTCTCATTGGGAAAAACTACTTTGAATTCATGTGATTTTTAAAATAGTAGTCCCTAAATAAAATCCTAGAATTGGTACATGGCTCTGCTAACAGAACTGCTGGATGGTTGAATGAATGCTATACTACGGTTCCTGCGTCTCACTGGGGATTCATGTCACTTCGAAAATATTCCTTGAAAATTCCCGGAATTTGATACAGTGGTCATGTTAAAAGAAATTGCCGGATTGTCAAAACAATTTTTTTTTCTACAGTAGCCTAAAAATACTAAATTATTCATATTTAATCCCTCCATATAAAACTTTCAATTTTAAATAGTTATGAATGCTTGCAATTTCAAATATTTATTTTTGTAAAAACCTTATGTAAAATATTAATTTTTTTAACGAATATGCTATGCGAAATAAGATAAACTTAACTATTAGTAAATTTTATATTAAAATGGGATAAAAAGAAATATTTTCAACCTGTGCTAACCTTTTTTTCAATAAACATTCACGATTTTGGTCACGTATTACTTTTTTACATAAAAAAAATTAGCATAGTAACTGAAAACTTCATCCTTTCCGTTTATGTTTAAAATAAAACTTTAAAAGGTCAAATAAATAACTCAAGTTACGTAAAATGCATTCATTGCATTTACACTGAAATAAACCGATTAAGTAATTCATGATCGTTTATTATTCTGTTTTCTAACGGAAAATATCATTTTCTTTTTATTGTTCAGGAATACTTTTAAAGTTGCTTTTCAGCAGCTAGAGAAACTTAGTCGTAAAACAACATTTACAGGAAACAAAAAAAGGTGTTTTTTTGTTAAGATAATTACGATTTTTTCGAATTCTGGGAAGAATAATTAGACCGGAACCAACTACACTGCTCAAAACAATTAGGGGAGCACTTTGAGTACTTTTGTTAACTCTTTCAGTTCCAACGTTTTATTTTTTATTCTAAAAATCTAAAATTTGTGAAATAGATTCATTATGCATCCAGAATGAAAAGGTAAAAAACATTTTTAAAAAATCCTAATTTTTTAACTAAAATTTAAGGGGAAAAATTCGGAACCATAACTTTTGAATAGATAATAACAATAATTTAAACTAAATTTTATTTGTTAAAAAAAGTTTAAATCAATTTTTAAGCATCTAAGAATGCAAGAATGAAGAATTTAGGGTCAATTTATTTCATGAAATTTTTGGGAGAGAATTTTTTTTACCATTTTTTTCATATTTTCATTTAATTAAATCAAACATTATTTAATTCTTCAAAAGACATGATTCTTCCATCTAACGATAAATAAGTGCGATCTGAACTTAGTGAGGAAAAAAATATCGCAAGGTGACGATTCCAAATGGAATCATTGGGGGTGAAATGGTTTAAACCATGCAATCCCCTAATTCTTTTGAGCAGTGTACTTAGAGAAGATTTTCTTTAGGCACGCTTAGCTTGAGAGATTTCCGAGGGGATGCATTTTTCAAGGAACTCATGCATCGTTAAATATGTATTAACTTGTAGCTTATACACGGGATTTTATTGGTTTCGTTGAGTGTTAATATTTAATTCTGTTTGTAAAATGATAATAGATTTTACATTTACGCTGGAAGACAAATTATTTCCGTCGGGGAGGTCTTGAGAAGAAAGTGTTTTTTCTTTCACTAATCGCTAGTATTTCAATTACTATGGTTTAAAATATTTAAGTTACTTTATATATTAAATTGTCAATTTAATTTTATAAACTATTGGTGTGAAACACCACACGACATTCAATTACAACTCAATAATTGATATTTGATGCGCTAGTTTCGTCTGTCTGTCGGGTACGTGATAATATTTTGAAAACCTAACGGTCCCGTCTGATGTGTAATATTAACTAGTGTTCTAAGTTAGAAGCTCTTTTCGTTTTTTTAAGCAATACCCTTAAAACCTAATGTTCTATGGCAGCTACCTAAAAGATCCAGTCGGTCCATTGACGACTTTTGATTTCATTGGACGAAATCGCCGATGAAGAGGCCGGATCTTTGTCATACATTAGAGAATGTGAGTTTTGTAACTACACTCTTCGTATCTCTGTACTGAATAATTTGCATTAGATGACGAATACCTTTTCGAAATACAATGAAACGTTCATCTTGCGCATCGTTAACTTCAAGACTACTTACACGACTTTCTAACTTTTTAACCAATCGCGGCAACAGGAATTTCGAAACCGGAAAAAAAATACCCTCACAATTTGTACTTGATATTGTTTTTCAGTAAAAAAAGTAATTTCAGTGTCAGCAAAATTGTCTAAGACTAAATACGTAGCAATATTTTTAGCCGTCTCATGGTTAAAGAAAATCTTAGATCTATAAGTGCATATGATACCTTTTCTTTCGTCAGCGTCGATTTCTACTACAGGTAAAAGATTGATTACAACTTGAAAATTTAAATTGTTCAGATTTTTTTTTGACTGTATGCTTTCGTTTATTAGTCACGTAACTTTAAGTAACTTTAGTAACGTTATCGTAACTTTAAGTATCGTATAATAATTTCGTAAAGTAACTCTACACTGTTAAAAATTTTGGCACAAGATTGCACCGGAACTTCCTAGCTGTCTCCATTATTTGTAGGGTTGATTTAGCACTTTTGAGGTGCTTCAAAGTTATGGTTTTTCCCAAAAAAATCTGTAAATTAACGCTCCAAATAGTGGTGGTATCTAGAAAGTTAGAGGTGCAATCAGGGACGGATTTCTAAATAGGCTAAGTAGGCTGTAGCCTAGAGCGGCAAATGTTTTGGGCGGCAAATTTTACGACCAATTAAAGCGACATTGGGCATAAATAAATATTATAAAGATACTAATACTTTTAAGAAAAAACAAATAATTTACATTAATGCTAAAACGTAATGTGGATCACATTGTTAACTGTTAAGTAATTGTGTTGAACAGAAGTGCATATCGTTGAATAAGAGCTAGTTTAAAATACAGTACACATTTGAAAGCAATATGAGTGACGGTAAGGAAGTAGTTTTCCTGCCTCAGAAGGGTAAAAAAACTATCTAAGATCAAGCATTTTTGAGGAAAAATTAAACTCTCTAAATATATTGTGTATAGAATCTAACATAGCACAACAACAGCTGTCATATGAAGATATCATAAATGAGTTTGCTATAAAAAAAATCTCGCAGAAAAAAAGTGTGAGCATGTAATACATGAGTGTTTGTAGTAATCAGTAGATAACTAATCCCTGCTAACAATACAAGTTAACCACCGTGGGATGTCTATATTTTCTAATTATAATGTATTTCAAATAAATCTATTTTCTCTCTTTTATATTCGTTGTGAAAATTTTAAACAGCATTTACCACCCTAACCCCTTTCCTGAAAGGGGAGAATATTGTGACAGGGGCGGCAAATCGATCGTAGCCTACAAGTGGTAAATCTTTAAATCCGACACTGGGTGCAATCTTGCTCCGAAATTTTTAACAGTGAAGATCTATCGTTGAGTTGGGTACCTACTTAATAATGGAAGAGCTTAGTGGAAGAACGTGCTAAGTGACATTTTTGAAAAAATTGAGATTTTTGTGTCAATCATTATGTTATGACCTCCTTTAAAACATATAATCTTTTAATTAAAAAAAAAACATTCGATTACGTATATTTTTCGTAGATGAAGTTGGTAGGTGCATTCGGTTTCGTTAGTTGTTCAATGGAAGAACGTGCTAAGGGCGCTTAGCATCTTTTTCCACCGAAATCGTCCCGATTCAGAACGATCGTTTAGTGAAAGAACGTGCTAAGTGACACATTTGAAGAAAATTTTACGACTTTCGCTTTATTTGATGGTTATTTTGTAGTTTTGATCAATAAGAATTCAACAAAATGTCATTAATTAATCCTTATTCACTTTAATTTTTAAATAAAACTTATATGAAGTATAACGGGCTTTGGAGTGCATTTATCAAAAAAAAAGGGGGGGGGGTGCATTTTCATTTTAGAATTCAATCGGAGTTAAAGGTTTTTAAAATTTCATAAAATACCATCTGCTTTTAACCTCTTAAGACCCGTGCAAAATCCTACACGTATATTCTTAATCTAAACAACAACTTGATCAGGTTTCTAAATTACGAGGTGTAATGGCTGTGTTAAAGCTCCATGGAGTCTAAAAGTAGACATCCGGAAACGTACAACCTAACATCAACAACTTTTAACTGTTTGTAAACAGGGTAGTCTCTAATTTTTAGAAAGAAAAAAAATTCAGCATAAAATTTCACATGTTTAGCTAAGCAGACATTATTTTATATTTGAAGTTTTAATTTGCACTAAAGGTTATGATAAGAGTTTTTAGTATTTATTGCATAACCCTTCATTTCTACACATTAAAATACGAATTTTAAGTTACACAAAAGTAGTAATTTCATTGATAACTTAACTATACAGGTAGTTAATTTAAGTAGTATATCAAGATTTTTATAAAATTAGAAACAAATTACACTCAAACATTTATTAAGGATTTTAACTTGAGTTTCATAAATCTATAAATTGAGTTTTTCAATAGTGGGAATTTTTCATTGAAATATAATAGCTATAGTATAACCTGGTTTGCGCGTCATTCAGAGGCCCGCGATATTTATGACGTTTTAAAAGAGCAACGTTTGAATATGTAGGATATCATGTAAAATACGTATTATATGTATACTCATATTATTTATCAAAGTTACACTCTTAAAACAAGAGTGAAATCCACTCCTATAGGGGAAGTGCATTTTCGGCACCGGAAATGAGTGGAAATTAACTCAGACTGAGTTAAAACCGCTCGTTTGTTTTAAGAGTGTATAAAACGACATCTATTGAATTTTTTTTTAACTATGTGCTATTAATAGTTGTTTAATCAAAAATTTTTTTAACTAATAGTAATTCTAAATAAATTGAATATAATAATCACTTACACAGTATTTGTTTTAGCCATTATATAACCTACGGCAGTAGGGAGCAATGAGCATTAAATTTTGAAGTTTTTTAGAAGTACTTCAAACTCGAATTCTTTTCTGAAATTTTCAATGTAATCTAATTTCGATGCGCTGATTTTTTTGACGTATCACACTTGTCCGTAGCATTTGTAGTTTGGGCTAGGAATGAATAACAATTCATAAACTCAATGAAACTCTGAACGAATTTCTTTTGAAGAAAATAAAACTTTTCATAAAATACTAATTTGAATTATACAGTAACTATAAACTCTCCTCCCTGATAAATACTAAATAAATTATGTAGTTACTATAAAATGCTAATTAGGTTATGTAGTAACTATGAAACTCTAATTAAATTTTGTAGTAACTGTAACATACTAATTAAGTTATGTACGCTCTTAAAACAAAAGAGTAAAATGCACTCCTATAGGGGAAGTGCATTTTCGTCACCGGAAAGGAGTGGAAATTAACTCAGACTGAGTTAAAACCGCTCGTTTTAAGAGTGTAGGACGTAGATTGGTTTATTTTATTTCTTTTACCCACTCCGCAAAAATAGTGAAATCCACTCCTATAGGGGAAGTGCATTTTCGGCACGGAAAGGAGTGAAAATTAACTCAGACTGAGTTAAAACCGCTCGTTTGTTTTAAGAGTGTAGTATGAAAGACTCTTTATCTAATTTATCAATTATTTTTACTATGATGCTTCGAATGCTTCTTTCTGACATCTCTTTATTGAAAAATTGCGATGCATGACCGTATATTAGCTTCCACACTACGTTTATAATGTAAAAAGTGGAATGTATTATAATCGTTCAGTCAGTCTGTCTGTCCGTCACCCACTTTCCTAGCCCAAACTACAAATGCTACGGACAAGTGTGATACGTCAAAAAAATCAGCGCATCGAAATTAGATTACATTGAAAATTTCAGAAAAGAATTCGAGTTTGAAGTACTTCTAAAAAACCGCAAAATTTAATGCTCATTTAAAAAGCATATGAAGCCATTTTTATTAGAATTAAATCACCATTGCCATTCGCAACAATCGCTCGAGAAACTTTAATTCTTTTAGACAATAAAATAAATTTATTTTTGCGACATCGATCAGTTTGAAATGACGTCAAATATATTTCACTACGAGATTCTTTGTATGTTGATATGAAATGTTTTCATTCTATTTAAAAGCGAGGAATATTACATATTTATTCTTTGAAATATAAATTAATGTTTGCAAACGATAAGTAATAATTATTGAATTTTCGAAATAAATAAATGAAACTAGCCAAATTTAGCATGTAAATGTTTATTATAGAATTAATGCTGTGTTTGGCGCCTTTTTAAACACAACTCTTGTGTGGAAGCGGGTTAAGTGACAATCTGTTACAAACCTACTTGTATTGTTCATATTGCATTCAGAAAGCTAACGAAGGAGAAAAAGAAATAGGTTTAAACTTTGGAAGTTATTTATATGACTCAATTAACTTAATCTTAGCTAGTTTAAATTTTTTTAAATGAAGATTTTAGTATTTAGGTGTTGCATTATGGCTGCCTTCCTGCAAAGTTTAGCTCGCGGTGGAAGGCACATATGTTATAAAACAAGAAACTACATTTAAAGTTCTGCTTCAATTTGAAAAATAATTTTTATGTCAAACTATTCAGAAATGATTGTTATTTTTTAAGACAATAATATTTTTTTGCGGATCTTCCAAACATCTGTGTTATTCCAATGGGAACAAAAATTTAAGCCACATTTCTCCGGTTGTGTTGAATATTTTTACAATAGTTTTTTTTCAAAATGTTTTATTATATATATATATAGTATATATATATATATATATATATATATATATATATATATATATATATATATATATATATATATATATATATATATCTATATATATGATATTATATAATATTAAATTTTCAATAAATAATTTTACACAAAATATTCGAACCAATTTCAAAAAGTGGGATTATAGAGACATGTAAATCATCTGCATTTTTCATATAAAAAAAACTTTGTAAAATCATTTAATAAAGCCGGTGAAATGTCTTAGAATTTTTTTTTTTCGCCATTGGATTATCACAGACGCACTTTGGTTCGAAGAAACGTAGTCAATCGGGCTCATATTCGCTTTTAACCCTTTATGCCCCGAAGATTTAATTTGAATTATTTGTCTTTAAATATTTTAATGAAATCTATTGCAAACAATTAGAATATAAAAGGGTAAAAAAATAGTTGGGACATAAAAGGCACTTTATGTCCCGAATTTATTTTCTTTTTTCTTCCTATCTACTTATAATTACTAAATTACAGGGATTAAAATGACATTTTGTTAAATGATTTTATTTTACCTTTTTAGTCTTTACTGTGCTGAAACCACATACTTGCATTAATAAAAGCCCACTACCATCTATTTTCCCTCAAACGAACAATGAAAATTCAAACGACGGCCTTTTAAGTGGTACTTATAAGTACCGTCAGTCCATTACAAAAAACTAAAGTAAAATTTTAAAGAAAACTTTATTTTACCTTTATAGACTTTAATGGGTTAAAACTGAGTTTGGCAATCAAAAAGTCATATTTATCAACATTTTCTCCAAATTGAACTATGAAAGTGAAACAGCGGCTTTTTAAGTGGTACTTATAAGTACCGTCAGTACATAAAGGGTTAAGTTAGACAACTTGACTCACTCCTGTATAGACGGACATGTTCCGTTACATAATGACGCAATCAACATTCATTGCGAATCCACATTTGTCCTTGAAAATGATACAGCAAGGTTTTAAATTAGTTATTTTTCGCGATTATCATAAATCCCTTGAAACAACATAATTCACTTAATTTAAAGTTACTAATTTTTTTTACGCTAGCAATGTTGCTGACTATGAATTTTTAATTGACTATGAAATTGAATTTGCTGACTCGCTATTTTTAAAATGCGAAAATTTTGTTTATTTATGAATTAAACTGTTTCAACTCAAGTCTGATTGCCAATAAATTTTACTCATTTTCATATTAACCAATAGGCTTGTTTCACGAGGGATCTGGCAACAGCTCCGCTGTCTTGTTTTCATTTTTCTCGAATTACTTTTGTCTCTTGGTATTTCAAATTGAGTTTTCTAAGAATATTTTAGTTGTTATATTTTTTAAAATTCCAACTTCATTCAATGCAAGTTTTCCTTGATGAATGATTAAAACAACCAACAGCACAGCAAGAAGTTGTAATTTTAAAAAATAACAACTAAAATAACTTATTCTTAGAAAACTTAATTTCGATTATCAACAAATGTAATTCGAGAAAAATGAAAACAAGACCGCAGAGCTGTTGTCAGATCCCACGTGAAACAAGCCCATTAAAAACTTATTAGGTTATAAAATGAAGAAAGCATTATTATTCCCGTAATTTTGGTGGAACATCTAACTATTATTTTCATCAATGAAATGTATTAATTTTAGTAAATTTTATTTTTATTAAATTAAATGGTCTGGTTGAATTTATTTTAGTCGATTTAATTTTTTTATTAAATTTAATGGTAATTTATTAAATCTAAAAAAAATTGTTGTAAAAGCGTCAAGTTACTAAAATAAATATAAATATTAGAAGCACACCACTTGGTAATTCTCCAACGAATTTTTCAAATTTTGAAAAGAAACACAAATCTTTGCTTCATGCAGCTTCACAAATATCTACTGAAAACAAACAAAATTATTCTTGTGTAATAATCAGTGATGACAACGCCTAATGTAAGATCATTATTTATAACGACATATCGTTATTAATGCATGTTTGAGTCTAGTCGCAGTTTGTAGAATGATCGCTACAGGCTTATTATTCTGAGTTCTAGACATAGATATCATAGTTAAAGTATTAGATTGGCAGATCACGTGACCTCCAATGCTAACGACGCGACGGGACACGCGTGGAGGCCAAATATGGGGGCAAAATGGCCAGTGTTGCTGCCACTTTAAGGAGAAAAATACTACGAAAAAATAACATTTAATTCTAAAAATATAAAAAAATATCGTAAAAATACTTGCTGCATTTTGGAATCTTTTTAGTGAATTTAAATCCTTTTCTAGTATTTTTTTGTAATTTTAGAATTAGATGGTATTTTTTCGTAGTATTTTTCTCCTTAAAGTGGCAGCAACACTGGCCATTTTGCCCTCTTAAAATGCCTCCATGCGCGTCCCGTCGTTAGCATTGGAGGTCACGTGATCAGCCAATCTAATACTTTAACTATGATATCTATGGTTCTAGACGAGTCTGGATATTCGGATATCGTGTAATTATGGCCTTAAATGTTGAAGGATCGCCCGTGTAATTAGCGAGGAGGACCCGTTAAGAATAGCTTTTATATGTTGATGATTGATGCACAATTAGAACTGTCCACAACGTGTTTTTAAATGGCCATATGAATTGCTGGACTCTGCTGCCATTCAAATTGCCCGATTATCAAAGGCAACGGCCGGCGTGGCACTATGGGTTAAGGGGGATTGAGCCCGCTAGAACGCGGGTCTCCAAACCAAAATGCCTCAGTGTTAATCCAATGGGAAATGGTTTGTTTTCCTAGCCACATTTTTCCTGCTATAATGAATATTTTTACAACAGTTTTTTTTTTAAATGATAAATGTAGATATTTTACAGGTCTCTATAATCCCACTTTTTGGAATTGCTTCGAATATTTTGTGTTAAATTATTTATTGAAATTTTTAAAAAAGTATTCGAAACAATTTGTGGGATTAAGTGGGATTAAATTCTTAAATAAATAAAAAAAATCAAGGAATAATAATAATAATAATACTGAAATAGTGAGTTGAATATTTTTTTATAATTATTTAATTTCTTGTCTATTTGCGAATTTAATATACCTCATTTTTAAAATTGATGGATTACATAATACAAAATTGTTAGTTATTGAACAGAAGACACTTAAAAAATAACGCGCTTTAATGAGGGAGAAAATGCAACAATTCTTGTTATAACAGTTAATTCCAAAGTTACACTTTCTTGCTTGGGAGGATATCCCATACAAAGAAAATCTCAGTATTTACTTTAAAGTAATTTATGCACAATGCAAAAAACAGTTGTTTTTACCCAAAACAGTTGTTTTTACAAAAAACAGTTGTTTTTACAAAAAACAGTTGTTTTTACAAAAAACAGTTGTTTTTACAAAAAACAGTTGTTTTTACAAAAAACAGTTGTTTATACAAAAAACAGTACTGTCAAGACAGCATATTAGAAAATATGTTTGCTTTATACGAACAATTTGTAATTTTAACGCAAAAGCTGTTTTTTTTAAAGACAAATTGTAAAGAAAGGACAAAATTCTACCCTCATCCCCTGTGGAAATCCCCCCCCCCCCCCAGTGACATCTTGCCATACTGCCCTGTCACCCTAGTGACTGATCACAATACCGCCAAGAAATAATAAACTGCCAAACACGGGTTCCAACCAAGAAATTTGGATCTTCAGTCCAACACTATCCCAGAAGAGATATTTAGGCACTCAGAGCTTCAACAATCAGTTAAAATTCTCGCTCGGTCTACGCGTTTAAAATCAGGATAAAAACGGTTTTTATTTCAAACAGCATTTATACAGAAAAAAACTATTCAAAGAAAAGGACAGTATTTTAAAATTAATAGTTTTTTTTTACAGTGCACAGACTGAATATTGTATGAAAATATTTAAGTCAATAATGTATTTAAAATAATGCATTACACCTCTTTCATGGTAAGAATTTCCTACCTTTCTGGTGTGTTATTTCATTAATAAGATATATTTTGAATAACGCTTACTATTTTTCTAAGCTAGCCCCAATTCAACTTATTTTGTTCAATGTAAAATCTGTTTTAAAAACTAAGGCGCTCTTAACCTGATTCCTTTAATAACTAATAGCTAGCTTGTAATAATTAGGTGCTTGTGTAACAAATGAAAAAAAAATGCTCTTTTAACTATTCGTAGCCAGAATAAACACACAGTTAAAGCCAAGAAATATAATTTCAAGACTATTTTTGGACGATTCAAAATAATCTAGACCCGTTCAGACAACATTTGTACAAGGGAAAAATCCAAATTTACGTAACCAGCAAAGTGGGCCAAATAAACAAATTTTCTTTTCAAAAGCTTTAGACTGTTATATAAACCTTTTTAGATTCGTGACTTAAGTTTTTACTTTTATTTAGATGTGTATAATGAGCTTATAACATTTTGTATCCTAGATTTTTTTTAGTTGTTGTTACGTAAACTATTTTACAAAATACAAATACAAAATAAAGGACAATAACAGGCACGAAGCCCAACAAGATTGGTCCTGTTTACTGTCCCCCGACTATATCCCAGTGTCTGTCCAGCTTCTTTTTAAAAATATCAACACTGTCAGAACTCACAACATCCTCTGGCAGACCATTCCACTTATCCACAACTCTAACATAAAAGTAATGTTCCCTCAAATCCCTATTAAAACGTGCTTTTCTCAGTTTTAAACTATGACCTCTAGTCCGGTTATCAGAATAAAAACAAGCAGGTCAGCATCCAATGACCTAATAAATTTAAAAAGCTGAATCAAATTCCCTCTAACCCTTCTCTCCTCCAACGTGTACATATTTAACTTCTTCAATCGATCTTCATAACTCAAATTCCAAAAACCATCAACCATTTTAGTGGCCCTATGCTGCACCCTTTCAATCACATCTATGTCTTTCCGCAGATATGGAGACCAAAACTGTACGGCATATTCCAAGTGAGGCCTTACCAGCGCTTTGTACAGTGGCAGGATAACGTTACTAGACCTTGAAGAAATACTATTTTTTATATAACCCAATAATTTATTTGCCTTTTTACTAGCAACTGAACACTGGTACCCCATTTTAAAATCATCACAAACCAAAATCCCCAAATCCTTAACTGAATTACTAACCTGAATTTCTGCACCTTTTAAAAAATAATCAAAAATCCTATTATTCTTTCCCATGTGTAAAGCATGACATTTCCCAATATTAAAAGACATCCCCCAATTATCAGCCCAATCTGATAATTTATCCAAATCCCTCTGTAGCTCATCCCTTTGTTCCTCAGAATTCACATTACCCATAATTTTTAAATCATCTGCAAAGATACTAATATGGTTATTTATTCTCCAGCTAATGTCATCAATAAAAACAATGAACAAAATTGGCCCTAGCACAGAGCCATGAGGGACACCGCTTCCCACGTCAGCCCATTCAGAATATCTACCCTTAATTTGAACTCGTTGCCTCCTATTTGTCAACCAATTTCTTATCCAAATCAAAATTTTCCCACCAATTCCAATCCTCTCCAATTTAATCATGAGTGCCTCATGAGGGACCTTATCGAATGCCTTTTGAAAGTCTACATAAATTAAATCCACACTATCTTTCCTATCCAAACACTCGGTAACCCTGTTGTAAAATTTTAAAAGATTTGTGTTACAAGATTTTCCTTTTCGAAAACCAAATTGTAGATCTGAAAGATGTTTCCCCCCCCCTCAAGGAATGCCATGAGATGATGTTTAATAAAAGTTTCAAAAATTTTACATAAGACAGAAGTTAAGCTAACAGGTCTGTAGTTGCTAGGATCTCCCTTGATCCAGCTTTAAAAAGAGGGGTAATATTTGCTAGCTTCCAATCAAAAGGTACACATCCCGAATCATATGATGAAATGAAAATTGTCAAAACAACGTCAGCCAACTCTTCCGCACATTCCACAAGTATCCTTGGATAGATATTATCAGGCCCCGGAGCTTTATGAGGTTTAATTCCTCTAAGATATTTAATAACATTTTCCCTATTGAAGGTGCATTCGTGAAAATTACTTATTTGTTTAACCAGCTGAATACCTTCACAATTAAAATCCTTGTTAAAAACATCACAGAAAAAATCATTAAGAATATTGCCATACCCACCTCATCAGAGATAAAATTTCCAAACTTGTCCTCAAATGGACCCAAATTAACATTTGAAATGTTTTTTCCCCTAGCATATGCAAAGAAGTCTTTAGGATTATCATTAATTCCCCTTGCCAATCTCTCCTCCAAACTCAATTTTTGTTGCCTTTCATATATTTAAACTTTTTTCTGGCTATAACATAAGTCTCTCTATCAGTATCACTGCCTGAACTTTTAAACAACCTATAGGATTTCTGCTTCAATTTTAAGGCCTTCTTAATATCTTTAGTAAACCACAAAGGTGAAAATTTAATTGTATCGCGTTTTCGTCTGAAAGAGATATGTCTATTAATAACAATATTTAGTTTTTCCTTAAATTCATCCCATTGCTGTTCTGTATTATTCGATGTTAAACCTTTTCCAAAAATGTTAGCCAAATCTACCCGAATCTTATGAAAATTGGCATTCCTAAAATTTGGTACAATCCTAAAATTGTCTATCTCTGCTGAATGAAAAGCAAAATTAAATCTAATGATATTATGATCGCTGTCACCCAGATGCTCCCCTACTGTCAAACTATCCACCAAATTGTCATTACTACAAAAAATCAAATCCAACAAGGCATTATTTCTAGTGTTATCCTGTACAATTTGATGTAAAAAACAATCCTGTGTGCACTCCAAAAATTTGACCCTTTAACGTCACAAGCCAAATTATTCTTCCAATCAATACCAGGAAAATTAAAATCCCCATCAACACAATGTCACTCTTCCCCTGACAAGCCTCATGAATAGCGCTAAACATAGTATTATTATGATCTTCTGTGCAGTTTGGAGGTCTATAGATATTACCAATAGTAAGACTGAAATTTTTGTTATTCGTTAGCTTAACCCATAGTGCTTCAATACCCTGCAAATTATTCCCCAAAACTAATTCTGAACAAGTAATATTTTCCCTAATATAAATCAAAACTCCTCCTCCTTTCTTACCAATTCTGTCTTTTCGAAATAAAATAAAACCATTTATGTCCAAGAAAGTCGAAAGATCATCATCACCGGTCCAACTTTCTGTAATCCCAATGACGTGAATTTCCTCACTTGTTACTATACCCTTTAATTCATCTAATTTATTTCTGACGCTTCTAGCGTTGCAGTACAAAAATTTTAAGTGTTCAATTGTCTTTCTCTCATCATCTGCAGACCTTTTTATAATTTTGTTGTTGAACTTCACTACATGATTTCCCAACGTAGAAAATTTTTTCTGTTCCTCGCACCGGAAAGGAGTGGTTTTGTATTTAAAACAGGAATTAACTTAATCTATCTACTTTTAGACAGTTGTAAGAAAAATTTCCAAAAGTTTTTCGACTAACATCATTCAGAATTTGTCCTATTGCTATGGTAGTTTTTCTTTTTGCATTAACTTGTCTAAGTTAAAACATAAAGTAAAATGGGTCACATCATACGGCAACAAAAATGAAATCTGAAGCTTAAAATAGTATTATTTAACTATCTGGTACACTCTTAAAACAAGAGTGAAATCCACTCCTATAGGGAAAGTGCATTTTCGGCACCGGAAAGGAGTGGAAATTAACTCAGACTGAGTTAAAACCGCTCGTTTTAAGAGTGCAGGACGTAGATTGTTTTCTTTTATTTCTTTTACCCACTCCGCAAAAAGGTGAAATCCACTCCTATAGGGAAAGTGCATTTTCGGCACCGGAAAGGAGTGGAAATTAACTCAGACTGAGTTAAAACCGCTCGTTTTAAGAGTGCAGGACGTAGATTGTTTTCTTTTATTTCTTTTACCCACTCCGCAAAAAGGTGAAATCCACTCCCATAGGGGAAGTGCATTTTCGGCACGGAAAGGAGTGGAAATTAACTCAGACTGAGTTAAAACCGCTCGTTTGTTTTAAGAGTAGTTTCTGTGTCTTATGGAACCCGTTTAGTATTTAAAAAATAAGAACCCGAAGATAAAAAGACCTAGTTTTCGAAATTGGCAGATATGATTTTGCTCACAAAACACTCAAAGATCAAAACGCAAAAGAAAGCGCAGATAAAATTAGGTTTTCTTAATAAAGCTTCTTTTAGCAATAGCTAAAATAAAGAATTGCATGTTTTAAAAGTTTTGATACAAAATGTTCTAACTACAATATTTGATTTTAACAAATATTCTATTGAAATATTCAATAATTGCCCATTGTAAACATCATTAATTTTAATACACCCATATTGCATAATTGCTTCGAATTTTGTGTAAAATTATTTATTGAAAATTTAAAAAAATTTCGAACCCATTTCAAAAAGTGGGAGGTCGGAACCTGTAAATCGGCTACATTTATCACTCAAAAAAATCCGCTTGCAAAAATATTCAATACAGCTGGAGAAATGTGGTAGAGAAAATAATTTTTCTCCATAGGATTAACACTGATGCACTTTGCTTTCGAGACCCCCGGTCCAGCGCGCCCATTCCCCCTTAAATCGACTTAATTACGGGGTTCCCCCAGTAAACTGTAAAAGACGTGCTCGTGAAATCTGTGTAGTCCGAAGTACCGACGGGGTTAGCGTACGATGTCGCTCGAAAAACCAGTTGTGTGCCAACTCAGGTGTGGAACTCGTCACTTGACCGCGGCTCTAAATTACAAGGAGTAATTTGGCTGCGTTAAAGCTCCTTGACGTCTAGAAATAGACAGCCGGAAACAATAAACCCAACATAAGGACAACAGTAACTTTTTAGGATCGAAGAGCTGAAAAAGTCTGCGTTTATTTTTTTATTTTTTTTCTTGAAGACAGTTGTGTACATACCGGAAGACTTGTGTTTTTATTAACCAACTGTTTAAACGATGCGCGGCCACTTTCTTTGGCAACGTGTCACCATTCGACGTAGACCGGGAAGACAGACTTTGGCACTGCACCAAAACCGATTTTACCATAATTAATTAAATGGACAGCTTAAAACTCTTTTAATGGTGGCTTCATGCGACAGGTCAACGAACACATTTCGGTTCATAAACCAGCCGAAATGAACAGTAACTTAGTATAACATTTTAATGCTTTGGACTTAGATTTCTGAAATAATTATGTTAGGATATGGGATTAAAAAAATGCGTCTTTTATGTTTTATTTAATGTATTAAACTTCCAAATAAAGACATGTCAAAGGCATAAATTGCGAAGTTGATCTTTCATATATTCATGTTCACGTGTACATTCGTCTATTTTCTAATAAATAGATTCTTATAATGGGCGTGTTTCAACACTTTGTCAGAGATAAAAGAAAACAACCAATGAAATCGCAGTTCGGAGCCCGAGAAGTTATAAAAAAAAATAATGAGCTTCTTTCAACACTTTGTCAAAGGAAACAAAACAACCAATGAAATCGCAACATGGAGAGCGTGACATTATAAGAAATATTCCCATTGTAGCAAATATACTATTTCCTCCATATCACATCTCGTGAAGCTCTAGTGCGATGTTGTTTCAACCTAACTCCATCGCATCGACACCGCGGGCCCTTTGACGGTGTTTTCCGCCCTTCTCTAACTCAGACATAAAACAGTCGTTTTAATCAGACGCAGATTGTTTCTATTCTCTTTACCTCCGAAAAGAGTGAAATTCACTCCTTTAGGAGAAGTTGCATTTTCGGCACGGAAGGAGTGGAAATTAATAGACTGAGTAAAACCGCTCGTTTGTTTTAAGAGTGAAATCGCATCGACCCTGCGGCCCTTTGACGGTTTTTTCCCGCCCTTCTCTAAAAAAGAATATACATAAAAATACTTTAACAACCAAATTGATTCAAACAAAACGTTTACCTTGTATTTTGCTGTGATTGGAAACTTATTTATCTTTTTTATCATTACAAAACAAAAAAATTAATTGTAGGTAAATCACTTAAATAACAGTTATCGCAATAAAAGGAAAAGGAGTGACGAAAAAGAGTTATATGAACCATGATTTGTAATTTTTTTTTAGTTTTGTCACGATTGAAATAAACTATTTTAATTTTCAAACAATTTTTAACCGATTTCGGCATTCAAACATTTTTAGTGATGAATTCAATTTTAAATGTAATTATTTCTCCAAAAGTGTGGTTATCTATTGAGGATCTTATTCTCGAAATATTTGTGGAGAAAACGATATATTTTTTTATTAAAAAAAAGGTATACTCTGTGGTATATTTTCTGTTAAAAACAAATGTAAGAAGCCTATAATATTCATTGTTTTTTGCACACAATTTGTACATTTCAAATAACTTTTGTAATCCTTTTTTATTTAAAATATTAAAAAAAAAACATTTTGTGTTTATAAATTCTTTTAAGTGTTGAGGATTCAATTTTTACAGAATGAGTATTTTAACGCTTAAACCACAATTTCTCAAAACCTAACAATTTGGCTCTTTCTAATGAAAAAGGTTGCCTGCTACTGTACTATTTGGTTATCTCAAAAGCTACGAAAATTCCACCTGGTTTTATGTTAACCTTTCTTCTCGACTCAATATTTCATGTTCGAAAAATTCTGCAGCTTTCAATTTCATCAAGAAACCAACCCACTAGCAGGTGTTGACGTCAATGAAAAAGCAAGACTGTTTTATCATTTACCATGTGGGGGAGTATCTCTGATCTCTTAATATAAATGGCGACCCTTTTTGAGGTTCAGATGCTGAAAAAGTTAGTACCTTCGAGTGCATATACTGTCAAAAATACCTATTAATTTTACAGAAAAACACCTATTCACAGAAAAAAATCTATTTTCTTTACACAGTTTTTTCTGTAAAAATAAGCTGTTTAGGAAACCCAGTTTTTCTGTTTCTAATAGCGGGAGCTGGAGAGCCCATTCGGTTAGGCTTTCGCCTAGCATGCGAAAGGTCCCAGGTTCGGGTCCAGGCCTCGCTAAAATAGCTGCCGACCTATAAACGGCCCGTGCAGCCAAAAAGTCCGACGAATAATACCCCGTATAGAGGGAGTGCACGTTAAATATGCTCCAAAGTCCCATCGCTGCGTACTATGTCGCTCTTTAACGGTTGCGTTGGGTGTCTATTCAGGTGTCGTCTCGTCACTTGACTGTGGTTCTAAAAGATGACGCCCGTCGCCAATAGCCCTCGTGTAGCTCTAGTGCGACGATAATTCAAATTAAACTAAACTGTTTCTAATAGCATAAAGAGTACTAGACTACAACCAAACAATTGTTTTAACTATTTATTGAATATATGTTTTCCGAAATAGCTCTGCTGGGGGATGGACTGAAGATCTAAGGGTCCGTGGTTTGAACTCGGGTTTGGCATATTCCGTGTAGTTAGAATTCCCACGTGTCAATGAGGAGACCGGAATTCAATTCCCGGACGAGGATTTAGATTATTATTATTCTCCTTCAATATCAAAGCCTTTAAAAATTACAAATTGGTAAAAATAATCAAAACTGAAATTAAAAATAGTCATAAAATAAATGTATATTCATTAAAATGTTTTTAATTTTTTATCATGCCTTAGTGAAACAGTTCTCAACTATAGTATTTTTCTAAATGAATAGCAAACAATTACCGTAAAAATATATTAGGAAGTCTTGCGTTCAAATTTTTAATATTCAATTTAGTTTTGCCCGCATGATAATTTCTTGAGCAAGCCACATAAGCATTTATTCTGATCTAAATACAATTATAAATTTTATAGAAACATTTTAGACCACAGAATAGGTTGTCCCATAAAATTGCTGCATTTTTGTACTGCACACAAATAAAAATTTAAAATTGCAATTTTTGTAGTCTATAATTAGAATATAAGTATGGTTGACATGGAGAAAAAAAAATGCAAGCCATTTGGTCTGATTGAAATGAGAAACGGTCCATTATAATGGTCATGTATTGGTCAAATATCATTAAAATATGATGTAGTATTGATGTAGTATTTTTCTAAATGAATAGCAAAAAATTACCGTAAAAATATATTAGGAAGTCTTGCTTTCAAATTTTTAATATTCAATTTAGTTTTGCGCGCATGATAATTTCTTGAGCAAGCCACATAAGCATTTATTCTGATCTAAATACAATTATAAATTTTATAGAAACATTTTAGACCACAGAATAAGTTGTCCCATAAAATTGCTGCATTTTTGTACTGCACACAAATAAAAATTTAAAATTGCAATTTTTGTAGTCTATAATAAGAAGATAAGTATGGTTGTCCCCTGGAGAAAAAATTTGCAAACCATTCGGTTTGATTGAAATGAGTTTAGTTTAGTTTGAATTATCGTCGCACTATAGCTACACGAGGGCTATTGGCGACGGGCGTCGTATTTTAGAACCACAGTCCAGTGACGAGCCGACACCTGAGAAGGCACCCAACGCAACCGTTAAGGGCCACCTCGTACGCAGCGTTAGGACTTTGAAGGATGTTTAACGTGCACTCCCTCTACACGGGGTATTATTCGTCGGACATTTTTGGCTGCACGGGCCGTTTATAGGTCGGCAGTTATTTTGGCGATGCCCAGACCCGAACCTGGGACCTTCCGCATGCTAGGCGAATGCCTAACCGACTGGGCTCCCCAACCCCCGATTGAAATGAGAAACGGTCAATTATAATGGTCAAGTATTGGTCAAATAGCATTAAAATATGTTTTTGCCCATATTTAAACTAGATAGAGTTTAGACACGTGTGATGCCTTATGTTAAGCGGAGATTAGTGATTCATATACACATTAAAGTCTTTCCGATGACACTAACGGACTCCTTTTCGTGTACAGAACAAATGTATAAGCGAAAGTAAAAAAATATATGTAATTGAGATGCACGACTTTTTTTTACACTAAAAACAGCTGCCCATATGTAATCGAGGTCATGACTGCTGGTCTGGCGTTAATGTGTGTATTATGCGACCGTATATCACTTTTTTGTTTCTGGGAAAGTCGGCCTGTTTGACCCGAGGTGATAAAAATGATTCTGTAAATGATAAATGAGCTTCGGGTGTGCAATTAGTGAATGGGAGTGGAAAGTGCGGGTGGTTTATTCGTAGAAATGAGATAAGAGTAGAGGCCGAAACCTTATTCTGTCCTCGTGGAAGAAATGGGGTACAGAAATAAACCACGTGACAGACAACGAAAGATTGTCATACTTGGTACCTTAGCACCTCCTTGCGATATGGCTATTTGAAAAATAATGAAAAGATACAATTTTCTTATTAGGCTCGATTACGGTTCACTCTCGCTTATTTGGTGCCAAAAATCGAATTGTTGTTGAATAAAGGTTGGTTGAATTTACCCAAGCTTTTCTAATGCTTATAATTTTCGAAACCTTCTGCACTTAATTGTACCTTTAAAAATAAGTTTTATTTTTCGTTGGAAATAAAAATAGGGTAAGAAATTACTATTTATTCATTTTATTATGATTATATAAGTTACTTATTAAATGTATCATTTTAGGGAGTTAAATTTCCTCTATTTTTTTTAAATATGTACTTGTACATAAAAACAATGTAAATTAATAAAGAAAATTAATTTTATAATTATAAATAGAAAATGACAAAATGTAACTTTTACATCTAAATTGCGTGCCAAAGCTACTTTTCGATAATTTCGTGAAGCAATAATGTTTTTTTTTGCACGATTGTATAGATATTCGTATTGTTATTATAGAAAATTGTATAAAGGAATCAATTAAATTGGAATCTCACTAGTTTCTATCGAATTCTCTATTAACACAATCCAAGGGGGGGGGGGGGGGGCTTCAGTAGCGAAAATACCGTATGCATATGTTATACCAAAAATTCAAATTTTTGCAAGGTACTATCTAATTAACTTCTACAAGGGTCCGTTTAATTATAAAGTCAATAATTTGTAGGTGTAAATTTATCATAACTAATTCAGTGTTGATATTTTCAAATTAGGTTAAATCTCTTTGAACTAATTTACACATTAATTGTTAATCAATTAAATTAGTCATTAATAATTCTTTAACTTTTAATTAAAAACTATTTCATTAGTAATTAATAATGATGTAAGTATGTAAGTAGTAATTAATAATCATTTAATTATTAATTTAAAATGGTTTAATTAGCAATTATTAAAAATGTATTATTTTAATTAGAAAGATAAATTAATTCGTAAGTACTAATTCATGTAATTAGCCGTTAATAATGATTCATAACTGACAAAGCTCCAAAAAAATGTAAGAGGACGCCAAAACGTGGTCCTCCCCCCCCCAAATAAAATGTCCAAGTTACGGCCCTGGAGCCCAGTTTGTAAGGCGCTTGCATTGCATGCAAAAGGTCCCAGATTTGGGCCCGGGCATTGAATAAATAACTGCCGAGCTAAAATGGTATGTGCAGCCAAAAAATTCCGAAAAATGTTACCCCGTGCAGAGGGAGTGCACTTAAAATGTCTTTAAAGTCCCGACGCCCAAAGTCCCGAATGTCGCCCTTAAATATTGCGTTTTGTGCCTATTTAGATGTCTGCTCGTCACTTGACTGTTGCTTTCAATTACGGCGCCAGTATAGGACACATAGAACTTGGAAACTTTGTTGCTTGCTTATTCAATAGTTTGGTAAAATGTGGTTTTGGGAAATGAAGAATTTCGCCAAATTTTATAGGGGGACGAAGTTTAGGATACTTGTTTATGTTTCTTATATAATTTGTCTACATTTCCTATGTCTAGATAACCATTTTATACCGGAAGAACGTGATGTTTTACATAAATTCTGTAATTATTGCATCACGTAGAAAACAAGACCTGCTATTTTGAGACTGCATCAAATTATACATGTAAATGACGACTCTCTGCTACAAATAGGCGCTCATGTAACTTCGCTATTTCACCTGTCTGAATCTAATAGTTCACCTACATTTCGAAGCAGCAACACAACCTTGAATTTACAACTGATTTAATGTCCACAATGATGTAGACGAGCCATAATATATATTGCAATTATTTTTGAGTTTCCTATTCGTTTATAACAGTTGATAGATGTTTTTTTTTAATTCTATTGAAATATGCTACACAGAATGCGAAATATAAATTCCTGAAAAAAAAATCGGAATTATTATTTTTGTTTTGGTTGCGAAAATAAGTTATTCAAACTGTATGGAAAATAATCCTTTGTCATACATTTAAGCCCGAATTTAATTACCAAATCTATTAAAAATAGAGGCAATAGCGAAACGAGCATTATATGGAATTTTTGGTATCCGCATTAAATTGGTAACAAAATTTACCTATAATTTTAGCATTTACCAATTTAATATTTACTTTCCCTTATCATATATATATATGTTCAAAAAAAAATTTAAATACTTCTGCTCTTATATTTTGAAATATGTTATAAATCGTTTATTCAATTCGTCTCAATAAGTCATTTGTAGAATTAAAATTTATTCAAAAGTTGATGGACAGATTTTCAATAAACAGATTTTTTTAAGGGTATTTTTTAAAATTTGTCCTTCAGGGTCAACTTTTTAAAATCAAGTATTTCATAGAGCGGGGGTTGACTTTTCATTCTATTCTATTAAGTGTTAATAATTTTTAATTGTGTTATTTTTTTTCGCATTCCAGGAGTGCTAGGGTTTAGGCTCAGAAGGGAATAAAAATAGGGGAGACCGGGGCTAGTTTTCCTTGTTTTCTTCTTTTGGATTGTATATTTTTTAGTTTTATTTATTTTAGAGAAAATAAGATAGCATTGCCTTCTTCACATGGTTATCTACAAACTAGCATTACTAATTTTCTAAAAACTAAAAACACTTTTTGGCAATGAGTGGTTAAATGCAAGCACGTTTAGCTGGAAAACGTGCCCCGTATAAGGGAGCCTGGGGACTCTTGACCATGAGGGAGGCTTGGCCCACCTTTAAATTTTAGTATTTAAAAATATTTTAGCATTTTCAAAATAGACGGTAGTCAAAGCTACTGTTGTCAGCAGATAGTCACCTTAGTTTCATTGAGCAACTTCTTAACAGTGAGGAGAAAATAAAAAAAAAAGTTTTTCATCAAAAAAAGTAAACAATTTAGACATAATTTGTAAGACTTTTTCAGATAAACCAATTGAATTAAGTTTAAGTATGTGGTATTTTATGAATACTGTTATATTAAGGTTTCATTTAAGTTATAAAGTTTTTGCCATGATGTAGGCTGAAAATCTAAATGTACCATTCCTTACAAGATGGCTAGGTGGGGAGGCTTGGCCCATCTATGTAAGAGAGGGTTGGCCACTAGACCAAAGCCCCCTAAGTCAACTAAATATGAAAATCTATAAATACTGTTTATAAGAAGGTATGATATAATAACTTTGTGATATTTGTACTTGTTTCGAATAAAACCAAAACCTCAATAAAACTAATGTCAGCTATGACCAAATATCAAACTTTTTCTGCAAATACCAAATTACTAATTCAAGTATAACAACACTCCAGATTAATATAAAGATATTATCTGATTTTTCTTTCTTTGGGGGAGGGGGCACTGAACGAGTGAACGAGTAGCTTTGAAATTGCGCTTTGATTTTGACCAATTGTGCCGTTAAAATAAAAACTCCGAAACTTTTTTTAAATTAAGTATTAAATTAAACCTCGGTCAAATTTATATTAATAGAACCAAATTTATATTCAAGTGTAAATGATTCTATGTTGTGTATCTAAGTGTTAATGATTCCATGTTGTTTCTCCACGTTCCAGGAGTGCTCGGGTTCCGTTCTGGCCCGGAAGTGGACGAGGACGAGGCCGTGCAGCTGAAGAGCCCCGTAGAGGGGGAGGGGAAGGTGGCCGAGATCATGAAGGAGGGGGTGCAACTCAAGAGGCAAGTTGGCCTCTTCTCGGCCGTCTTCCTCATCGTGGGATGCATGATTGGTAAGTGGGATCAGTCAACACCACCTAGACCAAGAGGCACGGTCAACTCAACCTTTTATTATACGTAATGATAAAACTTAAGTTAATTAAAAGTACGTTTAATTTATGTTTGAATGTAAGCATAAAAAATCACTCAAAGTTGGAAAATTGAACAAAGATTCTTGCGAGTGACATAAGCCGTGTTGCTTCATAAGACAAGCAGACAGCTGGCGCCCCCCAACGGCTCATTTCCAATATAAGGCCGGGTGAAAAACTTACCCCATGGGAGAACTACCCCCGGTCTCCCCTACTTTTAATTGAAAATATTTACTTTTACTGGACTGTAAATACCCGGAAGTGAATTTAAAATGCCGTTCTCTCTAAGTTAAACCGAAGCTCCTTCTACACCAAGTTGGGACACTTCGCGGGATGTCTATGGGAGAGAGATGGCAACTGGTTCGGTGCCTTCAACGGATCGCAGCGCCTCTAGCGGGAAAATCCTCGGCTCTGGTCGAATTGGAGTTTCGGTTTTGTTAAACATATTTACATAAGTAATATTTATTATTGTTAAAAAAAAATATTGGGTTTTCGAAAAATTTGCACTGGATTCCCAAAAGGAAATCATACTATTGACCATACCTCTACTATAACATTCATATTAAAGTGAAAATCCAACATCAAATTAACAAAAAAAATCAGATTAAATTTAAGGATTAATCTATTTAACGCTTACAAAATTTGGCATTGACTGAAATCACGTCGCACTAGAGCTACACAAATGCTAACACTTACTAGAAAAATTTCGAATTTCTATAATTAAAAAAATATTTGTCGTAAAATATTTCTTATTTAAAAATATTATGCATTTTTTAAAAAAAAGTATTGGGGTTAAAAAAAAGGTAATATTATTTTACTTAATATAGGTAATTAAGTAATAAGTATAATTATCTATAGTAGATTTAAGAAATAAAATCTGAATGAATCTTCAAGTGCTGTTGAAGCAATAACGAAATAAATATATTGAATTTTCTTCATTTACTATATCATAATTTGTGTTTTTTCATCATAATCAATGTGTTTTTTCCTTTTTATGAATTTAAGTCCACCTTAAATACTGTTAGAAAAAAATGCATTTTTTAAAAAATAATATGCTTAAAAAGTTAATCATTTAGTTAGTTTCATTTTGCATCCCAATAAAAATTTGTCTTACATTATGATTATACTAATACCTTTTCGAATATGTTTTATGTTAGTTTATCTATAATAATAAAAGAAAGAGTCTGTCTGTCTGTGTGTGTGTGTGTCTGTTATCGGATCGTAAAAGACCGACTTATACTGCCCACAGGAATTCGAAATTTTAAAGATAGATTCCCTTTAATACTAACGTGTGCACCTGAGGCTTAGTTTTTTCATATTTGTTCCATTTTTAGAGAAAATTCGAATTTTCTGAAAAAAAATACACCACTTTCGCTCAAATCCGATCATTTTTTCTCTTTCCTGATGCCATCGGCTGAAAAAAATAAATAAAACTTTTAACGAAAACATTTAAAATTCAAAATGTTTATTTTATTCTTTTGCCATTACTTTCAAAAAATAAATTCATTATTTGAAAAATAATTGACATGTTTCAATTGGCGTAATTCCGCCAGTCTTCATTTCCGGATTTTATTGTGGGTTTATTTGGTGATTTTTTCATTGATTTTTCTGTTGACTGCATGTATGCATATTTAAGCAATAAATGTATAGTTAAGCTATTACTGAACCATGATGGTTAATAAAGGCCATCACACTAGAGCTATTAGGGTTTTTTGTCTTTATTTTTCGCCAAATACGTTGCCAAGTTCGCCAAATTATTAACTAAAATTCGCCAAATAGGCAATTTCTTTTATAAATAATTTATAAGCTGGTCGGTTGTTCGAAGGTCATTGTGTTTGAGCTGTATAATGGTTGTGGGTAGCTATATCTATTTTCTCGCCAAATTATTTCCCAAAAGGCGCCAAATGAGCTAAAAGGTTTTATGTATTTATGAGGGAATTGTGATTACATTTATGAGTGCATTTTACAGCGTATTTTTCATTTTGGAATTTTAAGGCAATGAAACGGGATTTTATAACTTATAACGAGCGGAAACAATAATAAGTTTATGATCCTATAACAGGGTATATGGTACACATATTTGGAATCTATTTGATATTTTTTATTCCGTGCGAAGAACGGGTATAAATTTGCTAGTTGAACATATTTATTTAAAGTAATATTTATTAGTTAAAAAAACTGGGTTTTCGAAAAAATTGCACTGGATTCTAAAAGAAATACCATTGATTTCTAAAACATACATACTAAAGGGTAAATCCAACATCAAATTTTAAAAAATCGGATTAAATTTGAAGATTAATCTACAAAACGCTTAAAAGATTAGGTTTTGAATGAAATAACGTTGCACAAGAGCTACATGAATGCTAATACTAAGAAATAAAGTAGGAGTGAATCTTCAAGTACTGTTGAAGGAACAACAAATTTTCTTGAAAAAAACTATAATATATGGAATATTCTTCATATTATTATATATATATATATAATATTTATAATATATATATATATATAATATATTATATATATATATATATATATATTATATATATATTATTATATATATATATATAATATATATATATATATATTATAATATATCTAATATATATATATATATATAATTATATATATATAATATATTATATATATATATATATATATATATATATATATATATATATATATTATATATATATATATATATTCTACGATTTTTGCTCAAACATCTCAAAGTAAAAATAATTAATTTTAAAAAATAAAATCTGAATAAATCTTTAAATACTGTTAAAATAACAACCAAATAAATACATTGAACTCCCAACTTCATTTACTATATCATAATTCATGGGTATATTATAAATTATTTTTAAATCTCCAAATAAAAATACCTATATAAGATATTTATAATTCAGTAAAAAAAACATATTGTATTTGGTTTTTTTATTGACATTCAATTTTAAATACACAGTATTTATTTCATTTACATAACTCCATTTCTAAATTAGTATGTGTGAGTAAAACTTTTGATACATAAAAAAGAATACATATTTCAATATTTTACATATTATAAAATTAATGATAATTTATATTAAGAAAGTGTTTTTCACAAGCAAAATCGGTACTTTTCAGCAGACGATCCTTCCTAGGGATATTCTTCTGTCATAATTTAAGATTATCTTCATTATTAGGTGCTTTAAACAAGGAAAATCGACAATTAATTTCAGTTTTATATCCAGATTTGCATACCGGAACATAACACTTTTTCGTCATTTTCGGCCTTCAACGTATCGCAGCGCCTCTAGCGGGGAAAACCTTGGCTCCGATCGAATGTATGGAGTTTCCTAACTTGGTGTAGAAGGAGCTTTGGTTAAACCTTTTAACGTCATCCTGTTCGGAGTGTTGGCTGTTTCAAAGAAGGAAACCTGCTTTGGAAACTTGTTCGGATGCCCAAAAGTGTAATCGTTCGTGATTGAGCAGGTTTCTTCTACGGAACAGAAAATACACCAATCATGGCGGCTAGCGTGAGATTCTCTGGCCTTATAAGTTGAGTAGGCATATAAGAGGGTTGCTTCTGAATAAATATATGAATACATCAAATATCCCCAAATGATTCCATCACAATTCAACAATGATTTATTTTGCAGGTTCCGGTATTTTCATTTCTCCAAAGGGCGTACTCCAGCGTTCCGGATCTGTAGGAGCGAGCTTACTCGTGTGGACGGGTTGCGGAGCAGTTTCCCTAATGGGTGAGTATTAGAATAGATACTGGCTGTACTGGTATGACGCAGGCAGAATCGTGACAAACTTGCCAGCAATCCACTTCTACTAAGGCCTTCTGAATACATAGAGAGAGCACTAAATTGCCTCTGATGGTAAAAGGAAGCGTTCAATAAAGCTAGGAACTGTCGTGACTCTACTAAAAGTATCAGTTCAGGTCGATAAGGACTTGTAGCTGCCTCAGTACCCCATAGTCTACCAAAAGGAATCTCGAGGTGGAGATGAGTTACCTCGGCTTATATACTACTATTAACGTTGTAATCTGGAATAGTGGTAGAAACGTGGCTGTAAATCAGCGCCACCTAGTTGTTGATGGCATATTGAGGTTGCGTGTGTGGTGAACCGCCACAGACTCATGGAGTGTCTCTAGATTTGTTGAATTTACGCTGCTTAATACGAACCATACACATGCTGGTTACATGCACGTGATAATTATTATTTTAGTGACACAGCAATCCCATTCCAGTATATATATTTATCCTCAGAGTCAATTTTTAACAGTTTTTTGCTGTGAAGGCTGTGTCAGTTTCGGTCGTTCGATGCTAACCGCTGCAGTTGGTTTTGTTTTTATAAACAGTTAAAATTAGCGCAGAAAAAGAGCAGCACAGAAAGAAAACTTAAATCAGAACTGATATAAAAACACGCTTTTAAATGCATACAAAGTCGTGTCGTGGTAAAATGTGGGAGTAATCAGTAAAGAACCTGAGAAAAAGTTTTTAGAAAACGAACACTTTTAGATAGCTTTTATATGTTTATAAAATTTGAGCATATATACCAACTCATTTTAGTCATTTGAATTTTTAACGAACAATCAAGGAAAGTGAAAAGTTGGAGTCAGTTTGTTTACAATTGCATCTTCCCCCTCACTTTGGATGAGTCATTAGTTCAATACACTTTTCTATCAGATAATATTAAATGAGCATATAATGTCTTTTATCATGCATCGTTGACATATATTTTTTAATGACATAAATAAAGACTAGAATATCTATGCCTATCAAATCTCGCTAGATAAGATTTTAATAATTATTTTGTTTAAACGGTGTAGTTCTTCGATTTGTAAAATTCTATTAGGTCATTGTCAAAAATGTCCCTTGGAAATATTTGTTAATAATAATGTTTTTTATAATATCGTGCAAAAAAACTAACTCTTTCAAATCAATAATCGTGGCAAAACTGATGCTTTTAACGAAATCGTGTTTCAAAGTTATACTTTTACGCACTAGTGCGACAAAGTAAAAAAGAGCATCTGATTAATGTAAAATTCTTTATTTGAGCGTGATTCTTTATTTGGCGTCTTATTTCCAATGCCAATCTAGGAAAAACATTTTGCTGCACGGGATTTTAAAATAATCATTAATATAAATAATCACCTTCAAATCATTTAAGCGTGATAATAAAACAATTAATAAGCCAATCAATAAATGCCAATTTAATAAATACTTTTTTTTGCACGTTATTATAAAAAATAGTGTATGACAACACGTTGAAAATCGCCTTTTTTAAACTTGTGAAATAATTTATTCAACTCGTATAAAAAAAGCCTTACTTTTCACACTAGTTGCATAAATAACTATTTAAAATACGATATGCTTTGACGATGATACGTTTGCCATTGAGTAAATACCAAACAGAGGTTCACTTTTCTACGCACAGGAAGATCTATTTTAGTTAAGTTAAATTCTGCCCATATCTCATAAGGTTGTGCCGATCTCCGTTTCAATAGCCATTATAGTTCTGAGGTGCTAACATTGCTGGGGGGATGCATATTATGAGTGTGTAGGCTTTTAAAAGTTTTTTGCTTGGTTTCTCCATAATTATGGTTCCTTGTAGCTGCAACGGCTCTGGTCTATGAGGTAAAATGTTTCACCATACATTCGGTATTAGGTTTAACTATTTTTCAGGTTTTGGAAAAAAAAAACCCTTGAGAAATGGTTCAACATCTAACCAAAAATATGGTGAAATAGTTCACCACATAGCCGTTGCAGCTACTATGAACCATATTTTGCATATTTGCAATATTTAACCCTTTCACTTCCAAAACGACCCAGGCGGCCTGCAACTAAAGATTCGATAATGATATTCCTATCACATATTACGCGGAAACAAAAAGCGAAAGTGTTAACAGTGTTAACAACCCTCACTTTTCAAGGTCCTTACTCAAGCTTGATACTCATTTACTGACGATACATGGGTGAATGGCCTCATGATCAGCTACCCGACTCATAGCCTTCTCGGCAGAGTCAGACATGTTAGCGATATTGTTATACTATATATGAGTCGTGCATTTCTAAAGGGCGTAATTGCTTGGCAATATTTCCACCAAAAATAACGTAGGCTTAAGCTCAGTCGCCAATGGTGCCGGCGTTGGCTAGGTACTTACCGGTCGATGCACGCTGTAAAGGCTGCCCTCCAGAATTGGCTATCTATCGCCATTGGCCACTGAGAAGCGCGATATATACTTTGTGGTAATATTGCCAAACAATTACGTCCTTTTTGAAACGGAAAACTCATATGCACTAGGCACCTATAATGTTTGACATGTGTTTCAGTTATGATCAAAAATATTTATCTAACCTTTATAATACTAAACTGTTCAGGGGTCAGACCTCTGGACAGCAGCGTACGAGTCAGAAATCGATTTCTGGGTAAGAATATTGGTTACCACATTGTAACCTAGAGCGGTGTAATACATTGTGAAAAAAACTTACTGTTTTTTAAGAAAATGAATTGAAAATTTATTGAACAAAAATTCTGCAATTCCAGGTGCTCTCTGCTACGCCGAGCTCGGTACAGCCATCCCAGTGTCCGGGGCTGAATACTCGTACTACCTTCGCGTATACGGAAAGCAGGGCCGTTTCGGGCCTATCCCTGCCTTCCTGTACTTGTGGATGTGTTCCCTCATCATCAAGCCTGCCGCCATATCCATCATGCTTCTGACCTTCGCGGAATACATCGTGGAACCTCTATTTCCAAGCTGCGGAGCGCCCGCCATGGCCAAGAAATTGGTGGCCCTAGTCGGCATATGTGAGTCCAAGTTTGATTTTTGTTGGTGTCCTGTTTTGCTTTTAATCCGGCAGAAGGATCATGGGGGTGTTTTAGGCTTCAACAACTATTTTAGATCAAATATTCTTATGTACCTGATTTTTTTCAGGGTGTGTTAAACCTTTATATTGCATTTGATAAGAAGGTCACTCGATCAACTTATGTTCTGAATTCGTATACGGCAGAGATACCGTTTCAAAAAAAAAAATCTGTCAAGTATGTAGTCAATAGCTAACACGTACTCCCAGGTTTAACTCGTTGAAATTAGTTCTTTTTATAAAATGGTACACAAATATTTACGCTATGAGTGAGAGCTTAAAAAAGTAACGCATTCAATCTCAAATGAAAGTTTAAGAGATTTAAAAACAACAACAATAGTTTTGGAACCTAAACGAAGTCCCGTCTTCAGTGTATAAAAACCGATGAAGGAATGAAAACGAGAAATGCTGAAGCGCAACTGTAACAAAAGTTTTGAGGGATTTTTTACAACCAGAAACAGAAAATGATTTCGCGCAACTGTAAAAAATGAGTTCAGAGGGATTTCTTTACTTTGTTACGCTTTAGCATTTTCTGTTTTACATTCATTCATCGGGACTTCGTCAGTCCTGAAACGTCTGTATCCTTTTAGCATCTTCTAGTTTTTCATTTGCTTTTCAATGCGTTTCCTTTTTTAAACTCTTAACCTTATAGTCCGAATAGTACTTGGACGGTTAACTTTTTAATCATTTTTTTCTTCTATAATATTTGAGTAACAAAAAGATTCTTACGGCATTATCGCACTAGAGCTCGTTCGTTCAGCGACGTCCGTACGTCATATCAAAAACTGGTTTTTGGAGCAGTTTTTGCTCGATGAGCATTTTCGAGTCTACTCGAAAAAATTCCGGCTCATTTTTGCTGTTCGAACGGCTACCAATCAGAACGAAGTTCAGTCGTGACGTCATGGCCGAGCCTCCTCCTTGTACCTTCTCCTCCAATACCGAGCTTTTAAGTTTGTGATGTCACGCATGACGTAGCCGTTCTCTTGTGACGTTTTTGCTGTCCCAAAAGTTGTTCGTACTGTCTGATAAGGGCTTTAGCCGTCATGTCGACTGATCATGACGTCTAAATTATGTCGATTGATCATGAAGCAGCATTATTTACCATCAGCCCACCAGATCATATATACCATTTAAAAAAGTCACATAATTTTTCATTTAGTTTCACTTAAGATCAGATCTTTTTGGTCCATAGTGTGGAATTATTTATTGATGATTGTTCGAATTTTGAAGTGGTACATAAAGCGGTTCACCAGAGCCTTTTGTGGTTTCCTAACAATTCGTACTGTAATTAATTTTTTAAAAAAGTAATTAGAAACTTTGTAGGAAAGTAGTTTTCTCACACATCTTTTATGGTTGTTTACACGATTAACATTTGAATGACCACATCAAGAGGTTCGCCATTCTTCATCTTTTCTTACTGAAGGATATGATGCAGTAGATGATAGAAAAAAAACTCTGGATGACAGTGTCATTCATCGGGAATCTCGCACATTATTTATCAAATCAGTGGGGTTCCTTGGCGATTAATTAAATGACGTCACGCCAGATAAATCTCTAGAGACTGGAATCGGAACAGAGGAAGTATGTTTTGAAAAGAAGAAACTTATGCTTCCTGTCCGTGGCCATGAATTCGCCAATTATAGCAGCGAAGAGTGACAAGGATATTGTTAATAATGAACTTGCTTCAGTATGGTCTGTGTGAAATCAGCGCCTGATTAGCTTATTTGAAGAGCTTAGTGGAAGAACGTGCTAAGTGACAAAAAGTGAAAACAAGAAAATGAGCTTTAAAGTTTTTCGTTAACACTTATAGATACTTCAGAAACGGCCCTTACAAAAGACACACTTAACTTATGTTACACTTAACTTATGAAAAAGCTTAACGTTTATGAAAAAGGGAATCTTGTTAACGTTAAACGAGGGGATAACAGCTTCATTGATACAAAAATTTCAATTTTTTCCAAAATATCACTTAGCACGTTCTTCCACTAAGCTCTTCATTTAAGTCGGTCCAGTTTCAAGTGGACTTATCTGGTTTCGGAAACTAACTACTAATTTTCTTTTTGAAATTCTTGAGTCTGATGCAAACGCGATTTATTTGAATTAATTTTGACGCATCAGTAAGGTTTTTGGAGATTTGTTCCTTTCAGTCTGGGATATCACAATATCAGGGGTAAATCTACAGGATTAAAAATTTCAGGGATTTTGTTTGTTTGTTTTTTGTACAAAATATTTAACTCTTTCTTATTTGTCATCATATTTTAAAACAAATATATATTTAAAAGTATTGTACTATTTGGTGTTTGAAGAACTTCTCTTAGGACGAGACATTTTTTTTTATTTAGGACAAACACAAACGTACATGTCAAAAACAGTAGAATTATGTAAGATCCAGCACAAACGATGTTAAACAGTCACAAATCTCAGCAAGTTCTGAGCAATCTGTCGCCAAGGCAACCACGAATTTTATCCATTCTTCAATTCACTACAGTTCAATTATGAAAGTCAGTCATTACGAAAAATATTGTTTTTTATGAGAAAGTCACTCCACTACATTACGTTTAGCAAGTAATTTTGAAAAAAAATCTAATGCTTATAATATTTGAGGGGCACGTCAATTTCATGAAATTTGAGGCCTTAGCCCTAAAAATGCACATATTCTTTGTGCTATGAATGCAAACGCAAGCTGTATCAGAATTTCAGAGAATTTGAATGGATACATTGTTTCAATTAAAAGAAATTTATTTTGGGAAAATTGTGCTTCGTCTGGTTGGCATTTCGTAAAGCCGTCAGTTGTTTTGTCTTGTGTATGGAGAAGATGGGAAAAGGGAAAGCACTCATTTCTAATGTGTTTCATCTAAAAATGACACGTTGTTTCGGCACGTATTTTTTCTTTACTTTTTCAGTTTTACACGTTTACTGCAGTCCTCTGGTTTATGTGTTTAAGGGGACACATTACCTTAAAAAACGGCAAAAATTGCGAATTTTTTTTTATTTGCTAAAATTAAAGTTTTTAATCTTCTTAATAAGTCTACCAAGTTTCAAAAGTGTAGCTATATTTTAAAAAAACTTATTACACTTTTTATGCGGAAAGTTAAGATAAAAATGCAAACGAATGAAAACTTTAAACGTGTTTTTATCGGTGTTCATTTTTCCTTGATGACAAGATTTTCAAAACGCTCAGGCTTTTTTAATTATTTTAAAAGTCTAAGGAATTTTGTATGCAGTCTGTCAAATATGTTGATATTAAGAATTGTTTTCAAAAGTAAAACTTTTTTTATAAAAAAAATACTAAAGTCGAAATTTTCCAAATATATGCTAAAAAAAATTGGGATTTTCTAGATAAATATTTTTTATGAAACAACTACTGAAGATAGATCAAATTTGGATACCAATTCTTTTGTAAAACAGTTTAAAGTACACGAGTAAAAAAATTGGGTTAAAATATTTGTATTTAAAAAGCCTTAGCATTTTAAAAAAGTTTAAAAAAATATTTTTTTTAAATAACTTAAAAAATTAAAATAGTTTTAAAAATATTTTTGTCATATATTGTTTCAAATATAGGTTGAACTAATAAAACACCAATTTTATAATATGTCAAAATTAAAAAAAAATGAAAGTGGTTCCGTGTCCCCTTAAGAGAGTAAAAATTTAATAAAATATTGTTAAACCTTAGTTTAGAAGTAAATAGTTAGTAAGAAATTGAAACCCACGTATGCAGGGATGTAATAGTAAAATTTTAAAGCAAGAAACTGTTCAGTGAAAGAGTAATAAACAAATGAAAACTTTTGTTTTTATAAATATCGCAAAAGGAATTTTCCTTTTGTTTAACTAATGTAAACCTTCAATGTACAACTTCTCTTAAGGAAAACTTCTTATCTTTTCTTTCCTAGAATATCGACTTTTCCAATTAAAAAAAGTAAGCTTTTTATCTATATTTATACAAATCTCTTTCTTTGCTTTTATGTAGAAAGATCATGAACTGTGATTAAGTATGACCGGGCATAATTTAAAAAAATAAAGATTAACATGTCTTAATTCTTATGTAGAGAAGTCTTCAAAAATAATAAACATAAGATATTCTAAAAAAATAAATAAGTTTTTTTTTCAATCTTTGCCCCTTATCTCTAGTAAGATAGTATTATTTGTCAGTTGAAGGGAGTAGTTGCAAAACTCCCGTTCTCCAAAGTATTACTAAGATATAGGGGCTCATTCATTGTCCATTTCGTCCAATTGAATTTACCCTTATCAAAAGTCAGCAATGAATGGACCGGACCCTATATGGTACTTTACGTCCACAGATATACCGTACATAGTACACAGACGTAGTCATATACTAAAGTTTTGAAACTACACCTTAGTTGATCCATATTTGCAGTTTTTGTTTTGTCTCCAAGTGTATATTTTTATTATGAGACTAATTTTGCGAGCTGTCCCTAAATCGGTTAAGGGGATACGACTCTATGGGGATACGGTAGCCAAGATTTGGTCAAAATATCGATTTTTCAGTTTTTACTTCTTATTATTCACAATATCTTTCTGAACATTTACTGAAAGTTTTATACTGATATCTTCTGTAGAAAAAGTTATTAAACATTTTCTGTAGTCATCCCTTTAAGTTTGAACCTGTATTTCGTCTGTTTTCTCTGTTTCGCGGTTTTTTTTTCAATTCTTGTGTTTAATAAATCCCTAAGGCTTTTTAGCTAATTAAGTTTGAATTTTGAAATTTTTAACCTGTGTTCTTACATAAGTGGTGCAAAAAATTGTGCATGAAATAAGGTCTACTATGTGTAGATTATTTTTTAAAAAAATTTGAACTCAATAATTTGTAAAAAATTTGTGATTTTCACTATAAATACATGTTACATTTTTACTGCAGCTCACATTTTAAAATCCATGCACAGTTCTCGAACAAATAGTTCTAAAACCAAACTATTGAAGTTTGGTAGAGTTATTCTTAAAATTGAAAGAGAAGTAGCGTTTTTAAAAAGTTAAAAAATTTTAACCTTTTTTTTTTAAAATGAAAAACTACTTGTAAATATATTTTTTTATTGCTGGGCAATATTTAGTTAGAGTAAACATTATATAAAAACACTATAATTTCCGAGTATGTTATTATTGCTAAAAATATTTGGGGTACCGTATCCCCTTAAGATGGTTCAGAAATTTGAAAGGAACTCGTGTGGATGACAGTATAAATTTTTTCCACCTCTCTACTTCTCAATCGTCGTATATTGTTAATTTTTTATGCAGAACAAAATTATGAATTACAAGTCTGGCAAGGATAATCGCCATTTACTCAACACTCAGCTCTAGTCTGCGATATTTTGCAACCACAACTTTCTAAACAGAGAAATTGCTGACAATGACATGTCCCGCAATAGGCATGTTTCATGCTTTAAAAGAAAATAGTTAGGTACGATTAGCTAATAAATGTAGTGGCCGTAGCTTAACTGTGCTAAATTACCGAAACCATGAATGTTATCCAGGAATAAAAGCAGGAATAATTTACGTCACATGAAACAAGCCAATTGTAGTATAACGTCTTTACACAAAATTAATATTTATGAAGATGCAAAATATTAAAGTTATTGACTAAAGAAACTGTGGATATGAATAAAGAAAAAAATGACCAGTTGGCTAAGCATTAAGCAAATGCCAGAAATGTTCGTGACGACTCAGCATTCTAACTGTTTTTCACTAATGTCACGGGGAACCAAATTTTAGTTATCTTAGTCATTGACTTTTTTAAAAAAATCTCTACACTCTTAAAACAAAAGAGTGAGATCCACTCCTATAGGGGAAGTGCATTTTCGGCACCGGAAAGGAGTGGAAATTAACTCAGACTGAGTTAAAACCGATCGTTTTAAGAGTGTAGGACGTAGATTGTTTTCTTTTATTTCTTTTACCCACTCCGCAAAAAGAGTGAAATTCACTCCTATAGGGGAAGTGCATTTTCGGCACGGAAAGGAGTGGAAATTAACTCAGACTGAGTTAAAACCGATCGTTTTAAGAGTGTAGGACGTAGATTGTTTTCTTTTATTTATTTTACCCACTCCGAAAAAATAGTGAAATCCACTCCCACAGGGGAAGTACATTTTCGGCACGGAATTAAAGGAGTGGAAATTAACTCAGACTGAGTTTAAACCGCTCGTTTGTTTTACGAGTGTAGAGTTTGAATTGGCATCAACCTTGGTTGGCGAAGTGGTACAGAAAAAAAACCACACTTATTATCAAAGTTTATTCTCCGTTTCGTCGCCTTCTTGAGGACGTGACAAGAAGATTAATTGCTCGTTAAGAGATCGTTAAAAGAAGCTACCGTTTATTTAGTTTCACAGATTTGTTTATTTTCTGTATTTACTTCACCAAACACCATAACTAGAACTGATGTAGGATTAAGGTTCAAGCTCTTAAAAATATGTTTAAGAAGTTTGGACTTGGATAAGATTATGGGAATGTCGATATCATAAATCTAAATATATTGTGACTTACATCGTTTTTAGGTTGTTTTTCTTTTAGCTTCCACACTGCGTTTAACTTAAAAAAGTGGAAGGTATTGTAATAGTTCAGTTCGTTTGTCCGTTAGTCTGTCTGAAGATGGAGACAAAAAGATGAACGAATGGACAGATAGACGTACTGAAGATAAATTGACAATAGGTATAAAATATAGTTCACTCATGTCAAAGCTTTCAAGCAAAAAAGATAATTTTAAAATTGACAGATGAAAAAAAGGACCTACAGACAAAATTTATGTAAGATAGATCTCTGATTTTATATCTTTCAAGCATTAAAAAAATAGGAAGTTTGAGGATTAGAATAGAATAGAATTTGTGCGAGGAGAGTACAGATAGACGGACGGATATCTCCACGATTTCAATGACCAAAATGTCTTTGTTCAATTTCTCAGATATAAAATAACTGGTTAAAATTCATGGATATTTTTTTAAATTTTGGATATATTTTTGGAAATCATTTATAAGGTTAGACTATACTTGTGGGTGCCTTCGCCAAGCTGGGCGATGTTTCTTTTATATGGGGACGTCTATATTTTAATGAATATGTATTTAGTTTTAGTTTCGTTCAGTAATCGTGTTTCTGATTGGTTTAGATTAAAGCGCTACTTTTTTTTATGTTCAAAGTTATATGTAATTTGTTCAGAGGTTAGTTAGTTCTATGTTGGATGTCGGCTGGTAAGGTAAATTTTGCTTCTGGTCCTGAAAATGTTTTATTGAAATATCATTGTGGTTTTGGCCGTTATTACTATTTGTACGGTGTTCCGCACGAACAGGAATGGTGCCAAATAAAAATCGCCAATTTCGCCAAGGGGCACCCTGAAGTATAGTTTTAATTATTATAAATCGGGGACTACCTGAGAATGCGTTAGGAATTTTTTTTTAAACCCATTAACGACAAATTCGGGAATTCGATTATTGTTTGTCTACCTTGGTGAATAGAAACGTTAACTTTAAGTTTTTGAAATTCGTCTTTCGTGTAACTTAATTTGTCCCGCATAAAATGTTTCGTACTATGGCCTTGAATTGTCTTACATTTCATTTAATTAAATAAACTAAAACAGGAAGCTTATTTTTGTAGGTCAGAATTTCTGGCCAATCGTGGTTAAGGAGTTAATAAAAACCTAAACTCCCCGGCGCAACAGCCCGATACTGGGCCAAGGCCTGCCGTGCCCATTTCAGATTTCGTGACCTAGGGCTCTGGGGTGCTAGGCATATGTCCCGGTAAGGTGGTCAGCCTCACGCGGAACCCCCAGTGTTTAGTTACCAAGCATGATTGGTGCCCATTTTATCGACCCACTTAAGGGATGAAAGGATGGGTCAACCTCGCCCAATCCGGGATTCGATCCCCGGACCTGTGGTGAGGCAATACGAATCACTACCACTAAGTCACTGGGCCTCTAAGGAGTTTTAATAAGAGGTCCAAAATGGGTTATTTATAAGAAATTTTTAATGACCCTGAGTGGCGCACTAAATTTTTCCAATTTTTTAGAGAACCATCTGACTTACTGCCAGATAAAAAAAAAGTTATTTAAAAAAAATAATCTTGCTGAATGTTCAACTATTCATCGAAGTAAATCAAACTACTATTTGAATTAAATGTTGTCTTGGCATGCTTATTCTTTGGTTGTTGCATGCATTATATTAATTTTAACTTTAATGGGCTTGTAAAAATTGATGCAGTAGATCGTCCTTACACTGTTAAAATTTTTGTGCTTGTTTTCACCATGATATTGGTTCCTAGTAGCTGCAACGGCTGTGTGGGGAAATGTTTCACCTTTTTTTCGGTGTTTGGTTGAACCATTTTTCTGGATTTGGAAACAAAAACCTGAGAAATGGTTCAACCGAATACCAAAAATATGGTTTAACGTTTCACCACACAGCCGTTGCAGCTACTAGGAACCATATTTTTGGTGAAAAAAAATACCTAATTTTTAACAGTGTAGTAAACCTAAAATTCCCCTCAACAGTAATTTTATTATTGTTTGAAAACTAACACACGATTTTCGACAAAATATTATAACAATGAAAAAGGTATTGATGAAAGAAATACGTATTTATAACAAAGAATTTGCTATACTATTTCATCAAAAGAATCAGTTATAATTTAAACAATGTAGAATTGAAGCAACTATAATTTTAATTAATAATCTTTCTTTCCCATTTCAAACTTCAACACTTACGCAGCAATTTTTTTTGTCAGAAAACCTTTTGAATCAAAATAGTTTAACTTTAAATAATTCAATTCCGAAAAGTTTTAAAACGTAATTCCTCATAAATATTACATACTTTTTATCAAATATTCTTCGACTGCAAAAACCAAGACTAAACCGAAAGTGAGATGGCTAAAACCTTAAGAAGACTGCTCAACAACTTAACGTAAGTACAATTCGTAGATTCACTTTATCAAAGTATTTTTTTATTTAAGATATATACCGGGTGGCCCAGCGGGTAGTGTTTGAAACAAATGAAAAAATAAAAACAAATAAGCGACATGAGAAGAATTTAATGACGTTTATTGAATGGACATATTGGGCAATTAATGATATAGAGGTTCGAAGTGCCCGCCATATTTAACAAGGACAGCAGTTAGGCGGTTCTCGAATCCAACCATACTCCTTACCCATACCTTCCTCCATACTCCTGCCATATTCCTTTTGTTTGGCCAATTCTTTTTGTGGAACTTCGCACAAAAGCTAAAAAAAGCTTCCCAAAAAGAATTGGTCAAACAAAAGGAGTATGGAGGAAGGAGGAAGGTATTTGTAAGGAGTATGGAGTATGGTTGTATTCGAGAACCGCCTAACTGCTGTCCTTACTCCTTGTTAAAGATGGCGGGCATTTCGAACCTCTTTATCATAAATTGCCCAATATGTCCATTCAATAAACGTCATTAAATTCTTCTCATGTCTCTTATTTGTTTTTATTTTTTCATTTGTTTCAAACACTACCCGCTGGGCCACCCGGTAGCTTTTAAGATAAAATTTCTCATGAAATAATTTTTATCTGATGAAAGTAAAAGATGTTACATAAAAAAAATTCTCTTTTTTTTTAAAAATAAATTCATAACAAAAATATAGTTTGAAACATATGAAACACCATGTCAAATATATTGTTTAATTTTTTTAAAGTAATTTTAAAATTGTTTGCTCTAGATCTTAAAGTAGTCTTTCAAAATGTTATGACTAACTTAAAAATGAAGTAGTTTTTAATTAAATGGAATTTTAATTTTATTTAATATCATTTCAAATATTTCTTTTATAATAGTCTTTAATCCTCTATATTATAAATTTGTTTAATATGAAGATTTTTACAGTAATTTTTAAATCAACGCTTCTATTTTTTACAGATGCTGTTTTTCTGGAAGAAACCAACCAATAATTGATGATTCGGAGTATATTAATGTCATAAAAACTGTGGTAAGTTATATCATCACTATTTTAGTCTTTACACTGGGGATTTTATACACATATTTGTATGGTCTCAATTTTAAGAAATAAGCTTTAAGTAGGTTTTGTTTATGTTTTAGACAGTTTAGTTTTGAGGTAAATAACTTTTTCAATAAACTCAATTTCCAATTTCGATTAAATGAAATTTAATAAAAATTAAATGAAATTTTTTATACTAGAGTGTTTAATTTTATCTAAAGGTTTTAATAGACTGTATACAAAGAAATAAAGTTAAGTTAAAGTTTCGTTTCGTTTATTATTTTCGATTTTTATTGACAATTAATTGTTCTAATAATTTTTTTAAACATAAAATGGGTACATAGAACACATAAAATTCACGACCATTGCGCAAGAAGGGTAGTTGAAGTCTGATTGCAGAAAAAAAATAATGAAAAAAAAGTAAAGACAAAGTCTTCTTTTTTTAAATTTTGGATTAGTTTTTAAGTTATTAAATTTTAAGTTGCAACTTTTGTTTCGTCAAATTTCACCTTGAGCTATTCTCATTGTCTTAACATAAACAGTACTGATATTCAGTTATATCATCAAAAACATTGTTTTTTAGAAGAGAGAAATATTTAAAGTAAGAAAATCATTATTTCATTTAATTTTTTTTCCCTTTGCCATAGAACTTTTTAGGTTTTAAAGCTATTGAAATTGTCTTTAAGAGCAAGTTTCTTTACTTGCATTGATTCAATGAGTTTTGAATAACTGTCGCGTGATGCTATAAATCTATTTTTTTAATTAATTAAATTAAAAAAATACATAATAAAAAATATACTATAAAAATAATTTTACAAAATCTTGCTCATATTAAAAATGCTTGTTGAAGAAATGTCTTTCACTAAGTAAAAATTTAATTTCTTACGGTGTGATATCTTTTTATTTCATGTTTAATGAATTTTTTTTAAAATTTTAATTATAGGTTGGAAAAGGAACAAAAGAACAACCTCCAAAGAAAATTTACCCACAGATCTTAACGTCGGATTAAAACAACCCATTCATTTTCGCTGAAATTCAAGAACTTAACGCTCTCTTCAAAGATCTTATGAAGGGAAAGGACAAGAACACCTAAAAAAGAGTCTGGGAACCGAAATTTAACTCGAGATTAAACCCAATTTCATTTTCGAACAAGAATCTTAAACTTTTCAAGATGTAGAAGAAAGGTTAGTGGAACCAATTTCAGCAATTTATCGACAAATCAACATCAAGATGGAAGAGCTTATCGATATAACATCGGATAATATGGACTTCGTTTTAAAGATGTACAAAACTGCCAACACTGTAGGTGCCAGAAGAGCTTTCAGATCAGCAGCTAAAGTTATGGCCTTGCATTTCGACACCCTGGTTGCAGACAAAGCCTTGTTAAACCTTTCTTTAAAAAACCAACTCTCAACAATTCTGAGACAAGAAAAAATCGCCACCAAAAGTGAAATTGACCTATTCCAGGCGGCAGTTTATTAGATTAATCACGACTATTCCATCAGACATCACCGTGCATTCGATTTATTCCGATTTATTAACTTCTCTGCCCTGACAATGCCCGAATTGATGCAATGCTACATTCACCAACCTGACTTGTTCCAGAATTCGGAGGTCGAAATTATCCTGAGGAATGCTGCCACCTACATCAGCCTCAAATACCTCAACAAAGAACTTTCAGTCTTCGCCCTTGCACCAAATCCGAGGGTATTCACGATTGTACAAGAACCATACAATCCGTTTAACCCAGTAAACCCATTTGACTAATATACAATAAAAATTAATGGAGGAGGAGGCAGCATCATCTCATCAAAGTGGAGGCAGGAGGCTAAAGAGGACACACGTGCAAGGATTTACGGAACCAATCCGTAGAGAATGATGTCTAATATTTTTTGTTCCTGACTTCCACGTATGGGGTTGCCGTGTAGGCACAATTTTGCCAAGCACCTGTTAGGTCATGTTTGGTCACACTTACATTAATAGACAGATTTATTGACGAACATGTTTACCATAAAAATCTAAAATTAATTTTTACGATAATATTTTATATCTATTATTTTTGTTCTAACTTCTACAACATCTGTTAAGCACCTGTTAGGTAATGTTTGGTCACACTTTTATTGGAGAATATAAATGACTGATTTATTGAAGAACACATGTTTACAATAAAAATGTTAAGTTGTTGTTTTTTATATTTTATTTTTGTTCTTAACTTCCACGAATAAGGTAGGCAAAACTTTGCCAATATTCATATTTGGTCACACTTTTATTGGAGAATAATAATGGGCAGATTTATTGACAAACATAAAAATATAAGGTTTATTTATTTTTTATTTTGTATCTATTATTTTTGTTCTTAACTTCCACGAATTTGGTAGGCATAATTTTGTCAAGCACCTGTTAGGTCATGGTTGGTTGCACTTTTTTTGTAGGTGTGATCTGGTGCCAAGAAAACAACGGTGGGCGGGCCCTAGCAAGCTTCAGTTCCAGCTGCCAGAGATCTTTGCTTTGTGTCAATATGTGCTTTCGGGTTAACTATTGTGATGGATTACGTAACAGACAATCTGATTGTTTATGGTGCCGTCCGCCACTTGGCTTGCTTTCGGGTAAACAGAGGACGGATTACATCACAGACAATCTGATTGTTTGTGGTGCAGTTCATTACTTTGGCTTGCTTGGGGCACATATAGGCACATTGAAAGTCTCGGCTGTCCGGGAATGATTTTTGCTGATCTCCGAAGCTGTTCTTTTGTCACCAAGGATAATTGGTTTAACATCAGAAGGCAATGTGAAACAGAGAAAGTGTGGTCCTCATGAATAACTTTCAGATTCAAAAATAGAATGACATCCTGACATTTACAAAACAGATGCATAAATTATGATACAACCTTCAAAAGAAAGAACTTAACAGCTGATATTTCCCCTCGACTTCTGACGAATAGATCTGGTTTCAGTTGATAGGCAGCCTGCAACAACCAAAGGACTTGCCACACTATGGAGAATGTCACCCATGAAGTTTCGCTGTTTACCCTAACGGAAACTACCGTGTGCCCTGAAATTCACATCATCGAATTTATTAAGCAGGCGGAGTTTCTCTATGACAAAATCACCTGGATATGCTGTTTAACATCCGAAGGGCAGCATAAAACGACTTTACATTTAATGACGTATAAACATGACATTATAACTGTTCCAAAAATTACTGACAATGGGTCTGGCATCTTCAGTTGAACCAGATATACATCGTTAGATCCGCATTGCTACTAGCAGCAGCTGATGATTCTCCCGTCATTTAATCATGGACCGATTCCGTTTCGGATGACTGGTATCCTGTACCACCTAGAGGACCTGCCCATAGACGAGAACATCACCCAGGATGTAAATTTGGACCACCATTGGAGCTGGAATCGTTGGTTCTGCAACTATTAAATCTGAGTTGCCCTTTCTCCTGTCGCCTGATCATGGACCGATTCTGTTTCGGATAGCAGGCTTCCCGTGCCATCCAATGGACCTGCCCATGGACGAGAAAATCTCCACAAGGTTCCTAGTTTTATCCTAACAGCCCAAGAACATTGGCGTATGTCCGGATACTCCAATCGTGCGCAACTCTGAATTTGTCAAGCCCAGACCACAAGGATACATTGAGTTTCACAGCGATACAATCGCTGGAAGTGTTGCGTCACATCTATAAAGCGACCTTCAAAAAATGACATTAATATATCAGCCATACACAAAGCTCCTAAAAATACCAAACTGTAAACATTTATACCATATCTATATAATTTCGACAATTTCTTCGAAAATTTTTGTTTATTGTTCTACAATTGTTCACAAATGATGCACAAAATTCAAAATTTTGTAAACGTTAAAAACACTTTTAGGCTTGAAAGATTTAGTTCAATAGTGTCATTGTGTTCATTTAAATTTTTGTAAATTTGTGAAATTTGGGTTAAATTTTAATATGAAATAAATGCAATGCATATGTACGAGTGTTCTTGTAATTATTTTCTATTTTTCGCTTTAAAAATTAGTATTTTATTTCGAAGCATTTTTTATAAATCAAATATTTTTAATGCATTATTAACATAAATTATAATATAATAAAACAATATAACTCCTGGGATTTCATATAAATTAATTTTCAAAAATTTAAAGTTTAATGTAAAGCTAATTATAGCTATACTATTTGATTGAACAATATATAGCAAATTAACCCCTTAAACACATTAAATATTTTTCATGCCAAAGATTATTTCGAGTTTATAGTTTAAACGAGTTTTTCGAAAAATTCAATTTGGTTTAAGTTTAGTTTGTGAAAAATCGATTATAAATAGTAGTCAATATACTGTACCTGATCAGCTGAACCATAGAAATACAAACCTACCTGGGGTAAATATCTGTGCCTTCGGGTGAACTGATGGATTACGTCACAGATAGTCGCTTTTCGGGACTAAATCGTATAAAGGAGGGTCGAGAAGAATTTTCATTATTCCGAAAGAAAAACAGAAAATGTCATTTTGACCCAGACAGCCTTTTCCTTTTTCCTTTAAAAACTTTCTTATCATTTCTCTATAACTCCCGGTTACCACGCCATACGAGCATCTTCGACTGACTTTACAGACCAACTCAACCAACGTAACAAGTTGGCATCCTTGTCATTTGACAATGGTAAAAAATTACGATGCTCTTCGACAATAGTCAATGTGCATAACATTAGATCGACATTATTTCCACCAAATAATCTCCGCCACTATAATTTTGAACACTTGGAAAACTTCAGGCCTACAGCTATATTTTATCAACGATAAATAATCATCGGATAAAAACCAATTTAGATGTTTAGGTTAGTTTGAATCATCGTCGCACTAGGGCTACACGAGGGGTATTGGCAACGGGCGTTATAATTTAGAACCATAGTCAAGTGACGAGCCGACACCAGAGTAGGCACCCGACGCAACCGTTTAGGGCGACATCGTACGCAGCTTTAGGACTTTAGAGCATATTTAATGTGCACTTTCTCTACACAGGCTATTATTCGTCGGGCATTTTTGGCTACACGGAGCGTTTATAGGTCGGCAGTTATTTTGGCGATGCCCGGACCCGAACCTGGGATCTCCCGCATGCAAGGCGAACGCCTTAACCGACTGGGCTCCCCAGCCTAAAACCAATTTATAAAAGTTGTTAATTTTTATTATGAGTATTATTATCCATTAAAACTTCCCCGCAATACTTTAAATAGGGTCAATCCAAAAAGCTTTTTATTTAAGTTTCCTATAAATTAGAAGATCTGTGCTTAGAATACTAAGTAAGGAAAGAGAGCTTTAAGCTTATATAAGATTTTAAATAAGATAAAGAATCTAGGTGATGCTTTTTATTTCACTGGTTGAACCCGTTTGAAAAGTAATCCTTTACTGTATGTGTAAATAGTTGATGCCTAATAGGGCCATAACCTTAAGTATTAGTTTACGGATTTTTTGAAAACCTATTACACACTAGATTTCTGTGTTAAGAGTATTAATTAAATTTTTTGGTTTAGTGGTAGCCAATCAAATATCTTGAAGAATTTCTCAGAATGTCAACTTTTGAGAGTCCCAAATCAATATCTTTTTAGAAAATTATTTAATGTTTTTTTTTTCTTTAAAATACTCTCAAAGAATAAAAAATACATACATTACTATCACATTATTGTAATAAAACTATACCAAAAAAGTTACATTATTCAAAACATTGTTTTTTAAAGGTATGTTTTTGCTTTATGAGGATTTTTATTTTTGGAAGAATCTTTTTAAATGTTGTTTTTTTAAATAGCGAAGGGCCACAAAAAGGAAGATTCTATTCCTGTCATGTAAATGGATTTTTTTCCTATATGACAGTGTAAATAAATAAATGGATGGATGAATGATGAATGAATGGATGGATGAATGGATGAATGGATGGATGAATGAATGGATGAATGAATGAATGAATGGCTGGATGAATGAATGAATGAATGAATGAATGAATGGATGAATGAATGAATGGATGGATGGATGGATGGATGGATGGATGGATGGATGAATGGATGGATGGATGAATGAGTGAATGGATGAGTGAATGGATGAATGAATGGATGGAATAATGGATGGATGGATGGATGAATGAATAGATGTAAATGAATAAATAAAACCACAAACTGAACGGCTGCAGGTTGCCGATGAATTATTTTGGGGCGCGATGAATTATTAGAATTTCTTTTAGTGCTTGAAAAAATTATCTGAAACTAATTGCGGGTTTTTATTGACTGTAATTACTATCCACCCTTCTTCCTGAATGTCTCCCAAGACATAATTGGAAATTTTTGTTTTGTCTTGTATAAATTTTAGTAATTTGCATTTTATATAAATAAAAACATTAATAAAGAAATAATAGGTTTTTATCAGTTAGACCTGATCGATTTTTTTTGTAATTATTGTCCATTATTGTAATTTACTGTTATTTCGATAAACTCTCCTTTGTATATGATATAATATTGTTGGATAAGTTATACCATCTTGCTTTATAATTATGACGCCCGTCGCCAATAGCCGCCGTGTAGCTCTAGTGCGATGATAATTCAAATTAAACTAAACCATCTTACTCTATATTTCATTCGTCTCGAAAATTGTACTCAACCGTTTGTCCTAGAAAAATGTGTGAATGATTTTTTCATAACTGATTAGAGCACATTTTTTTTTCAGGTTTCATCACGTTTATCAATAGTTACAGCGTAAAGGTGGCGACTATGATGAACAACTTTTTTACCGTTGCCAAATTGCTTGCCATAACTATTGTGGTGTTGGTCGGAGTCTACAGGTTTTCATTAGGTGAGCTGATTCGCATATCCTAAATTATTTCCTCTTTTTTTTAAGTGGGTTTGGAAATAAGGTAAAGGTCAATACAGCGCTTAATAAACATTAACTTTGAAGCTTAACAAGACAAAATAACATTTTGAATACATCTGAGACGTGAAACACCATTAAAAATGAGGGTTTAGGAAACATTTAACGACTTCCTAAACGTATGCATTTTTTTAGCATCCTAGCAAAAAAACGTATAAATATACTAAACTGGTCTACTTTCTTAGGTTATTTTGATACTCGATGAAATTCTGATAGCTCAGACACAGATATGCAAAAATAGTATACAAGACAGATCTTAGATGAACAAGATAGACTATATAAATATCTTTGCCCACAATTTCCATAAAATTCCATTCTTCAGACATTTTTTTTTAATCGGACGAATTAGAATAGAAATTGAAGCGGTGGTGGGGCGGGAGTATGGACAGATCGACGGAAATCTCCAAGATGTCAATACCCTAACTTCCATTTTTATTTACTACTTCAAAGCCCAGTGGCTTAGTGGTAGTGCTTTGCATTGCCACGCCGCAGGTCCGCGGATCAAATCCCGGATTGGGCGAGGTTGACCCATCCTTTCATCCCTTAAGTGGATCGATAAAATGGGGACCAAACATTGGAACTAAACACTGGGGGTTCCGTGTGAGGCTGACCACCTTACCGGGACATATGCCTAGCACCCCAGAGCCCTAGGTCACGAAAGCTGAAATGGGCACGGCAGGCCTTGGCCCACTAAAGGGCTGTTGCGCCGATGAGTTTTTTATTTTGCTACTTCGAACTAAATTAAAAAGGAAAACAGGTTTAAAAAACTAAAATATCCTTTTTTAAGCCAGATTTTTTTCTTCTGAAATTCTACAAAAATATTTCTGAAAAATAAACAAAATTACATTTTTTAGAAAGATATGATATGAATATGAATGTTATTGTTTTACAGGACATTATGAACACATCACTAGTGGATTTGAAGGGACGACGACTTCGTTTTCGGATTTAGCTACTGCTTTTTATTTTGGACTATGGGCCTATGATGGCTGGTGAGCTGCCGTGTTCTTTATATTTTAATGACAATTTTTAATTTCAATGAAATATTTTTGAAAATAAATGTTTCAAATTTTTCTAGGAATAATTTGAACTTCGTTACTGAAGAGCTTATTAAGCCCCATGTGTAAGTATTTCTATGATGAATACTTTTTATGAATTATCGCTTGTTGTATCTATTCATTATAGTCCTTCTGGTTACAACGCAAGCTCTGAATGCTCTTTCTTCCCCCACCCCCTCAAAATCCGCTTGCAAAAATATTGAATACAGTCGGAGAAATGTGGCAAAGACAATATTTTTTTCTCCATAGGATTAACACTGATGCACTTTGCTTTGGAGACCCCCGGTCCAACACGTCCATTCCCCCTTAAAGACGGGACTTCGTTTAAATCTCGAAACGGTCTACATGCCAATTTAAGAACTTTTTATCATTTTATTTGTGTATTATACGTTGCTTTTTAAACTCTTATCAATAACGCAAAGGTTTTCGTACATTTTTTTTATACTCTCTTATATATTTTGATTATTAAAATTTATTAATTCCAATCACTGTATTTTTGTCGCTTTGTTGTTGCCCAGGAATCTGCCTCGTGCCATCATGATCGGCATCCCGCTGGTGACCCTGTGCTACGTGCTCACCAACATCGCCTACCTCACCGTGCTGTCCCCCTCGGAGTTGCTGGCCGCGGACGCTGTCGCAGTGGTGAGTGGACAGGAGAATACTATAGCATAACCTGGTTATAGCATCATTCAAGGGACCGCGATTTTTATGATGTTATGAACGAGTAACTTTATATACAAGGTTGAATATTAAGTGCAGTAAATCATTTAAAATACGTAGCATATACTCATATCAAACTAAACTCCTCGGCGCAACAGCCCATTAGTGGACCAAGACCTGCCGTGCCCATTTCAGCTTTCGTGACCCAAGGCTCTGGGGTGCTAGGTGCTAGGCATTTGTCCTGGTAGTTCCCAAGCATGCTTGGTACCCATTTTATCGACCCACTTAAGGGATGAAAGGATGGGTCAACCTCGCCCAATCCGGGATTCGATCCCTGGACCCGTGGCGTGGCAATGCGAAGCACTACCACTAAGCCACTGGGCCTCTATATACTTATATTATTAAAGTTAAAAAAAATACATCAATTGAATATGAAAATTTACACTCGATGTGCTATAATAGTAGTTGTTTATTTTCTCCTTCTCTGGTCAATAATTACGAGACGTCAGTGGTGAGTGGACAGGAGAATACTATAGCATAACCCGGTTATAGCGTCATTCAAGGGACCGCGATTTTTATGATGTTATGAACGAGTAACTTTATATTCAAGGTTGAATATTAAGTGCAGTAAATCATTTAAGATATGTTGCATATACTCATATTATTAAAGTTAAAAAAAATACATCAATTGAATATAAAAATTTACATCCTGTGTAGTAGTTTAATTTCTCTTTCTCTGGTCAACAATTATTTTAGACGAGAAATATGTTTCAAATGTGGCCATTTTTCGCATCATTTGGACAATAAAATAAGTTTTTTGATAAGTAAAAACGATTTTTTTTTACATTTTCTTTAGAAGTCATTGTGGATCACATAACCGTTTATTTTTAGCGCTATAGTCGGGGAGTTATTAAAAATTGCCGTTATAATCAAGATATTATAACATTAAGGTCGATGGGCGATTCAAGGGACCAAACTTTTATAAACGAGCTGTCGTTGTAAACGAGCTCGTTGTAACCAAGTTTTACTGCATTTTTTAAAAAATACAATGGACGATTCAAACGGGGCGGAGCGGGTTCTGTTTGTGGGCTTGAAGGCACTACTCTGACTTAACTGTAGGCGTGGCCATTCTAGATTGGCGAATTAATGCCGATTCGTATGTTTGTGGGATTAAAGATAACATTTGACGTAGCTGGGACTTCACAGAAGGCGTGGCCGTTCCACTCGTCCATTTGACATTTGAAACTCAGAATTGCCTCAGGTTTCAGCTCGTCACTTGATTTGGTTCTAAATTACAATAGCACCCAAGTAGTTCTAGTGCGACGACAATGCAACATAACAATATCCCTCTACTAGTTCGGAAGAAATAAAAACGATTCTGTCAACAGATTCAAACCCCAAACATTGCGTCATAATCTTTCCTGGGTCTATCGCCCAAGCGACACAACACTCGAGATGCTTTTTATAGAGCAGCGTGCGTTGTAGGAGGGGGATGCTAAAAATACATAAACCTAACATCTCACTTCAAAGATTTTATGTGTGTAAAAGTGGTGTTTCTGCTGTGTTAACTCAATGTGAGATAAGCCGCTTTTGTGCAAACCGCGCGAAGTGACAAGGAAGCGTGCATGGTTTAGTGATAATTGTTTTGAACGAAAGGCGCCTTATGTTTGGTGACTGTGTGGCCTCGAAGCTGTAAATGTTCTTTTAACCCTTTCAGCCCCAATGACAATTTGGCATTATCATTTTAGACATTTTTTTCTGATCGTCTATATCCATTTATGCTATCAAAAAGCACATCATTCGATTCTTCAAACTTTTTTCTATTAGAAAATATTTTTATTAATCCCAATAGATGTCAGCAATATTATTTTTTTAAATTATGATCAGAAAAATGATGATGCCAAATGGCATCACTCAGGGTTAATAACGTGGTTAGTTAGTTTAAAGAAAAGTAAAAAGTTAAAAGTATTCTAAAAAGCAATAACTTTGAAAAAAAAGTTTTGTGTAAAATTTTTCTTATAAAATTAGCGAAAGATTTTTTTTAAAACGGCTGTGAATGTTTTTCATAAAACCTTAAACAGCATAGTACCTATACCACCGTGCGAACCTCTTTCGCGAGGTCTCTGAATAGGTTTTACTATTCTACTGTTATCTGGGTTCTATGGTTCTCCCCACGGATAACGTTCGCCTCCGAACGGGCGACCTTCTTTCGGGGGGGGGGGGGGGGGGGGCGCCCCCCCACGTCCCCACAACTCAAGTGCTCACATCACCTGCCGCAAAGAGGAGGCACACAATGCTCGTTGTATTCATTACTTTTTTTTAACATTGCAAAAAAAAAGTTTATAAAAACACCGGGTGTACGGAGCTTTCTGGCAGCCCCTTCTCCAAACCCGGGAGCCTCCGTGGCGCGGTGGGTTAAGTCGCATATATCTCATACAAGCCTGGTTCTGTCCTTGCCTAAACATGCTGTGAACAGATACCGCTAAAAAAAACTTTCCAATAACTTGTGCCGTGCATATGGAACTGGTGAACGTTAAATCTGTCGTGGTTCAACGTTCAAAGTCCCTGACACCCGTACGACGTGCTGTAAGGTTGCGTTGAGTGATAGCTCAGGTGTCGACTGAAGAGTTGGTAAGGCGTTTGCCTTGCATGCGGCACATCCAAAGTTCGAGTCTGGGCATTGCAACCAAAACGTCCTAGTGTTAAATATGTGGCAAAGTCCTGACGCTGTGAGGGGCTGGGGATCCCAGTCGGTTAGGCATTCGCCTAGCATGCGAAAGGTCCCAGGTTCGGGTCCCGGCATCGCCAAAATAACTGCAAACCTATAAACGGCCCGTGCAGCCAAAAGTGTCCAAAGAATAATACCCCGTGTAGAGGGAGTGCACGTTAAATATCCTTCAAAGTCCTAACGCTGCTTACGATGTCGCCCTTAACGGTTGCGTTGGGTGCCTACTCAGGTGTCGGCTCGTCACTTGACTGTGGTTCTAAAATACGAAGCCCGTCGCCAATAGCCCTCGTGTAGCTCTAGTGC